>CM069533.1:24097500-24432500 GCA_035773235.1 Eospalax fontanierii | reverse complement strand
TACCTTTTTGCAAATCTAGAATAGGGACTAATCAGGAAATGAGGCTTTTGCCTTAGAACCCTAGGGTTGTCATTAAACTCTTCAGGAAGGATCTGGAGAGTTTTGATTTTTTCCACTCCACTCTTTTCACTCTCAGTCTGACTGCGGAGCGAAACCTCCTTCCTTCACCTCACACTCACTGGCCTTTTTCCTCTTTCTATAACCACCATCCACTTTGCATCTCTCTCCATGGAGCGGAGCTTTCCATCCCATTTCTTAAAAAATTTTGAATTTTCTTTCAGTTGTTTATATCTTAAAATACTAGTCCTCAAGGAAAACCTAAGCACTTACTGTGTATATCTATACATAGACATATGTGTTTTTATTTATAAGAGGAAAGCATTCTATTTTAAGAAAGTACAAATGCAGATTCGCTAGATAAGCTAATTGGAGGGATGATTGAATTACAAAAACATTTTATTTTTGCATTCCAAGAGTCAAATAAAAGTTCCCTTGAATAGTCTTCTAAATTAAACATAATTAAATTTATATTTAAAAGATCTATTACATATAATAGAATACAATGTAATTATGCTATATAATAGCCTCATGTGACTGTATACCACATAAAATACTATATATTAATGCATATGATTTTCCTAATTACTTTTGATCAGTTCTGTAATAAAATGAAGTTCCCTCTTTATGTCTTTTGAAAAACAACAGTAGAGTAATAGCCAACATTTTGGCTTTTGAAGCCAGTGATATACAGCTCATAAGTATTTATTAAGAGATGGTGCATTTAAAAAATCTTTAAAATTAGACTTGGAGGTGGCAGCCCTCATCTATTTAGCTGGGCTACACGACAAATGACACCCTAGGGAATGAAACCTATTTTAGATTCAGTTGCAGAAAACATTTTTTTGGAGATGTGTCAAATTATGGGGAGAAGTTTCTGGCTTAATCTTTCAAAGGAGAGTGTGTGCCTCCTCCCAGCTGTAATCGTATCCCCTCCTACCTTAATTTACTAAAGATAACTTACTCTCTATCAACCACCTATATGTCTTGTGAGTCATATTGATCTCAGACATGTGATGCAGTCCTTGGCTAAGATAAAATTGGTTTAATGGCCCTTTTTCCCCCTCCCAGTATCTCCAAGGATACTTAAGCATGCAGAAGACACTTCAGGTCCCTTTCCCCATCAGGAGATCGTGTCTAGGCAGCTTACAATAAAGGACAAGTCTCCCCACAGCCTCATCAATACCTTGATAGCTCTGGGCTAATGGAATCTTGTGACTTTCGGTTCTCATTGATAAGAGACTCTGATGTAGACATTGACGAGTTGGACATTCTCCATTGGTACACACTTATCCTTCTGGCATGTTCCATGAAACATTTTCTAGAGGACATCAAAACTACTACATTTCTTGCTGTGGCTCTTTCCTTTAAGTTAAAGAAAAACATTATTATTGTTATTTGCTTGGTGATTTTGTGCATTTTTTCTCATTTTCATTGTTACAAAAGTAGAGACTTCTCCAAATCCAGAAAAGGTTTGCATTCATAAATGAAATACAGTAACTTCTGCTCCCTATCCATTTCTTAAAAATTTGAAATATCTTAGATTATTTTTAGAAATGGCTACCACTAATTAGTAGTTACCACATGCACGATGTAAATTATTTTCATGTTACTTCACTTAGTCTTCCCAATACCTGATGGCATCAGGTAGGAAGTGACACTATCTACGTTTTATAAATGTGAACTGAGGTGTGGGAATATCAAACACATAGGTCAAGGTCAGCCATCCGGTAAGCAGAGATAGACATGGCCTAACTGTTCTGCCTTCTCACTGTGCCGCTCCCCACCCTTTGAGGGATGTCTCACATCAGGTGGGTGTTTAGACTCTTTCTGCTGTGTTCTGGGGATATCAAGCCGATTTCTTCACTGATTCTCCCAAGGAGGTCATGGGCTACTATTTTATTTGTGGTAGGACGTCTAATCAGTAAAGGCAACATTAAGCTTGTTCCAGGTTTGCTGCATTGCAAAAATGACAGTCATACACAAACACAAGACTTAGTCAAACTTGATCTCACAATTTCATTTGCAGTATTTTTTCTTTTATTTTCTTTCTTTCTTGACCTTTTTGAGAAAGGGTCTCCCTGTAATGCTAACTGGCCTGGAACTCGATATTTATACCAGGATGGTGTTTATATCACAGGGATCTGCCTGCCTCTGCCTCCTGAGTGCTGGGATTAAAGGCATTTGCTACCATGCAGGGCTTCATTTTGCAGTATTCTTACCAGAGGTTTTGAACACTATCATTTCTGTTTTCAAAATGCCTTTACTTTATAGAAAGTTAGACATTTACACCCCCCACCCCAGGACTGAAGATCACAGTTTCTTATTTACAACTATCTTATCTCCTTATCTCATGCATTCATTGATCTATCCACCCATTCATTCATTCATTCTTTCTTTTTTTTTCTTTTAAGACAGGATTTGCTGTATAAGCCCAGGCTGGCCTTGAACTCATAATCTTCCCATCATCAAGGTCCGGAGTGCTGGGATTACAGGGCTGTGCCGCCCTATCCAGCTGTCCCTTCTCATTTCTGACAGTGATTTAACTTCTTTTGGTTGATTTGGCATTACATCTTCCTCCTACTTTAGAAATAGCAGAATATGATAAGGTGCTATGGAGACAGTGTTTGGAAATTGAATGTGGATTTAAAACTTGGGAGGAGGCCTGATTAAGGTCATGGGAAAGACATTTGGAAATGAAAGACTTTTGCAAAATGTTACTAAGGACCTTGGAATATAAGCTTGGCTACTTGGAGTTTTGCTTTAAATCACAACTTGCTTTGCCTTTTACTCTAGGGTCCTGTTAATTCCTTGGTTATTAGTGGGCTAGGTACCCAAGAATGCTCAGAAGTACTGAGAAGTGTGTATCATCCCTATCTGTTGGTGTTTGGGTGAAGCTGACAGACACATTGTTATACCTTGGTATGTAGTTCTGCTTCTATCAATCAAAGTTCTGAAATAATGATTGGAAATGAGAACCTATCAATACCGAAGGTTTCTGCTTTGAGACAGGGTTTCAGTATATATTCCAGTTTGACCTAGAACTCATTATGTAGCCCAGGCTAGTCTCAAATTCACAGGCTCCTATTGTCATCACCTCCCAAGTGTTGGGATTACAGACATGAACTAAGACTTTGGCTGGAAGACATTTGTTACTGCTTTTTCTCCTTCCAAAGATTCCTCCCATTTCTTCAAAAGAAATAGCCACTATTTCTAACAGCTTCTATAGGGTAGATGCACGATCAAAAACTAACTAATAAAAGTCCTTAAACAGAAAAACAAATGGTTGGAGGCTAGAAGCATGGATACTCTTTGGAAATAAAAGCATTGCTTCCAGGGCATATGGGCAAACAAGCTCTGTAAGAGCGCTTTGAGGGAAACGTTAGCTGCCCCTAGGAAGCCCGGAGCTGTGGTCAAGTCAAGTCTCATTATCACCACTGGGTGTCACTCCAGGCAGCCCCTTAACAGCCTTCTAGTCAAGGTTAAAATGCTGTTCCGGAGACACTCAGCTGAACAAACCACAGGAAAATAATGGAAAAAACAAAAAGTGTCTCTCTCAAGATGCATCAGGAGTTAGAACAGAGGGAAGAAAGCACCATAAATGGAGTGGAGCTAGAGATTCAAAGAATTTCAGCGGGCGCTTTTAAACATTTGGGGGCCATCCCACTCAGCTTGCTGAAACAAGATGACATAGTCAAAAGGCCCAGTTAGACTGCTAACAGCATGTTATGAGTATTTTAAAGGATTTTGATCAGTTGTAGTAAGGTCATACCCTGTTACATTAAAGGTTGCACACCCGTTCCCTTGCCCTATCGGTAGCACGCACGACTCCACAGGAAGACCTATGCGCTTCAGTCTGCACTGGTTGCGAGCCTGAATGTCACTTAACACGATCTTGGGAACCTGTTTGACATTCATTCCTTTATCTCAATCCCATTTTATTCGAGCCCTTTGTCTCCATGATCCAATTTGAACTTTGGACAGAGGGTGTGGCCTGGGACTAATGAGATTAAGAAGCACTAGGAAGAGGATGAGGTAGGAGGCCCTCGCACCTATTTCTCTCCTGACACCTGCTTTCACAGGCTCAGAGGTTGGGCTTCATGGCAGGCCTGTCAGGACAATTGTCTTCTGTCACCTAGAGCACCCTCATTTCTTTCTCACAGCATCAGTATCGGTTCCTATTACTTTAATTAATTATTTTTCTTGATGCCTAGGGAAGCTTACTACTTTTCATATGAAGGTTTCTGCTTTAAAATATTTTTTGATTTTATTTATTTTTATTTTATGTGTGTGAATGTTGTGCCTACATTGTATGTAAGTGCATGATGTGCATTCAGTGCCCACAAAGGCTAGAAAAAGGAGTTGGACCCAATGGAGCTGCAGTTAGAGACGGTTGTTAACCACCATGTGGGTGCTGGGAATGGAACCCGGGTCCTCTGCAATGCGAGCCAGTGTTCTTAGCTGCTGAGCCAACTCTCCAGCCCCAAGATTTTGTGCTTTTAAGAAAAAAGAAGGAAGACATTTTCTACTTATTATAAAAGCAACATGTCCAGTTTTAGAAGATCTCAAAAATACTTTTAAAAAAAGAAGAAAAATTATTTCCTTGTATTTTCTGACAACGTTAACCAATTAAAGTGACATTGAACTTTCTAGCTTGTCTTTCATTTGTGTGTTTATCATTGTCTTATCTCTGAAAGGATTTCAGTGAGTTAATTCATTGTACTTTCCCACACTACTGGCCATAAAGTTTTTTGCCTATAAATTACAAGTGTATTTGTTACCCATTGCTGTGTGAAGGAAAGACAGTTATAAAATTTAGTGATTTTAAATGACAAGCATGTTGGCCAGGGCCAGGCTTAGGCTCTTGACTCCAGGATTCTGAGCAGTCCAATGGGGCTGGGATCATCTCACAGCTCATCATGCCCATCTCTCCACAAAGCAGCTCACAACATGGCAGCTGGCTTTCCTCAGAGCAGATGAAACAATGAATAGAATGGCAGCATACACCCAAGACAAGCCCATGTCCCTCTGAAACTTCATCTCAGAAGCCAGTTTTGTCACATTCTGTTCAGGAAATGCAGCCCACACTCAAAGGGAGGTCAGTACACAAGCATGTAAGTGGCTGCAGGCTGCCTTAGAATTAGCTGTTATAATGAGAGAGTGACAGCCATGCACATTTTTGAATGTGACTACTGTTGGGTACCTGTTTTTGGAATTTAGTCTATTTCTACCTTTTTGTAATATAAACAGTTAATGCAAAGAACAGTTTCTTGTTAAATCACAGTTTTTACAAACTTCATCGAGCATTTTACGAAGGTACACAGCGTTTTGAGTAACATTCTTGATAGTTCTAAGAGTACATTACCATGTTTAAGGGTTTGCCTGCATTTGCCGACTTTCCTGGAGGAGTGTGTTACTGTACACTAAGTGGGAAATACTTCCTCCCATCTGATTCCTTTCAGGAACAGCAGTATACATCCTTAGGAAACTCCCAAGGAGCTGTACACTCATTTCAGAGGCAATGAAAACAGCAGGCTGTGTTCTGATTTGGAGCAACTTGAGGAAAGCAAGAGTTACAATTAAGGCAGCAAACTGAGCTTGGTGTGGGTTGCTTCAGAAAAGAAGGTAGTCTTAAAACTTACTTTGGGATTATGTGGTGTGGTGCAAAATCTCCAGTCTTCCAACATTTTAGTGTTACTTTCTCGTGGAACCCATGTGGAATCCTCTTCTTTCAGTCTGCCTTTACATTGTCAGCTTTGTATTGACATGAGAATCAACAGTGATTTGGAGCTGAAAATGAAGGGACAGGTTGTGAAAATAGGACTCCTGACCTCACTGCCCAGTAGGCAGAAGGAAATGAACAGCTGCAACATAGTAAGAGACTCATGAGCTCAGATTTCCAGCCTGGCATTTGTCTCACTTGGGAATGCTTTTGGCTGCATGTAATGGAAAATTCAACACTGACTATTTTAATAGTCATTCGTTCCATGTAGAAAGGAGACTGGAATGATTTGGTTTCTGGTTTTGGTTTGGCTACTCTCCAGTGTCATCACGGATCCTCCTCTTTGCACCCTTTTGCTCTCCAGTTTTATAGGTATCTGGGCTTCATGCTTGTTTCTTGGTCAGAAGAAGGTTGCCATGGATCCAGGCATCATGTCTGAACCCAAAATGGAGAGGGAGAAGCGGTGGCGAAGACGCTTCCCCCATTCTTCTCTGTTATGATAAAGAAACGCCTGTTCAAAAGTCATCCGATTTGTGTTCATTTGCAGTTGACTGGAACAATGCCACATGATGACCCTTAGCTAGAAGACTGAGAAAGCGAGTATTTCACCCCTTCCAAAACGACAGAGGCTAGAAAAGGAGAAAGGGTTTGCACCTGCTGATGCAACCAACCAAGAGTATCTGTCACAGTGTTCTGGACACAGATTCTAATAGATACATTGCTTTACCCGATGGAAGAATTTTTGTAGCATTTTTGGAAAAATATTGGCTAATAAATTAGCCTAACACTAATCCAGTGGTAGGATTAAAAATAAAAAATATTTAAAGTTTGAAAATGTTGACATACCTTTGGAAAAAAAATCCGCTTAAGTTCAAGATTCTACAGCGCATCATTGAAAAATTTAATTTACTTATTTATTTCTGGAGAATGAACACAGGTTATCAGACATGTGAGGAAAGTGCTGTGCCACTGAGTAACATCCCCAGAACTTAATTTTTAATTTTAAGACTAAAATAAAGCAATTTCCTATACAGCAATGTACAGTTCATCTTTAGAGACAGTGGCTAATTTCTGTAGGACATTTTCACAGTTTGACACTAAAATAATGAACTTCTGCATGTATTTTCCTATGATTCATTTTTTAACTTGGTTTTATTTCATTTTCATGAGATGTTGTGTGTTTATAAAGTCTGAGGTGGTTATGAGTACTGCAAGCATTGTAATGTTATTAATGGAGGTTATCTGAGAACTGTTTATTATTATATAACTTCTGATAATGCTATGTGCGTGTTTTTAATAAAACTCAAATTTATTTAACGTCAAAATAGTTCATTACAGTATTTTAAATATTCATTAAATTTGTGCTATTGCCAAATTAAAAGATACATATTGATGAGTTTTCTATGCGTGAACAGAAATATAGGGAATAATTCTGCTTAGACTGAAATATAATGAATGACGTGTGGGAAATGTTTTGTCCCATTGTAAAGAAACTTTTCTTTCATTTTACATAAGACAATTTATTCATGGATAAAATGGGTTCAAGGAATGAATGAATGTAATGTTCTTTGAAATGGTGAATAGTATATTGGTGATATTTTTTTCAACAACTGTTACATATTTTTTTCTTTTAAAAAGACTTTTTTCATTTATGTCTATATGTGTGTTTGGGTGAATGTCATATGTATCCAGGTGATCATGGAAGTCAGACAAAGGCATTGGATCTTCTGGAGTTGGACTTACAAATGGGTTGTCAGACACCTGACAAGGATGCTGGGAACTCAGGTCTTCTGGAAGAACAAAAAAGTTCTCTCAACCACTGAGCCATCTCCCTAGCTCCACATGTATTTTTTAAATGCAATTTGTGGTTCTCCTAAAGAAAAAAAACCACAATTAATTACAAGAATATGGAAACATTAAAAAAATCCAAATGGGCGGCTAGAGAGATGGCTCAGCAATAAAGACTTTCAGAGGACCCAGATTTGATTCCCAACACCTATATGATGGTTAATGACCATCTGTAACTCTAGTTCCAGGGGTCCTGAAGCCCTCTTCTGGCCTCCATGGGCATTGTATGACAGAGGTGCACGTACATACATGGAGGCAAAACACTCATGCACATAAGTAAATAAATAAAAATTTAAAAATTCAAGTGAGAACTCAATTGCTTTCTACAGTGAAGCACTTAGGGCCTAAATAAAACTTACAAGAGGAGAAAAGCATAGCTAGCATCAGTTTACACCTTAGAGCTCTTCCTAGAAAGATGTGTAGGTGATTCGGACCACTGTTACCACAAGAGAGGCTTTGAGCTTGAGAGGAGAGGGTTAATTTTAGATCCTCCAGTGTGAAAACCCAGGAAACATTTATTATCCTCTACTCCCAACTTTGTAGAGATGGTTTTTAAAAATTTGATTACATATTAGCCATTACTTTTTCTTAACCTATCATGAATAAGAAATATATATTCAAATATTATTAAGTTGAGTAAGATTATAGTAGATACGAGCTAGTGTTATAATGTATTCTAGTTAAATCTTTAATTTTCCCTCACAAACCTTCTAAGAAGTAGGTATGTTAGACTGTGCATTATTCTGACTTGTGGATGACTTTATTTATATAATGACATTTTTTTCTGACCATGCTTTGTATCAGACTCTGGGTTATCCAGCACTTGCTGTTGTTATTTATACTCAATGAAGAGGTAAATAAACCCAGTAATAGGTGTCAGGTTAGGCAAACACAGGATGCCATGCAGGCTTATGGGAGGAAACGGAGGAGAATTTTTGGAGGATGCCATCCCCGAGAAGAATCACAGAGAAGAATGATTTCCACAAAATGGCTTCAGGTGGGTGACCACAGAAGTTGCAAACAAGGTCGTTCTAGGAGAGTAAGCAGGCCATGACTAGGCTTGGCGACCGTGCAGAGGCCCTCTTTCTAGGTGTCTACGATGAGACACTTAGTATGTCTTCTTTACATCACAGATTTTCCTTGAAATGACACTATCTGCATTTATTTACGGTCTTACACTCTCCAGATTCTTATACTTTCTTTTTGTTTGGTACAATTAAGATACTTTCAATACTTTTTCTCACCCTAAATTCCCAGCACATCTATCTCTCTGACTTTATTTTAAAAAGGAAGCTCATGAGGTGTTTCTGTGACTGGGTCCTAAGAGTGTCTCTTTTGAGTTTTCTAGCCTTCTCCTGCAGAAACTGTGGTTTTGGATCCTTGGTCCTTCCAACCTCTCTCTTCAGTTAATGCTTATTTTATTTAATAAACCAACCAACCAACCTGTTCTGTCACCCAGTGAAAACTTTTTCAAAGGAAAAAATCTTTGTTCTAGGCTGGAGAGATGGCTTTGCAGTTAAAAGCACCTGCTGATCTTGCTGATCTTGGGTCCCAGCACCCTCAAGACAGTTTACAGTAACTCCAGTTCCAGGTGATTAAATGCTCTCTTCTAGTCTCTGTGGGCATGTATGTGGTGCCCACACATACATACAGTTAAGCACTCATACACATAAAATAAGAATAAATAAATCTTTAAAAACTTTATTTGTGACTAGTGGTTTCCTAAGGGTCAAAGTTTTCTTCCTCCTGAATTCTAAACATCTTAAACCTAAATTGAATAGAATAAGAATACTCTTCAATAGTCACAAAGCACTTGCTTTGCCTACATTACTGATGGGTTAAGTCTTCTTCATTCTGTTATTTAGTTTGAACTCTTTTGCAGATTTTGATATGTTAAAATTCAGATCTCAGGACCTAGATCATATATATTCTCTGCTTAGTTAATTCCCTAGTCTTACTCACTCATCTCTAGACTTAAAGGAATACGAAGAGGTACAGCTCCAGTACTCCTACCATTCTAAGATCCAGTACCTAGGATCTTAGCTGTCTCAAATTCTCTTGATGTGTCCAAGATGCACAAAACATTTGAAGTTATTTTAGTTTTGAAAATCGAGGTCCTTGCAGACATTTAATAAAATCAGAATCTCAAAATCTAACTTTTAAAAAAATTTCAGGGTCAGTGATTGATGTGTTTGGAAATCATTAAAAATACTGGATACTTTCATGTTTTATCACAAAGCCATAGTAACAAAACCAACATGAGACCTGCATAAAGCAGACATAGAAATCAATAGGATAGGCTAGAGGACCCAGATAGAAACCCACATAGCATCAGCCTGTGGTTTTTGACAAGAATTGACGAGAATCGTGAAAATAAATAGCCTCTTCAACAAATGGTGTTGGGAAAACTGGATATTCTCATGTAGAAGAATAAAGCTGATTCCTCTATTTCATTTTGCACACAAATCAGCAGCAAATGATCAAAGACCTTAATGTAAGATCTGACACTCTAAAGCTGTTAGAGGAAAAATTAGGGAAAGACTTAATATAGGCATAAGCAAAGTCTTTCTCAATGGAACCCCAGGTGGCTTAAGAAATAATGCGAATGACTGACAAATGGGACCTCATGAAGTTAAAAAGCTTCTGTGCAGCAAAGGAAATAGTTAATCAAGTGAAGAGATAATCTACAGAATAGGAGAAAATCTTTGCTGGCTATATATCTGACAAAGGATTAATATCTAGAATGAATGCAAAAGGCTAGGCAAAAAGAAATCAAATAACCCAATCAATAAGCAGACTGGTGAAATGAACAGACAGTTCTCAAAAGATAAACGCAAGTGACCAATAAATGTAAGAAAAAATGCTCAACTTCACTGGCCACCAAAGACAGACAAATTGGAGCTACATTGAGGTCCTACCTTATCCTGGGCAGAATGGCAGTTGTTCAAAAAACAAACAGCAACAAATGCTAGTAAGGACTGAACAAAAGGAGAGCTTTACATGTGTTATCTAGTCCTGACTATATGGAAATCAGGATGAGGGGTTCTCAGACAACTAAAAATAGAACTGCATTGTCCAGCTATACCACTCCTGGATATTTACCCAAAGCACTCCAAGCCAACATATCACAGAGATTCTTGGACAATAATGTTTTTTGTAGAACTATTCTAAATAGCTAAGTTATGGAGCCAACATAGGTATCCAGTGAAGAATGGATAAAAAGGTGTGGTATATATACTCAGTGGATTTTTTTTTTCAAACATAATGAAGAATAAGTTATGGTGTTTTCTGGACAATGGATGCAACTGGACATAATCATTAAGTGAATTAAGCTCGTCTCAAAAAGACAAATATATTGTGTTTTCTCTCACCTGTGGTTCCAAGATTTTGTATGGATACACAGAATCATGCATCTATATTTGATATGAAAGTTGAAGCAAGCTGACTAGGGAACAAAAGGAATTCACAGGGCAATGGGAGAGGGTAGGATGGTAGGGAAGGAATATGCTCAATGTACAATATATTTTCATGAAAATGTCCTTAAGTAACCCAGTATCATGCACAATGGCTATACAGACAGAAAATTAAAAATAATAATAACAAAAATATTAGATGCTTTTACAATGCTCCGGATAGTGGTTGAATAGGATCAGAGAGTAAAAACCTTCACAAGGATGCTGTTAGTTCTTGTGAGAATATGATCCATTTCTAAGCAATCAAATTAAGCATCATTTAAAGGAACTGGTTGAGCATGGAGATGGCAAAAGATAAAATGTTATCAGAGAGCATTGTCAGCCTCAGAGTGTCAGAGTAAGAGTGGGAGGTGAGGGTGACATTTCGTCATTTAGGAGAGAGACAGGAAAACATTATTTATGGCTAAATACATTAAAATGTTTGTCTGAAATACAAACATGGATAAAATCAAATAAAAGCAAGTATATTTTGAATAAACAATGCTCTGACTATCTAATGATTTTAAACAAGAGCTATAGGGAATTCACTTGCCTGGAGAATGGCGTCTGCAGTGTATCATATTTTGAGTAAACTGATATCAACTCAATAAGAGTTGACTGGAAATGTTTGCCACATGACAAATGGAAATGATTTCCCTTTTTTGGAGTGTTAAGATGAGTCTCAAGAAAAGAAGGGAAGAGGACTGTAAGTTTTCCTACTCTTTAGGGTGGGTGAGTGAAGCCACAGTGGTAGCCTGCTCTGGGTAAGTGCTTTCAATTAGATTTCAGTTGGTCATGCCTGCAAATCACTTTTTCTTGGGCCTTGTAATTTCATATCCCTGATATCACTTGGATGTAATGCTATCTGGGTCATAACACTGGTATGCAAGGTTCAGCATTGTAAGGAAGTCATTGAATATATGTCCTGGTATCCATGACAAAACAGTACACATTTGTGCTTGTAAGATACTTCATACTTCTCAGAATCATCTTCAGGGTTTATAAAAAAATGTCAACATCTGGCATTCACTTTAGACCCATTAGGACCTCAGGGGTGGGGGCACAATTTCAACATCCTTAAAAATCTTTCCCAGTTGGGTGTGGTCAGCTATGCACTCAGGAGGCTGAGGCAGGAAGATTAGCAGTTCAAGGCCAGGCAAGGCCACCTAGTGAAGTCTGTTATGTGCATATACTATGAGACATGCATATAACTCAGCTTCCAAAGACTTTGACAGATATGTTTTGCAGCAAATCGCTTAGGGAAATATTAGTTATATGCAACGTGATTCCCCAGATTGGGAACAAATGGCCTGTTGGTTGCATTTTTGCCTTCCATGTTTCATATGCACCCATGCTGTGTTGCCAGTGGAGGATCCCATAGAAACGTGCACTGTTAACATATTATTCCAGCTGGAGTCAAATGCTGGGGGAAGGAGGTCTGGCCTCTCCTCCAGGGGATGGATGAGAGAGTGGTTTGGGGAAGGCATCAGGAAAGTTGCTGTTTTTCTCCAGGTGTTTGATCTGACTGACGGCCCCTGTCTGAACTTCCTAGTCATTTGCCATTTCATTAGTTGCCAGGTTTTCAATTTCTGCCTCTTGGAAGTTACACCGCTTTGAACAAGTCCCCACAGTAATTGAATTTGCCACAGAAATAGAACACTGGAAAATTTCATTTTCTTCTTCCCTGCTTGAAGGCAAGCAAGCAGGCAGGGCATCCACACATTCCTGCCGTCTCCTCTTCTCTGCTTGCCTGGCTCTGTTTCCTCTCCCTTCCCCCCTATATTCTCTGATGCGCCTGCCATCCGGCTCCCAAAGCAGGTAGACAGTCACACACAAAAAAGCCTGCTTTCAAATCATCTCTGAGTGCATCAGCCTGTCACTTTGTAATTTTCTTCTAAATGCCTTCCACAAATAATGGTTTTCAAAATGAGCATTAACAGGCTTGATTACATGAAATTGTCCTTTTAATTTACACCAGGATTCTATTGATCACACAAGTGCAGATTAAAGTGTTCAATGAAGCCCGTGATGAGGTATTAACCAGCTAAGGGTCCTCCAGGGGCCGCCAGGGAGGCCAGGAATATGCTGGAAGTGTACAGTTATTTCCCCATAATGAAGTAGCACTATGCGAAGGCATGAATCGCTGGCAGGAAGAATAGATCGGAGATGATGAGCTCTTCAAAGTCATTTCTCCCTCACTCATTCAGCCTCATGCCCAGATCCTCCTGCGATTCTTCTGCATTACTTGTCATGAAATGCCAGGATTTACTTAGCCAGCTGATGCAATTTTTATGACCTTATTGCTTTTTCACCATGGTAATAGTTTTGAATCAATTTATCAATCCAGCGGTGCCATCAGACATATTGCCCTGAAGATCAAGTCCGGGTCATTCCATCAATTCACTGTGGTTTACGAAGATAGAGAAAAAAAGCCAGGCCGTGCTGGCTATCAACTTCAAATGGCTTAGTAAACATGCCTCATCTGCTTTAACTGCTTCACTTCTGACTCTGGACCTTTGTGCTCCTGAGAAGGACCACCCAGATCAACCCAATGGATGCTGAGTTTCATGAGATACAGCTGCAAAGCCAGGAGGCCCTGGGAAAGCAGGAAGCACTGCCTGGACAGTTTCCAGGTAGTGGCTGGGACAGAACTTGGAAATGTGGCTTGGTCTGGAACACAAAGCTGATTGTGATGTACTACCCACATTCCAAAGCATTGGTCTCACCAGTCTGAGAACTCAGGGAAGAGGAGTGATAGGTGTTCTCCCTTTGTAATAGGTTTTGCAGCAGGCTTGGGAATCATAATCCAATCCATCTTCTCTCTACAGGAGATGCTGGTCAGTGATAATGGTTTCAAAAGATGAAAAACCTGTAAGTCATTTTTCATGGGATGAGGTGTCACTGAGGGCAGGACAGAAAGAAAGAATAGCACACTTATTGGAAGAAATGATCTCTTAGGAAGAGAATGAACATTTCCTGCCCAAGGGAGACAGGGAAGGGGTGTGAGAGGTGACCCTCTGGCCATTGAGTTAGATTGCTAGTGTTTTTGAGGATAAAACACTAGGTGTCTCTTGGGAATTCAGTTTTGTTATTACATCGGTTGCATTCAGAAATCTGTTGAATTATTCGTTGTATAGTCCTGTATGCATACATTAGCTCAACATTTGAAATCCCATACCCTAAATTGTGGTAATAAATTATTTGTCAAAAAAATGACAATGAATTTCAACATTATTTAAAATGTATTGTTTGAGGGGCTTTGATAGAGATGAAATGCATACCTCCGGCTTCGTGCTTTGCTGGGAAGCTGCTGCAAGCAGCGTTTAAAATGAGATCTGTCAGATCCCAAGCTTATGTCGATTCTATAAAAGTTTAATGATCTCCTTCCAGGTCTAGCAGCATTTAGGATTTATTTACAGTCTTTATTATAAAATTTGTCCAAAATACATATATTCCCCAAAGACTCCTGAGCTCAGTGGCAGAAATATAAAGACAGCAACGTGAAATGCAGCAGGTGATGACAGTTCTGTGCCAGGCCTTTTCCCTCCCATTTTACTCTTCTTTTCTCTTTGGAGAATGCTAAAGGAGGCAAGTAAGACTCTTCTGTTCCTAGGGGACACTCAGGGGACTCTGTTGAGGAGGATGACTATCAAGGGGAGGGTCAGGAGTGTGTCCTTCTCTCCTCATCATTCTCTTCATTATTAAGCTAAGTACAAGCTGAAAGTTAGGATAAGAAACTGGGAGCCAAGAAATCAAGGAGTGTGTGGGGAGAAATGCTGGTGGCTTTCTAAGGCAAGTATTTTACTGGATAGATGAAGAAACATCTTACTGAAAGGTGAGAGTTGGTTGGTTGGTTTCCTATTTTTCCCAACTACAAAACTCAAATGACTCAGGATACTGAACTCTTCAGCCTTTGTGCCTAAATGTTTTGCTTCACAATTCTTTGACTTCTTTTATTTAAATGTGTATGAGTGTATTGTCTGCATGTGTGTAAGTGCACCCATGTTGTGCAATGCCCAAGGAGGTCAGAAGAGGTCAGATTCCCTGGAACTGGAGTTACAGTTGCTATGTGGGTACTGGGAATCGAACCTGGGTCCTCTCCAAGAGTAGCCAGTGCTCTTAACCACTGAACCATCTCTCCAGCCCCAATTCTTTGACTTTTTGGATTCAGTAATGATTATGATTGACTTCCACTTTTCAAACATAGTGTCTTGTAATTCACCATTAATTAACTTGAGGTGTATTGGATGGAAAAGTATTCCCAAAGGCCTGGGTGGATGTGCTTAATGAGAAGCAGAGTCCTGGGCTTAATCCCGAGAGGTTCTTCTGTGAAACCATAGTGGTCTCAGTAGTCTGCATTTTTATCAAGTGCCTTAGCTGACTTCATCGTGCCAGATTCCAGGGTTCTGGTAGGGTTACAAATATATTTGTAGGGGTTGGAGAGATGGCCCAGAAGTTAAGAGCACTCGATGTTCTTGCAGAGAGTCTGAGTTCAGGTCCTGGTGACCATATTGGACAGGTGGTTCACAACCATCTGTAACTTCACCTCCAGGGGATCTGACACTCTCTTCTGGCCTTTTGGAGACCCCAAACATATACATGCCTACATATACACATAAATAATAAAATAAAATAAATATTTAAAAAATACGTGTATTTGTATGACTGGGAAGTTGAGGAAGCTATACAATGATATTCAGCATTTTTCTCATACCACATGGACTTTAGATTAAGCAGAAGTGGATGAGAAAATGGAACAAGAAGCACAAAAATGATATACAATTACAAGATGAGAAGTTTGGCAGCAAGGAAGACCAGGCATGCTGCTTGCTCTACTCCTCTCTCACAACGTTTTCCTGTCTAAATGTGGCAAGACCAGGACTGTGATGTGTAAGGGCTTGGGAAAGCCAACTGGAGTGAGAAAGAAGATGGCAAAGAGGAGAGAAAAGAGGGTCAGCCTACACTGCTGCTTCAGCGCATGTCAGTCCCATGGCAGCTCCTCCTCCCCCTCCTCCTCCTTCTTCCCCATCCTCCCCCCTTCTTCCTCCTCTCCCTCCCCCACCCCATCCTCAACATGGTCTCAAGTAGCACTTTTATCATTGCTGTGATAAAATGCCCGATGAAAGCAACTTTAGGAAGGGTTTGTTTTTGTTCATAGCTTCAGGACACAGTCCCTTGCGGTGGGGAAAACCTGCAGCAGGAGTGTGAGGCAGCTGGTCAGGTCTTCAGTCAGGAACATCTGCAGTCAGGAAGCAGAGAATGCTGGTATTCAAGCCCCTTTCTTCTTTTTATTCAGTCTAGGACTCGAGCCCTTGCAATGGTACCACTCACATTTAAGGTGCATTTCCTGCTTCAGTTAACCCAGTCTAGAAACTCCCTTGCAGATGTGCCCAGAGGTTTGTATCTAAGGTGATTCTAGATCTTGTCAAGCAGGCAATCAGTAGTCACCATCGCACCGACATTTTAGCTTGCTATGTAATTAAAGAGAATGACTGTGAACTCCTCATCATCCTGAGTGCTGAGATACAAAAGCACACCACCAGGTTTATCACTCCCGTTACTACTTCACGGTTTTTAGTGATTATTTTACTATTTAATTTATTGTGCCATTTATGACAAGTGACTAGACATCTTTCATTTGATTGGCTATCTTCACATCCTGTACAATGGATCTAGGAGTACCTGTCTCAAAGGATGGCTATGGCAACTGGAGGGTTATGTGAAAAGCCCATAGAAGGTATTTCCAAAGATATAATCTGTACTGGTTTGTGCCCAGAACTTACAATGTACAGAATATTGTGGATAATTAAAAAAATCTCAATATCTACACTTAAATAAAAAATTCTGAAGTAATTCTTTAAGGGTTGGGAGCTCATTCAGTGGATAAAGTCCTTGCCATGCAAACTTGAGGATCAGAATTCAGACACCTAGATTCCATATAAAAGCTGTGTAGGTATGGTGACCACTAGTTATCCCTGTACTCAGGAGGCAGAGGTGGGGTCCTTGGGACTAACTGGCTAGCTGGAATCTGCAAGACCCTCAATAAATATGGTGGAGAGCAATCAAAAAAGAGACTTGACCTTTTGAAAGGCTGCACCTCTGGATGAAAAGTTACAGGCAATTAATGACTACTGAGAGAGGGAGAATCAGTTTTCTCCAGAGGTGAGCTCACTGATAGGTTACCCAATCCCAATGGTCAGTCGTAAACACATGTATATACTAACACCATGAAATGGATTCAGTAGGCCAAAGATACACATACACACACACACACACACACACACACACACACTCATATATATATAAATAATTAAAGAAGTGGTCAGGAAATTGAGAGGCAGTGGGGGAATGTAGGAAGGGTGGGGGAGGAGGGGAGGAAGGGGTGGAAATGATGTAAATACAGAGCTCATATGAAATTCTCAAAAAATAAAAACTTTAAATTTAAAAAAGATACCTGGCATCAATTTTGTGTCTTCATGTACATGCACCCATCCACCCCCATACACACAGACACACAGACACACAACACACACATACACACACATACACAGAGAGAGAGAGAGAGATGACACATGTACAGTCACTCACACATATCAAACATACACATAAAGATAAATCTGTAGGGTTTAATAAATAATTGCTCCTTTGTAGATAAAAGCAATTCATAGATCATTATGAATATTTCTCTCTCTCTCTGTCTCTCTCTCTCTTTTTCATACATGGTCTCCCTGTAGCCACAGCCCATCTGGAACTCACTATGGAGTCCAGGATGGCCTTAATCTTACCTGCCTCTGTCTCTGCCTCTTCTGGGACTAAAGGCATGTGCCACAATGACTGGCCTCTCTGTTTTCTATTTTTGAGAGAAGGTCTCATTACGTAGCCCAGCCTGGCCTTGAACTCTTGATCTTCTTACTGCAATTGCCCAACTGCTTATATTATAGGCATACCTCTCCCGCTTTCTCTTAACAGATCAGCAATTTTTTTAATGAGTGAAAACTTCAGTAATAAATGATACATTTTAGGACTTGTTGGGTCTCATTGGGGACTGAGATAGGGGTCTTATGGCATATAAGTGTAGCCATAAATAACTTCATGCCTCTGTTTCAAATCCACTTGGAAGCGTACCCAATTTTCCTGCACTGGGACCTCTTCCCCTTCCCTTCCCAACCACTAACGTAGAGGGTTTCCTTTCTCCCTCCCAGAGTTTCTTAGCGGCCTAACATTGTGCATTCCAGTGATGGGGACACGGAATTATGCGTTAAATGACGGAACACCACTGAGCATGGAGACGAGGCAGATCCCTGTGGGCCGGAGCGCTGTGAGTCAGCTAGTTCCTGAGGCACTGAGGCAGCGAGTGCAGTACTCTGCCCTCTGTGCAGCTGGGTTTAGACAGAGGATTCATGCTGAGACAAAAGTGGAAAGGTGCGTGGGATTAGTTAGGAGATGTTCCACCTAACTGGAGATAAAAAAGCCACTACTACAAAATAGTTTTTCTCTAAAGGAATGGTTTGCAGACTGTTTAGTAAACACCTGGGCACTTAAGATTTTCTGAATGAAATTTAATTTTCAAATGTATTTTAATTGTCAAAAGGCTTGATACAGAAATTATATGATAGAGTTTGGTATGTACCATAACATGATATAGTAGATATTGCCCTTCTGTTCTTCTATGATGCCTATTTGCCAGTTCTGTTCAGGTCTAGAATAATATACACGCTATTACTTCATTTGCATTCCGAGCTAACTAAAAGAGTTAATATAAAAACTGATACCATTTGCATCTTCTTTTCAGTATAAATCAGGATTTTTTTTCCAATAAAGTGCAATAAATAAATTTGGATGCTGAATTTGATGAGGCCACAGCTGTCACTTGACTCTTCCAATTTAAAGTTTTTGTAAAATTTTCTTCTTGATATACTTAGGTTTTTTTTTTATAAAGCATGTTTTGGGTGGCAGCCATCTATGGAAGAGCAAAAAGAAATTCTACTACTAAAATATGTTGAAAGGCACAGTTCAAGGTCATCTAGTCTACTCAGTTTCAAAAGAATGGCGTCAGGTATATAGAATGTTTTAAGGGCATATTTATGCAGAAGATTTTTAACAGTGAAATTATACATTGATAGCTGGGAAGATTTGATAGTTTGCAGGGAATTGAAGACAATTCACTGAAAGTCACAGAACATATGTTGAAGACAAGTAACTGCTTAATATATGGGGAACATAATGGTCTGAATAAGAATAATGGTGATAATTATAAAGGAGGATGAAGCTGAAGAATTATTTAAAAATAGTAACTGAAAATTCATGGTGCTGATAGGAGCATCAAGAGATTGAATTAAAAGGGACGGGGCACAGGAGATGCCCAGGTTTTGGAAAGTGGTTTTAGAACTGGAAGGGGAATGGAAAAAGTCAGGCTTTTAAGACAGGGACAGCAGTAGTTTTGTATTAGTTTTCTCTTACTGTAACAAAATATTCCAACTGGGAACTTATAAACAAAAGAAGTTTAGCTGCTCACAGTTTTGGAGACTGTATATCCAAGACTGGGTGGATCCATTTGCTTGGTCTTTGATAATGATCCCCCAGGCTGTGTCACAATGTGGTTAATGGCACCACAGCAGGAGCACATTTAAGACCAGCCAGGCTTGGTGATATAGGTGTATAAGCCCAGATATTTGGGAGACTGAAGGAGGAAGACTGAGGTCTGCTTGAGCTACATAGTGAGGCCAGCTTAGATAACTTAATGGGACCCTGTCTCAAAAAAAAAGAAAAAAGATAAATAAAAACAGCTTGGGATCTAGTAGAATGGTTGTGCTGGACAGCTTCAGTTGTCACCTTGACACACCTGGGAAGAGGAAACCTCACCTGAGGAATTTCCTCTATTGGATTGGCCTATATGTCTGTGAGGCATTTTCTTGGTTGCTGAGTGATGTGGAAGGGCCCAGCCTGCGGTGGGTGGTATCACCCCTGGGCAGGTGGTTCTGGGTTGTATACGAAAGCAGGCTGAGCACAGGTTAGAGTAGCAAGGCCAGTAAACGGCATTCTTCCACTGTCTGTGCTTTAGTTTCTGCCCAGAAGTTCCTGAAGTGTAAGACAAATAAACCCTTTCCTCCCCAAGTTGGTTTTGGTCAGAGTGTTTTGTCATAGCAATGGAGAAGCAAGCTAGAGCAGTGGTAAAGTATTTGCTTAGCATATGCGAGGCCCTGGTTTCAGTTCCTACCCAGCACACACACACAGATAGACATACACATACACACACACTGAAACAACAAAAATCCACGGTGAGACAGGAAGACAGAGAAGAAGGAGGACCGGTCTTACTCTTTTATCACAGAAATCTATTGTGGGAAATGTTTCATTTTGATTCTGATGTAAATCCCTTCTGAGAACAGTGCCCAAGGCACATCCCCATCTCCCATCAAGCCCCTCCTCCTGCGGGTTCTACCACTTCTTAAAGCTGGCTCAGTAGCTCTCAACATGAACCTTGATGGACATACTCAAACCATATCCAGCTGAGGCAGATCTTAAGCATGTTTTATTATCAAGAGTTAAGGCCTTAAGAGATTTTTATTGGATAGACGTAGGCATATGAAGAAGCTTTAGAGAACATGAATTGGGAAACAGTGGAGACAGATGAGACAAGAAGTTACTGGGATTAAGTGGGCACTACCAAAGCGGAGGAGGAACAGATTGGCAAGAGATGTAAGAGTAGTTAGGGAGGAAGAGCCAGTGATGAAACACTATGGCACTGGAGCAAAGAGTCCAGCTGGCGGAGCTGTCTTTGCTTTGTCTTCCACCTAGGGGCCAGTGTCTCTGCTCACAAATCGAGTGACCTCTTAACTGACAAACATCTGTCTTTCCTTCCTTCTCCTTCTGTCCAGCTGTTCCCACTTTTGTTGACCTGGACCTTCCTTGGTCTGCTTGAGTTCAAGAACAATCTAGAAGAGACCGAGATAGACTGATTTACTGACCTCTCAGTGTCTCTGGTGTTGTGCAGCAGGCAGACTGTGCTTTTCTCCACTTCACACACTCCTAGTCCTTGTGTCGCGTCTATTGTCACACAAGCTCACACCCTCTACCCAGAAGACTCAGTAGGAAACACAGAGAGGGAGGCCATTTGCAGGGAAATGTTAGGTCACTGTTGTAATCAATGCATGTTCTGGTTTGTTTCTAATATTCTAGAAAAAACATCCCTACAGATCTAAGCACTCTTGTGCCTCATTTTTTAAATCATTACACACACTCCCTTCATATTAGTGACTAAAATGTATGTTAGTGACTTTTCCTGTCTTTGTGATAAAATTCCTGAAAAAAGCAACTTAAGGGAAGAACAACTTCTTTTGCCTCACTGCTGGAGAGGACATGGTCCATCAGAGTAGAGAAGGCACATAGTGGGTGTGCAGGTGAGGGCAGGAGGCTTGCTCACATCTGGGAGGATCAGGAAGCAGAGAAGTCTGTTGGAAGCAGGCTGGTCTATAAACCTCAAAAGACCTGTATCTAGCTAGGTCTCATGGCCGTAAGATTCCACCACCTCTCAAAATAAAGCAGCCTGCTGGGGGACCAAGTGTTCACACACATGAGCCCTTGGGGGCAGTATTTCTCAGCGGAACCACAACAAAGTGAATATTCAAATCTATAAACCACATACATCTTACAATACTGTCAAAGGGATGGAGGCTGTTAAGAGATATAAAAATCACTCAGAGAAACACGGAGATAAGTACAGGCTGAGGCAGATTTAAAGGACCTGGTGTCTTCTAGATTAGAGCTCCATCAGGTCATTACTAACTTCTTTTGAGTATTATCCTCTTGAAAACCCCTTAAATAGTATGATTCCTGCTTGGAATGGTTATGGTGCAGCAGATTTCCAGAACCAATGTCCCAAGATGGACATGCATACCAACAGAAACATTTGTCACAGGTATTAAGCAATGTAGACTATGTAGAGCAGTTTGAAAGCACACTATAGAAAAAAAAAAAACACTCAGAGTTGGCAGAGGCACATACAAAGACCTCAAAGTAACACTACTGACTGACTAAGCAGATTGATTTCTCTGAATTGGTGGAGGATTAGTTCTGATTTTGGAATTTCCTGCAGATACAAAAAATGTGAGGGTGCTCATGTCCCTTGCATAGAATCGCATTGAATTTATGTATCATTTTGTCACATCTTCCTGAATACTTCATCTCTGTATTATTTATAATACCAAAATCAATGTAAATTTTCCGTAAATAGTTATTTTATTGTGTTGTTTGGGGACAGATGATAAAAAAATCTCAATGTGTTCAGTTCTGATAAATTTAATACTTTTTATGTTTATATTTGACAGTTTCTTATTTCGTATATAATGTATTGTGATTACATTTCCCCCCTCCCTGATTGCTTTTTTCTTATCCCTCTCCCACTCTTGGTGACCCCTTGATTCTTCCTAACTAGTCTTGTTCGTATTTTTATGTCTTTGTGTGTGTGTGTGTGTGTGTGAAGGTATTGTGCAGAATTTTCAAAGACATTTTTGAGCTACCATTGAACCTGTGACTACAGAGGGCTGATTGTACTTGCTATCTTAGGTATCATGTTAAACTTTATAGATAAAGTTTTGTGAACTAATTGCTATTGCCACTTTTCAGAGGGAATGGAAATCTACGGAATTGAACTAACATGTTTAGTCAGACAACAATAAGTAGCAGGTCCTCTGCTTGATCTCAAAGTCCATAACCTTGGCTCCTCTGCTGAGAACCCTCTAGGGGGATGCAAAAAGGCCATTCTAAGGATCCCGTTTCAACCAGCCATGAGACCTGCTTACCTAGAAAGCTTACATCTGCAGAATACAATCTTTCTTGGATCAGTGTGCCTTTTCACTGTAGATCAGTGAGCTCAAAAGTAATAGATTTTCCAGTCACGGCATTTGCAATTTGGCTGGAGGATGTGAATGGTCCTTCCTGGACTACAAGCTCAACAGCTGTTCACATTTACACCGTAGGTTAAAATTTATATTTAAAAAATAATGGCTCATAAAGAAAGAATATGAAACAGTGACAACTGCACAAAAGGGATAATTGTATTCATGAAAAATGAACTGTGAGCGATACATTATTTTTTTTAAGCAAAACGTGTTGCTGCATTAAAAATAGTGTCTTTAATTAATTCTGCTTAGCATTAAAAGAGTAAGGTCACCCATACCAAAAACTGTTGAACAAAGCGAAAATGTGTGAAAGATATACTCTCTGATGTTGCTCATAATGAAGGAGGGTTATCTACTGGTCAATATACCACCATTATTTCTTAGTTAGAGATATTATAGTTGAAACTAGACAATCGTTGTAACAACCTGATATCGTTGTCACATAAAACATATTTTATTGAAGAGAAATTGTCCAATAATAGCCAGAGTTGTTTCAAGAGAGAAAAAGCAGTCACTTCAGTAAGGAATTTTTAGCAAGAGCCAATTGGCCACCTTACGGAAAGTACCCAGGCTTGTTGATTTTACCAATAAACACATTGGTGTGTATATATTGCTTTAGGGTTTACAAAGGACTTTCATAGATATTCTAGGTCTAACCAACATCCCATTTGTCAATGAGGAAATTAAGGTGCCCAAGGGCAGAAGAGGTAAACAGGTTTTAAGTCTAGGTCATCAGCCCAGATCCTCTGCCACCAAATCCTTAATCTAGTGCAATTTCTTTCTAGAAACATTTGTGAACTCTTTTCAAATGACTATTATAAATAGGCACATTGTGTCTAACAACCTAATGACAAATTCCACGTGCATGAGCTCATGTGCATGGCTGAAGGCTACATAACAAGAAAGAGTACCAGACAGGAGAAACCTTTCTTTGAGTTGTTGGTCAGGGTAGTCCAAGAGACTCCCAAAATTACACAGGCTATTGCCACAATCCTTGATTGCCTCCCAGAATTTGAAAATAAGATCCTATTTCTGAAGACAGGATATACTTTCGAGACCAGATTTGAAGCAATGGAACTGGAACTGTCCTGGAAGTGACTTTCCCTAAAGGCTAACAACACTCATAGCTCTGGAGAGCAGTATGCAAATAACCAAGGGAGAACATCAACTGATGGCTCAACACCAGCTTCGTGACTAAATAGCCACATCAAAGACTGGCACAGCATTCAACACTGGTGCAGCAGTGGCACTTTTATGTTGGGGTCAATCAACAGCTACCTAATTGGTCTTAGAGCTCACTCAATGGGAGTAAACTCACCTGTGATACTGTAATCATAGCCAAATACACATGGCTGAAAAAGTTGTAGATCTTCAAGAAATCCCCAAGGCTGTCACATCCCTAGGTTGATGTAACTTCTTACTAAATGCAAAATACTTATCTTTTTATTTATAGTGAGGTATCCCAATCACCGCTAATCAAAGAAGCTTCTTTTGCACCACCCGATGGAGACTAATAAAGAATACTACAGCTATACCCAAGGCTCACACAATATAAAACAAGGGGTCAAGAAGACACTAATGAATCTCTCAGCTCTTATTAATGAAGCTCCCTTATTCAACAAAGGGCCAGTAACACAAAAGGTAAATAGCAAAATCATGGAGATTAGGAATCTGCAGAATGTGGGTCCCTGGACAGGTCACTCGCCCAGGGCTCAGGGACCATTGCAGAAGATTGTAAGAGTCAGTGAGGAAGTGTGTGATCGTATGGGAATAGAATTCTGTAAGTTCCTGGGATCCTGCTCATATAAACCTTCAGCAATGGTTTCGGCATGCTCAAGACCCATGTAAACTCAAGCAGACAAAAACTCATCATGGAACTGGGGAAATGTGCAGCAGACCCAAACCTTCGCTTTAGAAATATTGGCAACTGATAAATGTTGGCTGAGAATGAGCTAGTCTTCCTACAGCAAGGGACTCTGGGTAGGCTGACTAGACCTCAGTGAATGAACCTGCACTGAGCTCATTTGGGGACACAAACTTGACACAATAGACCTGAACACAGATGAAAGAATGTATGGATTCCAGTTTGGAGACCATGTGGGGAGGAAATGGAGAATGGGCTATGAAGACGTTTAAGACTGATTGAGATTTCTGTGTGAAACACGCAATGATTGAATAAAAATATTTTAAAAACTTCCCATATTCCTATTTCTCATCTGTTTTACTATGACTGTTTTAGAAAGTGGAAGATTGAGAACTTTTTCTTATTCTTTATAGTGTCCAATGCTTATCATGAAACCTGGTAAGTAGTAAGCATTTAATAAATCAATTGTGAATGAATGATTGAGGTAGGAAAGATAGTATTCAGATAACAGATGAAAGAATTTGTCTAGAATGTTAATAGGACCAAAATCTCATTGCAGTAAGCAACCTTTGGGAATAAATCTCTAGTTCAAACTCTATTATAGGTGAAAAAACAGAATCATTCTCCAGCATTTTGTAGCATTCTTGAAAGGTGGTAATTTAGCTGCTGCTTAAACACTGAGTGAAATGGCAGTGTCCTACATTTTTGGATAGATTATATTTTGGACATTGTTATAAACTTCCTGTGCGTAGCACAGAGACTTCTTATTGGCTCTGCTCTTGCTGTCATGGATCGTGCCCCTCCCTCTTTAAACACAGCTTTATATACACACACTTTCCTCCTAAGAGCAATATTCTTCATTCTGGCAACTTTTCTTTATGCTTCTTACTGCTTTTGAGATTCCACTAGGTAAACTCTGGTCTAATGATGTCTTCTTTTAAGGGTAGCGATGTTAAATATATTACTTCTAGTGTAGTTTTGGCAATATATAATTAGCAGAATATAAACTTCTTATACACTATTTTTCTTATTGCATTCTTTTTGTTAATATTTTTTATTATATCACACTGAAATTAGAGTTCATAAGTTGCCTGATTGTTCATGTGTTATATTCTGGTTTGCTTTCAATTGCTGTAACAAAATACTCTGAGTAATAGCACTTCAGGAGGAAAGAATTTATTTTATCCTACATCTCCAGGGTCACACAGTTCATCACTGAGGAAGCCCAAGGTAGGAACCCAGGCCAGGAACCTGAAAGCAGGAGCTGAAGCACTGCTTACTTGCTTGCTCCCCTGGTCCATGCTCAGTCTGCTTTCTTATACAATACAGAGCAACCTTCCCAGGGGTGGCACCACCCGCAGTGGGCTGGGTTCCTCCACATCACTCAACAATCAAGAAAATAACCCACAGGCCAGTGCAATGTAGGCAATTCCTCAGTGAGGCTCCCTCGACCCAGGTGTATCAAGTTCATAACTAAAGCTCTACGGCACATGCTGTTTGATCAGTTATTGCTCAATATCATATTAATTAGACCCAATTTTTTCTTATTATTCTACATAGATGTAGTGTCTTTGAATTTTATCTCTACCATTCAACATTCTACATATTCTCTTCACCATTGAAAACTTGATATGTGTCATGTCATCAACCGTACTCATGAACTATGATGAAAGTATTGAATATGACAGCATCAAGAACGTTACACTTGTGATAGCTCTCACAGTGCCTGACAGGTATCCTGTTTTTAATAAATGCTTTTGAATAAATGAATGAATGGACAAGCCAATGGGCACCAGAGGTCTTCCTCTAGTTGACTATATTCAACTCACCAACACTTTCAGGATACTGTCATTCTAGCAGGAACAGCAGGTTTTCCATAATAGTTCCTACTATGGTGGTTTGAAATGCTTTGTCCAACACCTTGATTTAACCAAAATAATTTTTTTAGGTAGAACTTCTAAGAAACATTGGTCCTAAGAGGCAGATGGAAAAGATAGTGAGAAGAACCAAAGAATGTCTGGGACAGTCTGTAGTAAATTCTCCAGAGAGATCAGACACTTGTTATCAGGAACTTACTCTTCACAGATAATTCTGATTTAAGCCAGAACTTAAACTCTACTGAATGTCTAAGAGTTAGAACTGATACCAAGCTGCTGTCCCATCCCCGTAAAAGCTGAGCAATCACTTTCCTAATCATCCAGAAAGGTTCCCATTCCTTATAGTTCCTCAGAGACTTGGCAGAGAGTTGAACACATTTAGAACACGGGTCCCTGTTCTGCCTATTTGTTTTGATCTTCAATTCTCTCATCCTAATATTTGTCCTACCACTTACAATCAATTCATCTCTTTCACCTGGAAGATAAAAGCAAAATAAATTTGAGTAGCTCTGTTTTCTCTTTGTCATCTGTCAATACCACCATATTGATTCAAAGACTCATATATAGGCTTATGTTGCTGTTTTTTTTTAAATGATACATTTGGTCGGTCCTAGCATATTTTGGGACCTAAATTTCTTGAATTATTTACTTCTCAAATATTCCTATCTGTCAACCCTTCCTTCACATTTTATTTGAATACACAGATGCAATGAGCTTTTCATTGAAATTTCAGAATCCTATCATGAAAGAGGCATAAAAATATTTTCTGTACCTACTTAACAGCACCAGAAAATAGTTAAGAACTCGCTCAAATTCATCTACCACTGTGGCCTCACTCTTCATGCAGCCTACAGGAAGAACAGGAGAGATACTCCTGAATGAGAATAGAGTGGCCCAAACATAAACTTAAGGAAAAATTGTTCTAAAATCACCTTTATTTTTAACTACATAAGTATACATTAAATAGCTTATATGTTTCACACATATCAATCACATCATTCCCTTGCCTTCAGTTAAAGTCAGAAGATGTTAACATAGATTACAAGAACTTCTGTGGTCTGGGTCTTCTTTCAATCTACTTCATACACTCTCCCAAGAATCCTGGATAATTCATTCTTATCCTTTAAGTGTCACCTGAGATGTCATTTCACACCACAGGTAGATGTCTTTATGTCCTGTGCTCACAGCATCATTAATAATCTGTTCCTTGCCTTCCTCTCTCAATGGAACATTGAGGCTGTGTCACCCATTGTGTTTTATTGTGCTCTAAAACACCCAGCACGATGCTTAAAACTGTTCTCAATAGATACATGTTGCATGAATGAAAGATGCAAAGATACCTTTTCTCTGTCCATCTTAATTCTCCTGCTAAAATATATCTTTGGGTATATCAGCACGTTGGGTGTAAAAGCTCTGTATGCATCCACACCAAAAATGCAGGTGGGTGTTCTCAGTTCTCCAGATGTAGATAACAAAAGGAGCAGGAAGTACAGTGTGTGTGTGTGTGTGTGTGTGTGTGTGTGTGTGTGTGTGTGGCTTTGCATACATATATGTGTACATGTTTTCATTTTCCTGCTGGAGCTGGCAGTACAAAGACTTTCAGAAAATAATTTTGCTATTTGTAAACTGCAGGAATTTGATGTGGAAGTGAATGAGGAGGGATAAACATGGAGCAACACAATATGCTTTTATAGTCACTTTTGGGGAGATAATGACACTGTAAAAAAAAAAAGAACGATGATTCATCAGGGATTGAAATGATTAATCTCTTTCCTCACAAGATAATTCAGATCCAGAACTATTCCATATATTAAATTGTGAAATCTGCTCACTGCAGCTCTTTGAATTTTTTGTTTAGTTTATGTGAGTTTTCCTTCTGGCTTATTCATGAATTCATGTGGTGTACTTTAGTTACCTTTCATGAGGGAATCATGGCTTGATCCACCACAGAACTAAACTATATTCAGTTTCAGTTTAGAATACAACTGCACAGAACTTTCCAAAATGTACATGTGCAGCACTAGTGTTTATGGGAAAACATGAAACCTTGAGAATTATTATTCATAAAATATGTGCAGGGGCCTGAGAGATAGCTCGGTAGTTAAGAGCATCTGTTGTTCTTGTAGAGAACCTGGGTTCAATTCTCAGCATGGTGGTTCACAATTACCTGTAACTACAGTTCCTTCTACTGGCCTCCAAAGGCACTACATGTATGTTTTGTACAAACATTCAGGCAAAACACTCAGAAATATAAAATAAAAATAAATAAGTTTTTAAAAGGTATATACTCCACTGAGGTTGCTAGGAATTTGAGGACCTGAGTATTTTTTAGTTTTTTTTTTTCTGTTGTTTTTGGTTTTGAGAGTCTTTTTATGTAGCGTTAGCTAACTTTGTACTCATGGTAATCCTCCTGCATCAGCCTCCTAAATTCTGGGATTACGGATGCATGCCACCATGCCTGACTGGGATTTTTCTTAAGTCTGATTTACATTAAATTCTAATAATAAACACAAAGTTATCTCTTTAATTTAGGTTCCTTATAGGAAATCCCACTGCCTCTGTCTACAGTGTCAGGCAGCACGACTCAGGGTCTCTAGGATGTGAGCCTAGCCCAGCAACCTCTGTGGCCCAAGTACTGAACCCAGGGACTGGTACACAACCAGTGTTTGCACCACAGTAGGTTCTTGTTTAGGTCATTTGGGGACCTAACAACTGGGATCCCTGTTGACTTCTACTGTGTTTAGTAAACCTTGACTAAAGCCCTAGTTACATTTCTCATCAATAACTGCCCTAATTATTTTGCATTGCAATAACTGCATGCCATCAACTAGTGAATTAGATGAAAAACATTGCATTCTTATGGTTCTGGAGTATGATAAATTCAAGATGGAGGTGCTCACAGATTCACTGTCTGGTGTTATAGCCGCTGTTCTTTTTACCCTTCCCTCACACACTAAAGCATGCTGTCTCAGGAGTCTTCCATGGACACTAATCAAACTCTTGAGGGATTTGCTCTTATAAGTTCATTTAACCCTAATTACCAACCAAATACTCTACCTCCGCATACCATATTATTTATGGGTAAGGAGTCAATGTTTGCATTGTAGGAGACAGAACTTTCTGTCACCATAGTTATCTTGCTTCATTTATTCCTTTCATTTTTGGAGGTTGGGAAATCCAAAATCAGTTCACATCTGGCGTGTCTTGGCACTCTGTCATTCTATGGTACAAAGGGGCAAGAGAGGTCACCCAACTCACTTTTAAAACAACTCCACTGAAGATAGGAAATCTGCCTTGGCATAATGACATTAATCCATTGATGCCAGGGCCCTCATGGCCTAACTACTTCCTATTAAATTCCTACCTTCCAACACTATTGTGCTGGGATTATATTTGTAACACATAAGCTTTGAGTGGCACATTTGAACCACAGCAATAATTATATCTTAGCAACTTCCTGTCTCTGGTTCCTTCTGCCATCCATCTTGACAACCACTGAGTTCAACATGCTTCGAGAGGCGTGTCCCTGCTGGGAACTGGAGAGTAAATGTTCTACCCTCCAGGCCCAGTGCTTCTCTTCTCTCAGCTTTGGCTTCCTCTACATTGACTTTGTTTTTCTCTTCCTTTCTCAGACCCTCAATAAGGCTATCTCTGCAAAAGCATATTGAAATGGAATCTGCTGTTTGGGTGTGTTTCTTTTCTGACTTTGGGTGTCCTGTTGAGTGCATTCCTTTCTCCTGTACATCTGGTGTGGCATCTCCATGCCTTGATTGTCCTCTCCCTTCTTAACTTCTTGCTAATCTTATTTGTGTTCACCTCCCCCATTGTTGTACCTTCCAGCTCTTTTAATAACCCTTCATACCACTGCTCCCTTTGCTTTGTAACCCAGGCTATCCTCAAACTCATGGTCCTTCTGTCTCAGCCTCCCAAGTGCTGGGATTACAGGTGAGCCACCATACCTGGCTACACTATTACCCTTAAGGTCAACTGCTGGTTGCTCGTACTTCCACTAAAGCACATTCAATTGGGTTCCAATGTACCTTTTAATACACCTCTGAAAGTCTTAAAATTTAATATATAGTTGCCTTTAAAAATCAGTTCATGGGGCTGGGGAGATGTATCAGTGGTTAAGAGCACTGCTCCTCTGTGAGAAGACCCAGGTTCGATTCCCAGCACCCACATGGCAGCTGACAGCTATCTGTAACTCCAGTTCCAGGGGGTTCAACGCCCTCTTCTGACCTCTGAGAGCACTGCATAGCATGGGTGTACCACCTACAGGCAAACAACACACTCATACACAAAATAAAAATAATAAATAAAAAAATCAATGTTCACATAATTTATGTTCCTTAAAAGTACTTTACAGATTCTGCATTTGAGCACACATTGATGAGTGTTCTAGACTATGTTAGTGTTCCTAATGCATCATCATTATTTTGGGAAGGGAACATTTTATTACATTTTCTTTGAAAAGGGTCACATCCAGAAGAATCTTTTTGACATAGACAATTAGGATTAAAAAAAAAAAAACCAGTTACATAAGTTAAGGAACAATATCTTCTGAGACTTAATGCAATTTTCAGAAGTATAATTAATATTCTAAAGTAGTGTCTGAAACGGTTTATGTATGGGTTGAAGGGAGGAGACCACTGGAAACTTGGTGCAGGATTTATGGGTGTATAAGACACAGAGAGTTTATTATGGCCGCCATATCTGAGGCGGAGGCTTTCAGAAGCAGGATTTCTGGCCAAAAGCTACATCACATACCCTGGAAACTATGCTTCCTTATTTTGTTCCATGACTCTTCAGTTCAAATGAATCCAAATTAATTGCATTTTTATTGATTTGATTCGTTTGGTTTAGCAGGGTCATCAGAAAGGAATAATTTTTATTTTCATCTTCCTTTTGAGATATATCTCAAGGCTACTTGGAAAATAAAAGATACCAGATTAGTGATGTTCAAGATCTTAGTCTAAAGTCTTGAGTAGTAAACAGGGATTTAGAGAAAATCTGCAGCCAGGCAAAGGCGTGTTCGCACTGCTGTTTTCTCCTTCAGGACAGTCACAGAGTGGCAGAGGCTTTAAAATTAACTGCTTATTGCTGGTGCTGCTACTAAGACATACGCAGTTGTGTTTTGATATACTCCAAATAGTTTTATAAAACAATGAATATCGCTGTTGAGTTTTCAGAAGCATTTTCTCCTCCTAGAATCTGTGACTAGATTGGCTTACCCCAAATTGCTCCCTTTCTCTATTTTCTTTCTTTTATCCCATTAACCTTGCTGGAAACAGTAAGTAAAAAATCATCACAAGTGAGGGTTTTAAACAAAAAACCTCAATGAAAATATTTTAAAAACTGTGATGCATAGAGAATGAATGATTCTCACCTAGGTGTGCAGGCTAATGGCTAACAGGAGGTGCTCTGGGACAGAAGCACTGGAGAGAGTCCCAGACACCCTGAGGAAGATGGGTGAAGATTAGGATGAGGAATGACTGGAGAAAAGAAAGGTTCAAGACCGGAGAGGCCAGAGAAAGCTCACTGTGTTGCTCTGAAAGGATGAATGATGAAAACAAAAGGGCCACCTCTTCAGGTTAAGGGCAACCTGAATGCAGAAGGAGGATGGACGGGGAGGACAGGGAAAAGTAAACGGACCGGGGTGGCAAGACACTGAAGAAAAGATGGAATCAACAGTGTTTCCGAGCCCCTTCCCTTGCTTGTGCTTATTTTTAATTTTTGTTAGTTCTTTGAGAATTTCATCAGTGTATTTTGATCGTATTCAACTTCTCTCCCCAACTCCTCCCAGGTTCACCCCCAATCCTATCCACCCAATGTTACGTTCACCTTTTAAAAATCCACTGAATCCACTTTGTGTTGCCCACGTGCTCTTGGGTGTGTTGCCGTCCACTGGAGTATGGTTGAGCTATAAGGGGCCAGAGTCGTAAAGGACACTGACTCTCTCTCTCCCGGCAGCTCTCAATTGCCAGTAGCTCCTCAGCTGGTGGTCGGACATGTTACCCACATCTCTTACCCGTGCTCCGTGTTTGTCTGCGGTCTGAACTTGAGCAGGTCTTAAGCATGCTGTCACACTTGTCTGTGCACCTGCCTTGTTGTGTCTGGATAACACTGTTATAGCCATCCACTATCTCTGGCTCTTACAATCTTTCCACCTCCTTTTCCACAATGATCCCTGAACCTGGGGGGGAGATGATGTAATTCAGGTGGCTCATTTAGGGCTGAGCACTCCACAGTATCTTATTCTCTGCCCATTGTCCAGTTGTGTATCTTTGTGTTAATCATCATCTTCTGCCCAAAGAATGTTCTCTGATGAAGGTTGAACAATGCATAATCTATGAGTATAAAGACAAGTCATTAGGAGTCAGTTTAATACTACATTCACTTAACCTAATAATAGTAGTAGGTTCTTCCCGAGGGCCTATGATCTATTTAGCCACAGGTTCTTGGCCCTGGTAGCGGTGACAGGTGTGGGTTTCATCTTATTGAATGGGTATTAAATCTAATCAGAAAGTGGTCACTCCCATAATAGTTGTGCCACTATTGCACCAGTGATCATATCTTGTCAAGTCAGTTATTATTGCAGCTCACAGGGTTCATAGCTGGGTAAGATTGACGATTACTTTTCTCCTCCAGTAGTATACATAGCACCCCTGTATTATGAAGCTAGTTAGTAGGGATGAAACTTTCATGTCAACAACCACCTTGTTTTCTTTTAAATAAACCAAGTGAGAGCTTCAGGTGGTGGCAGAAAGTACAACATAGCAACAGGGCCAGCAAAGGTACTTCAAAGAGTGCCATATATCTCTGTGACCACCTAGGTGGACTCTGCCTTCAGCTGAGATCCTCAGAAGTAGAGACTGGAATGAGGGTTTGTGAATATTGGGAAGTGTTTTCAGGGAAAAGAAATTAAAACCTGGGAAGTGGGATTGGGAGAGGGAGAGTGAAGAAGAGAATGGCTGCAAGCAAATCTTCTCAGGGGCTGCCCTTTCAGGAATCTCTGAAGTCATACAGAATGGTACAGCTAGGAGCAAGGAAGCTGCAGTGTTTATGCTTTTGTGCCCGTGGTTCCTAGCCTGAGATGAACTGCCTGTTAGGGGATAGTTGACAGTGTGTGGAGACACTGTTGGTTGTTACACTGGACAAGTGTGATATCAGTACCTAGTGAGGAGGTGAAGGACACAACTAAACATCTTAGGACTCTGACAACACACAGGGAAGCCCTTTACCCCAATAAACAACTGTGTGACTCCAAACATCAACAGTACTGGATTTGAGAAACCCTTGTCTATATCTGTCAGTTTGGGGGTTAGGGCTATTGTTAGGATGTACATTTAAGGTTCCTCAAAGCTATTCTTGAGGGCAGCATATGATGGCTGTTGGGAGCAAAAATCTTCTTAGAGTTTGTGGGTACAGAAATTATAGAGGAGTCCTGGAGACCATGGGTGAGCACTGACAGGTTGCGACCGAGTCCAGGCAATCCATGGATGCATTTACATCTCTTCTAATCTTACAACTTTCCCTATCTCAACAGTTATTCAGGTCAATAGCTACTGAGATTGTGAGCACACTTTCTTGATCTATGTCATTCTTAACACAGGAATTTTAAAAAGGAGCAGTCTCATTTGGTTGGATGTATAACGCATGTGTGTGTGTGTGTGTGTGTGTGTGTGTGTGTGTGTGTGTGTGTGTGTGTGATAGGATTGAACCTAGGGTCTTGCACATTCTAATAAAGCACTCCACCACTGAACTATACCTCCAAGTCACTTGGACACATAACTTGAGCCACCTCCCTCAATGCCAAGGTGAAGTATTCTTTGACAGTCTATTCTGACTTAAAATATGAATCCTATTTTTACTCAGTTTTAGTTCTGAGGCCAGACTGATATCTCCTGGATGTGTTCTAAATTGATAGTAGCTTTCTAAAGCCATTTAAATTTTGAATGAAAAGCCACTCAAGGCCATAGTACAAAATAAATACATTGCTATTGATCATGCAATAAGGTATTAGGCTAATTTAATAAGACTTCATTTGAGACGCACTTAATTTACTCGTATTGTCATTTCTCTGCCGCTGTAGAGCCTGTGTTCCATGGCCAGCCGCAGTCATCTCCGATTTGCCTTTCCTCATATTATACCTGGACATTCCAGGATGCCTCATCCCTGGTCAAGTTCTCTCTGTCGGCAAAGTACAGTGACAGAGTAAGGATTCATTACTCTTGAAATGACCCTGTCTACGATATCCACTTTTTATCTCCTTAATCAGCAAAGTGGTACTCGGAGGACTGGCAGGTTCACTGCCTGGAGACACATTTATCACCAGGACACAAGCTGAATAATTGTGTATTTACTAACTTCAATTTAACCTCACAACATGGCTGTCTCTCACGACAAGGTGAGCAGGAAGATCAAATTGCTCCTCTGCCTGTAGCTCATCAATAACTATTTGTTCTGATCCCAAACCACTATTTCCATCGCCACCCTCTCCTAGAACAGTTGATATGCTTTAGCGCACAGGTTTATCATCGAAAGGGAAAGTGTTGGCTGCCTTGGTGGAACTTTATGTCTTCAGTGGAAGTATAGGAAGGAAGGGTCAGTGCAGAGATGGGAAGGACTCCTGTCTTTCTTTTATAGACAGGAATGCCTTAAGTCAATATTTCATTTGTCAATATGAGATGTATGCCAAAAATTAAAGTGGAAATCTAATAAGAATATTGAAAATGTGCGTGGTCTTCACTCTGGCGAGTCTCACGGAAGCAGCAGAAAAGTGGAAAGACAGAAATGTGGGAGGACGTGGGCAGTGCAGCTTCCGACTGAAGGAAGGTTAGCCGATAGAGGCAATAATGCATCGCCATGGTAAACTCATGCAGTGGAGTTAAATGTGCCTGTTAAAGGGATAAGGGAAGTGTGTGGATAGCGACATGGAAGAGGTCTGTGATGGATTAAAAGGGGAAAGACAGCTTTGAAAAATGAGATGGATCTATGTCTTAATGAAATCTACTATAATATTGTTAATGAAAAGGAACACACTGAAAACTAATATTTACAGGATGCTGCCCTCTCCTAAGTCTAAGCATTTTATTATTTGTATTTCTATATGTGTAAGTGTGTGTTAGCAGCACAAATGTGGAAAAGTTCTCTAAGATCTGACACCAAACTTTAATGCTATTACTTGGTGTTGTAGAGAAGATAGAAGGTGATTTAATTTGATTGCAATCTTGGGGCATTTACTATGGATTAAACTTAAGGCTTTATGAATGCTTGGCAAATGTTCTACCACTGAGACACAGCTCAGTTCCATTTTCATTATTAATTTTGAGACAGGGTTTTGCTAAATTGTCCAGGCTGGCTTTGAGCTTGTGATCCTCTTATATCAGCTTCCAGAGGCTTAATAAATATAAATACATAAATTCATGAATGATACCTAAATGAGTTGTGGATACAAAAGCAACTATAATTGCTTTTTGATTATCACGTGTCAAATAAATTAACTGTGCAAACTGAATTTTCATCAAAATTTTGTTAATTATTAAAATGTGTTAAGAAGATGGGTATAGGAACTTAATAAATCTATGCTGAAGTCTGTAAAATAAATATGCTGAATTCCGTAACTCATTCCTTTAAACCTAGACACTTTTATAGTATTAAAGGTATGTGGTAAGTGAGGCCCAGGTATGTGGAGCATGATGAAATAATAAAAATAACAACTGATAATATGTACTGGGGTTTGTTGTGAGCTAGGTAGACACTGTTCCAAGTGCTCAGTTGTCACATTGACCTCATGAAGCTGTAACTACTGTACAGATGGATACAGTGAAGATATCTTATGCAATAAATGACTAGAGCCAGGAATGGAATCCAAGAAACATGGTTTTTCTTTGTATGAATCATTCCATGATTTCAAAATCCAAAAAGTATAACTCTATGAGCCATGCGGTACGATCATCCAAGCTGGCATTGCTGTGTGGAACTATCAGATGGGAGGTGTAGCCATCCTGGTAGGGATGAAGATGTCCTAAAGAGGCACTTCTGGCCTTCCATGGGGCTATAAAATGATTGGGATAATGAACTCCAAGAAGGAAGAAGGAAAACGCCCAGGCCCTGGTGCTGGCCAGAGAGGGAATTGTCTCCTAGAAAGGGATTTTATGCCGTTCTTCCAGCTTTTCAATCCACTTACAGGAAGACTGGAGCTCAGACAGTGGTGATGGCTGGGACCATCTTAACTATAATTGCTTTGTCATGTGTACTTCTTCTCTTTTATTTATACCCGAACCTCATGTCAAGACCCCAAAGATAGATTTTGAGGGCTTTTTTCCTAGTCCCATCATGGTCACATTAAATAGATAGCCTTTCTCTGCTTTTCATTATTCCTTATTTCTTTAATTGGCTTATTTAATTAGTGGAGTTTAGCTTGTTAGGAATGCCAGGGTTGGGGCTCTGGCCCTAAGAACTTCCCTAACAGAAGAAGGTCACTACGAACCTTTCTACTTGTTCAATCAGAAGAACAACCAGAGTGAAAGGATGTGCTAGGAACTGGAGTGTCCAAGGAACAGTGTGTCAGCAGGGCATGGTGGTGCCCTGGAATTCTAGTATTCAGGAGGCTGAGGCACAAGGATTGTGAGTTCCAAGTCAGCCTGGGCTACATAGGGAGATGAGACCCTGTCTCAAAACACCAAAATGCCCCAAACCATACAAATCAAATGATGAGCCAATAACCCCAGTGTGTCAACACTACAAACACCATCACCTCTGCACTTGCTTCAGCTATCATTCTTCTTGCCATTGTTTTACTTTTCCTGGTTGAGGCAGTGCCTTCAACAACACAGGAGTTGACTGATATTTAGAAAGATTGGAGTTGAGCCGTCCAGTAGGAGTTGAGCAGGAGTATTCTGTCATCAGCCTTAATCAGCATTCTTCTTGTCAGTGGCAATCCAGACGGGCAGAGAAATTGTTTTTCTTTTACAATTCAGGTCAGCATCAAAGTCCTAAATGACGCATGAAATCCTGTAGCCAGCCCTCTAAGCAAAGATCCTCAACATGCAGCACCAACATACTCCTCACAGAGTAGAGAGGAACCCCTGGGCCAGGGATTTTCCTGTTTCTTTTTTGAAAGGGCAGTACAAACACACCTTTGAAAAGGCTTTCATAGCTCCCCCACTGTGAATAGAATTTCTGTACCGCTGGCACTTGTGGGGGCAGACTCTACAAAACACCATTTTTCTCCACACTTGTGATTTCTAAGCTGCCGGGAAGGCTTCAGAAAAGCCCGTGGGTGGGTCTATGAACTGAACTGCACTGAAAAGAACTTAGAGTTTTTCTCATATTAACCATGTGATGGGTCTCACCATTGAAGAACACCACACTGGCATTTATTTTGCACTCCAACTGATATGGTGTCAGTGAACCTTGTCTCTCTTTTGAGGATTATCGTTCATGGAGCTTGGTGAAAGCAGAATGAGAAGGTGAATGAAACAGACAATAATAGACATGTAATCCTTTAGTATTGTTTGCCTATTTGGTGTCTACTATGGTGCCTTACCCTCTGAACTTTCTGTGTTGAAGCCTTTACTCCTGATTATTATCTGGAGAAGGAAAGTCACGGGTTTCAATGAGAGCATGAGATTGGGCCACATGAGAAGAGATGTCCTTATAAGAAGAGATACTAGAATCGTTGCCTGTCTTCACTTGTACATGCCAAAGGAAAGCATATGTAGACACAGTGAGAGAGCTTTCACCTAATCTAACAACCCCTACACACCTAGTTTGGGGCTTAAAGTCTTCAGAAATGTGAGAGTTAAATCCTTGCCTATTCCACTTGAACTGTGTTTTGGGCAGTCTAAAGCTTAACCCAGGGTAAGCTTTAGATAGCTGTTATAGCATATGGCATCTTTATTACTGACCTTCACACACACACACACACACACACACACACACATTCACTCACACATTCACACATGCACACGCACACACACACCCTCTACTCAAAAATATGTACATCTATCTTTTGCTTGCAGATTATCTTAATTTCTGTGAAATATTGACAGCTTTCAGCAGCTTGTCTCTGACTATGAGGGCACAGGGTCTTGTTTTAAATCAAAACTGAACAAATCCAAAAAGTTGTTCTCAGATCTTCATGGACCTTATAATTTTTTAAGCTAAAGAATGAAAATTAAAGGAAATTTGGGGCTGAAGAAATGACTCAGTGCTGCTCTTGCAGAGGACCTGGGTTCAGTTCCCAGCACCCACATGGCAACTAACAACCATTTGTAGTTCCAGTTGCAGGGAATCCAACACTCTCTTCTGACTTGCATGGGCATTACACAGTGTGGGTGCACTTACATACATGCAAACAATGCACTTATACACATTAAATAAAAATAACAAAACATTTTAAAAATGTAGAAGGGGCTAGAGCGATGGCTTAGCGGTTGAGAGCACTGCCTGCTTTTGCAGACCACTTGTATTTACACCCCACATCCACACAGCAGCTAACAAAGGTCATAACTCCAGTCCAAGAGACGCCATCGTCCTCTTCTGACCTCCATGGTTATCACATGATTCAGGTGCAGGCATTACAATCATACACATTAAAAAAAAAGTTGAAAATGGTAGCTAGGCTTGGTGGCACACACCTTTAATATCAGCTCTCAGGAGGAACAAAAATTTAAAAAAAACAAAAAAAATTGAAAATGGTGATTAAAAAATGTATTAGGGAGACACAAAAGCCAATCTAGAAAGCAAAATACATTATCAAAATATTTAAAAGGATAAAGAAATTCTCCTACCGAACTCTTTTGGGGGATAAGTGATGAAACTGATTAGATTAATAAACATTTTAAAAATGCCAAATGTAGAGTGCCAGCAGGACAGGTAATGCCACGGATAAAAGCGAAGAAGGGATGCATATCCAGGAGCATCTGAAAGAGCAGGAAAACACCATACTCAACTCCGACAGCACATCTGAAAATCTAGCTACTTACAAGCAACATGTAGGCCACAAAGATCGCTTCAACAAGAAGTCGAGCATTTGAATCACCACATCTAGCAAGCAGGGCTGAAGACATAAATGGCTCAAAGCAGCCTAGTCCTGCACCCGTTTAGCTTGGATACAATTAATAATTTTTAGCTGCTATTTTACACCAGACACCACATAAGAGTTTTTCATTTTAGAAATCATTTTCACTCTTTTAAATCTATTGATACAATTGTCATCTTTATGTATAGATTTTATTAAAAAGATTAATGTCAGGGAAGTTAAAGGACTTGGCCAACCACATTAGTGTGACTTAAGCCAAAGTAATCTAACTCTGAAGTTCACAGTTATAGTCACTACAGAGATTCTCAAACTGATATGAATGGAACATATAATTTAAGAATTCTCTGACTATAATAGAATCATGTAGTACTATATCATTATATATTTTCAATTTCTATATTCTATGACTCATAGCTCAAAAAAATGAATTCTTGTAGGGTTTTTTGTCTGAGACAGGATCTCTTGTAACCCCAGCTGGCCTGGAATTTGCTGTGTAGACCAGGCTGGCCTCAACTCACAGAAATCTGCCTGTCTCTGCATCCAAGTGCTGGGACTAAAGGTGTGAGCCACCATACCTGACTATGCTTGTAGATTTTAAATAATTCAATTACTCCATTTGTAAATGTCTCATGATGTGGACAACTCTCTCCCACTTTGACTCCCAAATCATTGCCCTAATCAACAGAGAGCTCTATTCAGAGTTACCTTGGTCTAGGAAAATTCAGCTTTCTTCTTTAAAAAAATATTTTATTTATTATTTTTATTTTATGTGTATGAGTGTATTACCTGCATGTGTGTAAGTGCACACATGTCATACTATGCTCAAGGGAATCAGAAGAGGGCATAAGATTCCCTGAAACTAGAGTTACAGATGATTGTTAGCCACCAGGTAATTGAATCTGGTCCTCTGCAAGAGCAACCAATGCTCTTAATCATTGAGCAATCTCTCCAGTCCTGAAAACTCATCCTTCTGTGGTCAGTTTTTCAAAATGCTTCAGATTCAGGTTCAATTACTCATGAAACATTACAGATCTTGTGAATTAAATATTAACATATTCCAGTATGGTTGCATAGAATATTTCACCTAAAAATTCTAGCTTGCAGTGCAACCACCAATATTTCAACTTTTTGCTTCAAACCTTCTTTTGGCTAAAATAAAAATTTCTGTGATTAGAAATGACTATAGAAATTTAAAGAAGTCCAGCAATCAAGGTCTTTAGATAATGACTGATCAGATAAACTTGTGTCTCAGAAGATATATAAAAAGCTAATCCAAGAAAAATCAGGACTATACCTCAGAGTGTGTCAGGATTTTTTTGTATTTAATGGGCCAAAGTTCCACTGATAATCTGAAATCTTTAGTTAATAGTAAAATTAAAGTAACACAGAAAATGATGGTGTGAAGTGGTCAGAAAAAAAAAAGACTTACTACTGACAGAAGTACTGAGAGGCAAAGGTAGACTGGCTCACAACAACGGTTGATCCTTTGGAAGGAAAAGAAGCTAGAAGCTATGTTAAACTTAAGTAAATATTTTTCAGGGCTCATAAAGTAAGTCCACAAAAGTTTAATCATCTCCTATAAATGTATGTCTAAACACTAGTATGTCATAAAATAAAAATTTTTTGGTATTGTTATTAAAGTTTCTTGAAATAAATACAAAATAGCCTACCTTAAGGCTATTCAACTATATTACATAGTTTTATTTTAAATTTTAGTTAGTGACCACATCACTCATAACACAAATATTTGACATTGATTGAATTCTTATCAGTGTATGATACTGTGAATAAAGCTCAACAAAATGGACAGCTACCAAGCTCAGTTGAAAGAGAATTTAGGGTATTAAGTAAAGAATTACATCTATTCACAATACTCCAAATATATATTTTTTCATAAGTGTTACTTGGTCTTCAGAACTTTTCTGTTGAAAAGCTAATGCTATATTCTTTTCATAGATGAAGAAGTTGAAGTTTACAAGCTTTAGAAATCTCCCAGGAGTAATGCTGCTAGTAAGAAGATCAGAATGTGGGCTAGGGAGGTTGTCCAGTTGGTAAAGCACTTGCCTATCAAACATGAGGACTTGAGTTTGATCCCCAGAACCAACATAATGATGGTAGGTATGTTTGTAGTCCCACCACTGGTGAGTCAGAGACAGGAGGATCTCTGGAGAGCATTGGCCAATCCGGCTAGCTGAATTGGTGAGTTCCAGGCCAATTTGTAACCTTGTTTCAAAGGAGGTGGATAACATTCCTGAGGATGACACCTGAGTTTGTCCTCTGCCCTCCACACACATCTGCACACACATGCATTAAATGAGAGAAAATCAGAACTTAAACCTGGAAATCCAGCATTGATTGAAACCCACAATTATCCTCCTATCTTGTAAGGGAAAACAAGATGGCAGGCTCGGGAATGGAGCTGCACATATTTCAGCAATTCGGGAGAATTCTCATCTAACCCTCTGAGGAAAACAACCACATTGAATAAGAGGAAATGGTGTAAACGGCCCAGGTTACACATTTCTGCTGGTCCTTCTCCTCTTATAAATGGTTAAGACTCCCTGCTGTCCAAGCAGGGTACGCTCTAAGGGTGATTTCATTTCATTTCCAACATCTCATACTTGGAATGTCCTTCATATATTCTCTCTGTTCTAAACTGTAGCTCACCATCTCATGTTTCCCAGTCTGTCATCCTTCCATGGCTTCATTTGCTTCCCTGCTTGGCTTTGGGGCCATGGTCAGCTCTTTCCAAACTGCTCACAGTCCCTTAACATCCTTTGTCCCTTGACTCTTTCCTCAGTTCTGTCCTATTTTTGTTATGAGGGAGGAAAAAGAAACCTTGAAGAACGAACCCTCTGAAGCCTTTCGTTCTCTTCCTCGGGGCCTGTTCCTCAACCACTCCACTTCTCAGATCTCTCTACCTTTGCTGTTGAGCTTTTCTAGAGATCCCAAGGCTCCAATCTCAGTTACTGTATCAAGTTGATCTCTACCACCATCTCAGTTCTCAGGCAGTGAGAGTTAACCTTCCACAAAGACACCACACACAAAGGATTTGTGGAGTGTTGTTTAAGGTCAAATTCTGAAGGAAGACAACTAGTGATGGGACATGAGGTGAGCAATGGGCTCTGGGATGGGCTGCAGGTTGTGAGGTGGCTCATGACTAGAAGCATAAACAGAAGGGGCAGATGAATTTGGCAGGTTTGGCAACTTCATGTGATGGGAGATGCACACAGGCTCACAAGTAGAGGTAGCAGTTGATTTTCAAAACTATGATTTAAATCCAGTTGACTTTTCTTGGAAGGCAAATTGTTTCCTAAAAAATGTCTAAAGAATATGATGGGAAAAGAAAACCCACTGAAAACCAGCAAAAAGACCCAAGTTTGCCTTGCATTCATTCTCCTCTTTAATTTTTTCTTTTCTTTTTGTTATTAACATACCAAAATTCCCATTATAATATTAAGAAATTATATTTTATATATGATATGTAATCTAACCAAAAATCTATATTTGTAGTTAGATTTTTAAATAAAGTTGTTATGCTTAACACATGAAAATGAAATGTATAAATAAAGAGGACAAGTGTTCAATGATTAGTGCTCTGTAGACATTATTACTTGTGTATGTGTGTGTGCAGTATATGTTTATGGGGGTGTGCATGTGAACAAGCAGGCATGTGCACGTGAATATGGAGGTCAGATGTCGATATTAAGCATCTTCTTCAGTTGCTCCCTGCCTTATTTGTTTTTTAAATGTATGCTTTTTGTTGAATTTATGTGTATTTCATATAAAATATCTCAATAATTTTTAAATCTCCTCCCCCATCAGCACCCTCCTATAGCCCCCCCACCAGATTTCATGTATTCTATCGTATATATTAACGCTATTGCGTCAGTTAGTCTACCCAGACATCCTCAGTGCAGGTTCATCCACTGGGGTCTGGTCAGCCCATGTGGAGTGACTCCCTTAAAGAAGATCAGCTCTCCCTCACATAGCCGTATCAGCTCCCAATAGCTCTGTGCTGGGTTTTTGTCTGATTGAGTTTGCATGAGTCTTGTGCGTGCTGACACCATTGTTGTAGGTTCGTACAAGCAAGGTCCCGGGACTCTGTAAGATTCTGTTTCCTCATGCACCTCCTCCCCTGGTTCTTACACTTTTTCCACATCTTTTTCTGCAAAGATCTGTGAGCTCTGGGTGGGTGAAGTTTAATACAGGAGTCCTGTCACCCATGCTCTGCAGACTTATTCTCTGCACTTTGGCCAGTCGTGCTCTTTTGAGTTCATTCCCCTCAGTTGCTCTGCACCTCATTTTTTGAGACAGGGTTCCTCACTGAACTTGAAGTTCAATTATTTGACCAATTGTGAGGCCAATGAGCTTCAGAAATCTGCCCGTGTTGGTTCCCCGCTGCCCTGGAGTTACAGATGTGTGCTACCATGTCCAGCTTTTACATTAGTACTTGAGCCCTCGTGTTTGCACTGCAGGCCATTTTTTAACCGAGTCAACCCCCTCCTCCCCAGATGAATCAGTGTACTTGAAAGAATGCTGGACATCTTCGCCTTCCTTGGGCAATCCAAGATGAGAGCAGTGTGAGTGTAGTGGACACTTGTGGGACGCTATGTCTCACATCATCTCAAGCGTGTTCGACACTGCAGCAGCAGATTGTGGACTCATACCTCTATTCTGTCACAGCCTTTCGAGGTAACAGAAAGGTATATAATAGTTATGAACCTTAATTTGGTCTCTATAAATTCTGGGGCTAAAAACACTGTTTCATTAGCTCATTGAAAACGAAATGGAATGATACCAGTAAATGATTTGATATAGAAACTGGCACGTGGTAAGCTTTTAGTAACACTTAAGATAATGTTTTGGTTGTTTTAAGAACTTCGCATTTACAAAGTGACAGAAGGAACTATAGGAGATAAAGAACTGCTTCTTTTGTCTAAGTTGACTTCTCACCTTAGTGGAACCTGTGAGCTCATTCTCACATTTGAATTAGACTATCCTCAAGACGTCAAGCTAACTGTTCAGTAAATACGTTTCTTAAGAGGTTAAGGTAATAAGAAAATAGTTATGGTGTAGGAAGGGAAAGATTAAAGCTCCAGTACAGAGTGATGGGAAGATAGCTCAGTAGGTACCATACCTACTGCTCAAGCATGAGGGTCTTTTAGGTTCTCAGCACTTATGTGCAAACCTGCTGCAGTGATGCATGCCTGTAACCTCAGCGCCAGGAGGCAGAGGCAGGCAGAGCCCAGGGGCTTGCTGGCCAGTCGGTCAAATGGAAGTGGCAAGCTCCAGGTTCAGTGAGAAACCCTCTTGTCAGTGAAGACATCCTGATGTCAACCTTTGGCCTCCACATGCTTGCATGGATAAGCACACTTCCTCACCAGACACCATACACACACACACACACACACACACACACACACACACACACACACACACACATGGTGGTCTACTATATTTGAGAACTAATGTTAATATGTATGTATAAAAAATGTCACAATAAAACCTATTACTTTGTAGGTTAACTAAAAAAAAAATTCATAAAGAATAAGAAACCCATGCCCCCGCCTCAAAAAAAAAAAAACCCACCAAACAAAAGAAGCAGCTTACGGGTATAAAGACTTATTTAGGTTCACAGTTGTGTGGCAAGGGGGGACAGCAGACGGGCTCGGGCTTGGTGTGGAAGCCTGCAGGCTGATCACATCACCGTAGGTGGGAAGCAGAGAGAAACTTGGTCAGAACGGCAGCCAGGATATAACCTGCAAGACTGTTCTCGATGACCTAGTTCCACTGGCTGGGTCTCCTCTTTGAAGTTTTTACAACTCTCCCAAACTGTCACCAGCTGGTGATTTAGATCAGGCCAGTCCTAAACCTAAAACTCTAGAAGTGGGTAGCTGGGCGTGGTGGTGCACTCCTTTAGTCCCAGCACTGGGGAGGCAGAGGCAGGCAGATCTCTGATACTGAGGCCCGCCTGGTCTAGGCTAGCTGGGGCTACAGGGGAACCCTGTCTCAAAAAAGACCAAAAAATCAAATCCAAAAAACCCAGCCCCCCAACCCCAAAACAAGCCAACAAAATAAACAAAATTAAAACAAAAACAAAAACAAAGCAGCAGGTGAATTTCTGATATGAAGCCTAGCCTAAGGGAAAGCTTGCCTCAAAAAGATCAAAAAAAAAAAAAGTGCAAGTAAAATGAGGAAAAGAGAGTGGGTTTGGTATGACTATGTAGATAGTGATAGGTGGAGTCCTCACTGGCCTTTGGATACAAAGTGAAAGTACCCAGTTCTTTCCAAAGTGGATGAGGTAAGGCCAGAGAGAGAGAGTACTGCTCACATTGTAAAGGATCTGGGGTCTGACATCTTTATCCCCATCTTATTGGGTAATATAATAAAAAAGATAACAAAGAAGCCATTTAGTAGTCCATTTTGTACCATCCATTAAGGAAACTATGAGGTTATTTGCATGATAGATATGGAGATCAGCTATCTAGATGGCCTTTGGAGGTGGAGTTTCCTGCTTCCAGCAGAGTATTTCTGAAGTTCCAGTGTTCATTTTTTGGGGGAGTGGGGAGGTTGAGAGAGGGTCTCCCTGTAGCCCAGCTGACCCAGAACTCACTATGTAGACTAGTCTTCATGCATCTCACAGAGATCCACCTGCTTCTGCCTCCTGGGTGCTGGGATTAAAGGTGGGCACCATCACACCTGGCATGAGTTCCAGTCTCTTCGTAGGTCCTTCCTGGGTTCTAACCCTCCCTGTCAGCTGTGTGATCTTTGAAAAAGTATTTAGTTCCTTTAAACCCTGGTTTTCTTATCTCTGCAAGGAAGGTCACAGTATTTACTGCAAAGCATGGTTATGAAAAATTATTTTTAAATAATATTAAATGCTGTGTGATGTTTGGCTTGTAGAAGGTGTGCAGGAATGGTCAGCTCCACTCACTTTCAACAATAGCATAAAAGAAAAGAAGATGATATAATTTACAGTCAAATTTGAAAAGTTCGGTAATTTTGAAGAAAGAGGCTTCTTGGTAGACAGGTGCATTGTGTGTTGTTTGTATTGTTACGGAGAAAAGTGTTCTGAGTGATAGCTTGTAAACCTTACTAAGGAAATAGGCAAAAATGGTATGTGCCGGGGGCAGAGGGGTCAAAGGAATCAAAAGCAACTCTTAAAAGAATTTTAGAAATAATAACCTCTCACTATTTAAATCAACCCACTCTTCTTTATGGTTGAATCTTATAGTAGGAACTCTGGCTAGTCTGACCTGGGCTGTTCCTGTGATTCAGTAGGTAGAAAAGCAAGAGAGAAGGATTCTGCAGGATATATAAAGAAGAAGACTCAGGGAAAGGACTTGATAACTGTGAGAGTTTATAAAGAGCCTTTGCTTGTGAAATTCGCCATGTGGGTTTCTCTTCCTCCCTCTCTTGTTCCCTTTCTTCTTTCTTTCCATTCTTTCTTTCTTTTGAAACAAAGTCTCAATACGTAGCCTAGGTTGGCCTTAAACCTATGATTATCCTGTCTCAGCCTCCCAGGTGCTGGGATTAGAGGTACATGCCATCATGTTTGGTTCAGTATCAATTTTTTATATATCCACAAGTACTCTAGAACATGTACGTACTTCACTACACCCCTGACGTCTGTGCACACGAGCCTTGCCAAGTGCGTGGAAAATACTAGGAACTAGGCAGAACCACTAGGTTTCAAAGTGAAAGTCAGTTTCAAGGCTGACAGGGGAGCACCTGCTGTGTGTTCAGGGTCTTGGGCTCTGTGGACTCCACTTATGGTATTCAGGAATGCTTTAGAGACAGACATTTCAGTTTTAATCTCTAGCGCAAAATGCTATTCCAGCCCATGGCTCCTGAGGAATGAGGCTACCGTCAAAGATTTAGTGCCTTTTCCATTAGTGATGTCAGTACAAAATGGCCGTCTTCTCTGAATAATTTATCTCCCCCCTGCATAATTTTCTTATCTTTTTTTCTTCATTTTTGGCTTTTTACTGTAGATGAGGAGGTAAATGGCTGTTAGTCCCTGACAAAACCTGTGGAGCATCCTTCCCATCAATCAATTAAAAAACACTTACCTTACATTCAACATGATTTATTTCTTGTTAATACAATTGTCTCACTATATCCTTCTATTATTATACCCTTAATTCCATTAGCCATTCGCTTAATGCTCACTTTAAAGCTGACCCCCAAAGAGCTTGGAAGAGAGAGGGAAGTCTGTCTAATAGTGGCGTTGCCAATAAAACTCTGGAAGCTCTTCTCCTAAAGCCTTGTAGGTCACAGAAAAGATAGGTCACACACTGTATCCTGCTCGAAAGAAGAGTGCAAGCGCTCAGTTATTTGTTCTGATGGATGTGGCTTGATGGCTTAAAAATCCTTAAGAGCTCTTATCTTAAAAGTCAACACAACAGTTCTGCAGGCATCCTACACACCAAGCAGGCATGCATGCGACTTAAAAAACCAGGAAAGAAAAAACCATTGACATAGTTTGAAGATTAATGGCTGGCTTATTTGGGGGTGGAGCAAGAGGTGAACCTCTTAAATAGTTAAATGACACAAAGAAATTGCAGCGTTAACTCTCATAGAGGTGGAATTGCACACTCTATGGCATATTTCCTCCATTTTGGTTGAAGTCTATAAACAATAGTGTCCCTTAGCTGCACTTCTGAAATTATGCATTGAACAGATGCTGTGGTTTTTAGGGAAGACATGCTTTCTTTTTGAAACAAATGTATAAATATCTTTATCCAATATATATCAATGCTCAGGTAGTAGACTCTTGCCTGATAGCCACTTCTCTCTGGATTTTTGCTAACAGAAATACAGTTTTACTCAGGCTGCTCTTCCGAGACAGCATAGTTGAAGGGGAAGTGTGTTCAGTGAAGTCAGTTCTGACTATTCTCCCACCTACATCAGTTACAGTAGGCTTCTGGGACAGGTTTTCTCATTTCTTTAAAATATGTTTTATCATCTTAATTTTATGTGTATGAATGCATTGCCTGTATGTTAGTGTACCTGTATCCTGCAGTGCCCACGGAAGCCAGAAGAGGGAGTCATATCTCCTGGAACTGGTTATTAGATGCCATGTGTGTGCTGGGAACCAAACCTGGGTCCTCTGCAAGAGCAGCCAGTATTCTTAACTGCTGAGCCATCTCTCCAGCCCCAGGTTTTCTAAAAAGAATTCTAAAACATGATTGTACTTGTAGGCATGACTGACTGATATCTGGGGTTTTGATCCTTGTCTTGTGGACTCGGGGACAAAGCCAACACCCTAGGTAGAAAGACAGAAGGCGTCTATTTCTTTAAAAAATGATTGTACTTATTTTATTTTGTATGTAGTTGCAGATTCAAGGGTGGAAGGGGGAAAAGCCTGCCATGTGTAATGTAGAGATCCTGGACTGCTTGAGGGAATTGGTTCTTTCCTTCTACCATGTGGATCTGGAGGGAATCTTATAAATTATCAGACAGGCTTGGTGGCAAGTGCCGTTACTTGATGACCTCCCTTTGATATCTCTTTCTTTGATAACATAATTTATCATTGGAAGCAATCAAACTGAGACTGCTGTATTTCTGTTTTAGAAAATGGTATCTTAAATGTATTCTTTGAGAATTTCATACACATATACTGTATTTTGGTCACATTCACCTCGCTACTCCCTCCTCCTCCAACTCCCTCTAGACCCTGTCACACATTCCCTTCCCAATTTCATGTCTTCTTTATTTTTGAATAAAATAATCCACTGAGTCTAATTGGTGCAATTTATACACACATGCGTATAGGGTCGACCCCTGGAGCCTCAGCAAACCATAAGGGGCTACACCTTTGAAGAAAACTGACTTCTCAGCAACCAACACTTTGTAACATAAAATGATACATATGTTCATTATTTAAGCCAGGTGTAAATGACTGGTCGGCTGGAGACATCTTTGCTCTTCTAGTTTTAGTTGCAGATATTTTTGTGGGAGGAGGTTGCTGTGTGGCCCAGGTTGACCTTGAACTTGCCTTGTAGCTTAGGCTAGCCTCAAACTGGTAATCATCCTGACCTAGCCTCTGAAAGTCCAAGACTAAAGCTACATTGTATGTGGCTTTCATAACTATTTGATAAACATCACATTTTTAATTTTAATTTTTTGGTATTTGCTTCTTCCTGTTCCCCTTTATCTTATCTCAAATCACATCTCAGTCCAAATCCGAATTAATATATGTTAATAATGTAGTATTTGTCCTTTTGTATTTTTCTCCATGTACATTTAATAATAAACAAAGATACATCAATACACACAAACCTATATGGAAATTTATATGCAAAAATACATACACACAGGCATATACATATGCATTATGGTTTTACAAAAGAAGTATGATTGTGTCTCAGAATCTTTTGTATCATGTATTTTTTTAAAATTCTATAATGCTGCATGAACATTTCTTTAGGTCATTGGTATAGGTCTAACTCCAACACAAGCTTGATAATATTCATAGCATGGGTATGACAATTTAGTAACTTCCTATTGATTATGCTCACCTTGTTCTTTGTTTTATTGTCAATAAATAATAAATTAATATATCACGGGGCATATATCCCTTCATAAGGTTGCTTTTACTTTTATGGGGTAGAATCCCAGAGTAAAAGAGCTATATTGAAGGAAATATGCATTTCCTCTTTGATAATTATTTTCTCCCAAGCTATTGTCATTCAGTTTCATCAGAAGTATGTAAACTGATTTTCCTAAGTGCTGAATGACAATGTTTCCACTTTTAAAGTTTTATAAATCTGATAGATATAATGGCATCTTAGTTATTTGTCTCCTTGCTGTGATAAAATCCTGGTAAAAGCAACTTAAAGGAGACAGGGTTTACTTTGCCTCACAGTTCCAGAGTACAGCCCATCATCATGGGAAGTCACAGCAGCAGAAGCTTGAGACACACTTGAGCTGGTCACACTGCATCTGCATCAAGAAGCAGAAAGCCGGAGATGGGAGGTGGCTCAGTGGGTAAGAGGTTAAGAGTGTGTACTGCTCTTTAGATAACCTCACTTTGGCTCCCAGCATCCACATCACCTGTTACTCCAGTCCCAGGGAGACCCAACACCTCTGCCCTTCTTTGGCATCAGCACTTATGTGTAAACACACACACACACAACTAAACACAAAATAATTTTTTAAAATCAGCAAGACATGAATGTTTGTGCACAGCTCACTTTCACTTTTCCACACAGCCTGGGATCTCAGCCCAGGGAATGTACCACCCACAATGTACCCATTGTCTTCTCACCTCAGTTAACCTCAAAATAATCTCTAATAGGTATGCCCAGAGGCCTGCCTCTCAGGTGATTCTAGATCTCAACAAGTGGACAATTGAGATCAATCAGCACAAATGGCATAACTCAGTTTTTTCTCCAATTTGTATCTTTCTGCTAGTGATTTTTTAAAAATTTACTTTATTTTTTTTGTGTATGAATTTCGCCTGCATGTATGTCAGTGCACCCACAGGCATGCAGTGTTCATGGAGGTTGGAAGATGGCATCAGATCTCCTGGACCTGAAGTTATTGATGGTTGTTAGCCACTATGTGGGTGCTGAGAGCCAAACCCAAGTCCTTTGGAAGATCTGCCAGAACTCTTTATTATAAAAATATTTTATTTATTATTTATATTTCATGTGTATGACTTTATGCCTGTATGTAAGTGCATCCATGTTGTCCAATGCCCAAGAAGGTCAGAGGCCAGCTTCAAATTCCCCTGGAACTGGAGTTACCAATAGCTGTTAGCCGTCTTGTGGGTGCTGGGAACTGAACCAGGGTCCTCTGCAAGAGCACTCAGTGCTCTTAACTGCGGAGCCATCTCTGTAAGCTTGCCAGTAGAGATCTTTGTTTGTTAACTATTTGTATTTGCTTCTCTAAAAATGCTTTATTTTCATTTTCTGCCTTTTTTTGTTATTACTGTATGTCTTGTCCTTTTTCTTGTATGTTTGTGAAAGTTCTTTATATATCTTTTACACAGCAATGGTGTGATTTGTGCTGCAGATATTACTATAAAATCAAAGGTCTTTGGGTATGTATATTTTCTTTTTTAATGCATATTAATGTTTTGCCTGCATGTATCTAAGTGCTCTGTGTGCATGCAATGCCAGTGGAGGCCAGAAGAGGGCGTCGAATCCCTAGAACTGGAGTTTGGATAGTTGTTCATCACCATGTGGGTGCAGAAAACCAAACCCAGGACTTCTGCAAAAACAGCCAGGGCAAGAGCCATCTCTCCAGCCCCAGTGTGTATGCTTTCTAAATATAAATAAATTTTAAGTTGAAAAATATATCCAATTTTTTAGCTTTTCATTTTCCAGTTAATATTAAGAATATTGTTCTACTCCAGCCTCATCTCACATGGATTACATACAGAAGCCTGATTCTTTAAAATCTTTGTTAAAGATTCCTGTTACAAGGTAAAAATCATGCATAAATATGTGTAGTCATAGAAACAGAAGGTCAAATGGTGGTTTCCTGGGACTGGAGTGGGAATGGGGAAATGGTTCAGTTACGCAAAATGAGAAGGTTCTAGAGAACCACCTTACAACAATGTGCAGATAGTTAACACTTCATATTACAGCCTTAAAGTTTTAGTGAGAATAGATTTGATGCTATGTGTTTATTTACTGTGTTAAAATATATTTCTAAGAACAAAATTTGAATTATTTGTTTGTTCATTTATTTGAGACAGGATCTTCCTGTAGCCCCAGCTGGCCTGGAATTCACTAATATATACCAGGCTGACCTCAAACTCACAGAGATCCATCTGCCTATGCCTCCCAGGTGGTGGGATTAAAGACATGCCACACCACACCCTGCTATTTATAAGAAATTGAAGAGGAAATATTTAACTTTCATTACAAATCAAGACAGTCCAGTAATTTTTACAAACCGAAAAACCTATCACTTAAACAACAAAAACAAGTATGTATAAGTCATAATAGCAACCGGAAGTAAATGCAGTTAGAACATCAGGTGCATGTGAGTTCTGGACTGCTTTTCCTCTTCCTTTCCTATCCTTGTTAATTTTAAACCTTTTTGAAGGTTCACTGTTTTCTGTAGTCGTATTGTTTAGATTAAAGAAAAGTAAGAGTACTTCAAAAGGGAAGGGCACTGCATTACAAAATAGATTAAAATTATGTTTAAAAACACTGCTTCATACCTTTCACTTATGTGCAATTTTTTTGTGTTTATTCAAATGAAATACATAGCCTGAATTTATTACATATGGGAAAATGGTGTCAAATAAATAGAGTATCGACTTTGGAAACAAAATTGTTAAGCTGTCACTTCTTTCAGTCTATTTATTTGGTTTAATTTTATATGATAAAGCTGTCATATCAAAAAGTAAAACATATCCTTATCCAAAAAGTGATGTAATACTTCAAGAGGCATGAAAGCCACTTCATTAAATGAAGTTACTGTGAGAAGATGGTCTGTGTCCCTTAGAGTTTTTTGAAGAACATTATGTTTCCCCTCAGTGTCATTAATCCATCAAGATCTTATTTTTATAGATGGCATAAGACAGGATTTAACTCATTTTTTTTTCTAGTGAGGTAGTATTTGAATTAGCATACTGGTGGTTAGTGTTGACTGGATTGAGATGTGCTGAGGAGATCTGTAAATTTGTTGAGGGTGCTTCCAGAGCTGATTAGATCACGAGGATTCTAACCTAATGGAATGCTCTCTTTGTAGATTTACAATAATGCATTATTGAGGGGTGTTGCTAGTAGATGGGGCCTGGTTGGAAGAAGGAGGTCCCTGGGGCTGTGTCCTTGGGGCCTGTGTCTTGCCCCTTCCTTTGTCCTTCTCACTGCTTCTTGTATGCACAAGGTCAAGAAGCTCCGCTTCCACATGGTCCCACTGCCAGTATGCTATTCTATCCAAGAGCATAAGACCAAACACCTGGTGACTAAGCCTTCTCAAACTGTGAGCCAAAATAAAACCTTACTTCCCTTATATTATTTCTCTCAGGCATTTTGTCATACTGTTAAAAATAATAAAAAAATTTATTACATATTCCATTTATTTAAATTTTAATTAAATTTTCTTGATTATTTCTATATATTTCTAGTTCTTTTCTACATACTTAGTCTATATTTTGAAATCATATCTTTATTCAGATTTACTAACATATAATTAACAAAGAAAAATAGTATATATTTATGATTTATTAGTAATCATTATATAGTTTTGTACACGTATTGCTTTCTTGATTTCATTTAGCTTTCTGTCTCTCTTTCATGGCTCACTAAATTTTGAATTCTTTCCAGGTAAGTCATAGATCTCTGTTTCTTTAGGACCAGTCACTGAGGTTTTATTTAGTTTTTCTTTTGTTGGTATCATGTTTTCACATTTATTTGTGATCTCTGTGTCCTTATGTTGGTATATACATATTTGAAAATGAAGCATTGCTTCATTTTGCATAGACTGACTTCAGCAGGGAAAGTCTTTCATTAGTTAGCCCATCAAGAGATTCTGAGTGGGCAGGGGTGAACTCTACCACCATTATTCTGCCAAACAGACACAGCATCAAACTGCCCTCTACCTTCCTGCCTCTCTACCACAGACTAGTGTAGCTCCCAGATCTAATTAAAGAAGCTTCATTGTGCAGTGGACAGAGGTTAATGTAGAAACTCACAACTGCTCAAAGTACAGAGCATAAGTGTCAGTGACATGCTCATCCACAAATGGGACATCTACATCACCCCCTTTCCCTAAGGCTCAGCGACTGTTGTGTATGGAGGGCAGGAAGAGTAATAGCTAGAGCTTGTCCAGTACAGGAGTGAAATGGTGTCTTCTGGACAAGAAAGGACTGCTGCAATCATGAATGCTGTGGTTGCCTGCACAAGACCTGCACAAGATCAAGCCAATTAGCATTCTAGCATGGAGTGGGAAGTGTTTCGACAGTCCCTACCCTGGACTGAGGAGCTACGGACAGTCAATGGCTCTTGGAGGAAAGAAAGTCAGTTTCCTTTAAGGTTGTGTGACTCCTGGTAAATTTACCATGCTCCAGTGGATGGTCCCCCATCCAGGAGAGGATATGAAGTTGGGGGAAGAGGTGGGGGTCGATGGAGGGGGGTCAAGGGGAGGAACGAGGGCTGGATATGATAAAAATATATCATATGGAATTCTGAAATAAATTTTTTAAAAGCGAGATTATGGTTAGTTATCTGGTAGAATCTGTGAGTAAGGGTTCTGAAAGATGTACTTGCCTTTAATCCCAGCTCTTGAGAGGCAGAGGCAGGTAGATCTCTGTGAGACTGAGACCAGTCTCATCCACATAGTGACTTTCAGGCAGGTTGGGACTAGGAAGACTCTATTTTTTAAAAACAAGAATCTTTAGGTAATCTGGCCTGGCATCTAAGTCTATGATGATAGCTCATACCTGAACCTGGGTTAGTGGGTATGGACCTGTTGGTATTGTCTACTCTGGTGTGCCTGGTTTTCAGGATTCTACCTGTAGTCTGGGTCTGCAGGTTTAAGGCTAGAGCCTGGGATCATATGGGAAGGCTTGATGCTAGAGGTTCCTGGAACTGAGTCCATGCATGAAGGTCTGGGTCCTAGGTTTTTAGGATCTGGCTCAAAGCTTAGATTCATGACAGGCCAGCAGGCTGGGTCCATTGGAATCAGGCCAATGTTGATCACTACAAGTCTACTGAAGCCTGGGGTTTCTATGGGTTTTGACCTGAAACCTGAGATTTCAGGGCTGTCCTTGTCCTGAAGCAGGCTTGTATCCTGGGCCAGTGGGTCCCAGTTTGACTCACGAGAATAAAGAGCCCTGCTTTACAATGGAGCAGGCCTGAGGCATGGGATCACAGGGGCCATGAGCTAGTGTGAAACCTTAGTGTGTGGGCCTGGTCTGTGAAGGTTGGCCTAGAAGCTAGGATTATGGAACTGGCCCGGCCCTACTTGGCTAGCTTGGAGCCTTGAGGTGCTGATGCTGAACTGTGCTGAGTGTCACTGAGCTGGGGTAGTTCTGGGTTCTGCAGTGAATGCACACTTTGACTTCGTTCTACTTCCTCCTGTGGAAGGTACTTGCGCCCTGCTGCCCACACTTGGAAGAGGTATATCATAAGTAAGGAGAAGCTGTCTCTTACTCTCCGACTTGTAACTTTTCTTATTTCTTCAAGCTCCTCAGCTCCTGGGAAGGTATTAGTTCTTGGTAATTCTTTAACTTTGGGGAAGGTATTTTCATGTGTGGCTAGTTCTTTAGCTTGGTGTTTTTGCAAGACAGAGTGAATGCTAGAAATTCCTATTCCGCCATTATTTTGCTGTCACTGTTAGTCTTCTCATTTACACAGTGGATACGGTCATGGAAATGTCTACCATATGGGATTACAGTGGGGGTAAAATGAGGAAAAAGATGTGAAACACTTAAGAATATGGTAAACCCTGTAAAAGGTAGATACTGGCCATTCATGGTATGAATTACACATAAAATGCCCTCCATGCTCTCTCTTCCAACTGGTAAGTCATTATGAAATCATTTTAGGAACAGGGCAATGGACTGGACACAAACAGATGAAATATATAGATGATGTTGTAATGAGTAGATATCTAAAGATCTGCTGCATGGGGACCATCCTAATCACACTCCAAAGAGGACTGAACTCCATCCTCTCACTGGCAGCCAGGTGGTGATCTCAGATAGCAACTGACAAATTGCCACAGCTACAGTTACAGGCTTTTCATCACAAAAGGTATCCACTAAATGTTTAAACCTTCATTGATTCTAATATGAAAAAAGGAAACATACCAACTGACCTGAGTGTATGGATAAAATCAATTTTATGATTTTAATAAGCAAATTATGAAAGACTATTCAATTTTTGCTTTTCCTGTAACTGTTTTAGCACATTAATCTTTGTTTACACTAACAGAACTATTAGATGTGGAATAATCAAACTGATTATCTGAGAAGCTGGATGAACCACACTTAATGTTAATTAAAATTAAAAAATTTAAGGGACCAAAGACTAAAGTTGGATATCATAAAGAAATTTATTCTATCAATAAACATTTGCTTAATTGTTTCAGTGTACCAAAGACTTTGAAAGTTGAAATTATAAAACATTTGGTATCACCAAAGGAAAAATGAAAAGCACCAGCAACTGGTTCTAAAGAAATGGAGTTCGGCGAGCCTCCTGAAGAGGACTCAGAGTGAGCAAAGCTCCCAGCTCAATGAGCAAGAGTTAGGGGTGCAAATCTTAAAATTCAAGTATATATTGAAAATTTTTGAAATGGTTCAATATTTACAATAGAACTAAAATCTTATTTTTTTTCCTATTTATTTATTTGGTTTTTGAGAAATGGTCCCGTGTAGTGAAGGCTAGCCTTGAACTTAATGTGTATCTGAGGTTAACCTTTAACTTCCTCCTGCCTCTATCTCCCAAGTGCTCTGATTTCAAGCTACCACACCAGCTTGTTACCTATTAATACTCTGAGTACTGACAAAACTTGAAATTGCTGTTTCCTGGTTCACATAGGTTTTCTTGTTACAAATAGGATAGCATTTTATCTACTTTTAAAAATTCACAGATAAAATAATTTTAGGAATAATTTTGATCAATTATTTCTGAGATCTAAATGAGCTCCATACCTTTTCTTCTAAGTGCTAGGAAAATTGGAACAGAAGTGAGAACAACAACAACAACTACAAAATGATTGTTGTAAATGTATCCTCTGGGAATCAGTGTGTAAGTCCCAATGAGGTGTCTGGTCCTTGTAGAATCTTTGACGTTTCTGGAGAGGATGGTTAGGAATTACAAGGATGCAGTTGGACAGGAGAATTAAGCAGTAACCTTCTGTCTATGACACAGCAGGACAGCTGTGGTTGACATCTATTAATTGTATATTTCAAAATAGTAAGCAGAGGAGATTTTGAATACTTCTAACACAAAGAAATGTTTGACGTGATGGCTATACCAAATAATTCTGATCAGCTCATTAACCTTTGGGTACATGTACGGAGATGCCACTTGTGGCCCCAAATTATATATAATTAAAATTAAAAATTAAAGACAGACAATCTGAGTAATAACCAACATTTCTCTATACTTATTGTCAGTTATGTCTTTAAGTCATTTAAATTTATGGAAAATTATAGTTATGTTTACAGATAAGGACATAGGCCTAGAAATTGTCACAGATTTTCAGAGGGCTGCTTTGGCAGTCAGAGGCAGAGTGGCAATCCTACCGCAAGTAGGTCAACTCTAGACCTTGTGATTTGCTTTCTGTTTACTGATCCAAACCCCAGAGTCTCCAGACATTCATACATGCTGCATGAGTCTCCTCTGGTTCTCTCTATGAGAAAAAGAAGCTCCCTTTGCCTGGGCTAGGTTGGTCCCTTGTACTTGCTGCCTCTGGAGGCTATGGCCACTAACTTCACCCATTCTTAAAGCCACCTTTCCTTGCTTTCTTAACTTCATCAGCCAATTTTGCTCTTTAGTTTGCCACCATCAAGCCACCTACTTCATTCTTCTCCTCTTGGGATTTTGTGGGTGATTAACTGACTTCCATGAAGGCAATTGGCTCCCACTGATAAAGTGGTTGAGTGTCTAGAAAAAGCGTACTTGTGCTGCGTTAAATTGGCCATTCATTTCCTGTGTTTTATTCCTATGAATTGAGAGACACAGTAGGGATGGAGCCATGGGCATGACAACGTGAGGAAATTGCTTGCTTCTTCAGTAATAGCCTGCTACTTTGCTCAGCCATCAGCAGTGCCCAGTGCTCTCTCAGAAGCATGTAGGCTCAGCAGTCAGCTTGGGAGAGAGGTGCAGAATGGGGCTGCATGCTGGGCAGAGATTGCACTCTGAGTGGTGTTCAAGCAGAGGGTTTAATGGTGCCAATTTGTGGTGGATTTGCCCTGGTAGTGGGCTGAAGTCCACCCACTCGTTCAATGAGCTCTGGTGATTAGTGCTGAGTGTACCCCAGAAGCTGCTCCCAACATGTCATATATCTGTAACTCCATTTAAGAGCTCATTTCCCTGGTTCATTCATGTACACTCTGCCACCCCAACACTTCCTCTTCCTGAGTCGATTACACCAACCTGGGTTATGGTCTCAGATTCACACTGCAAATATTCCCAAATGCAGGGAAACACAAAGTCTAACGTAGACGCTAGAAAATTGCTCTTTTGACTTAAAAGTTCTGTAAAGACTTAGCTCAGTATTCCAAAAGACATAAGCAGTCTCATTGCCACCTGGCTGGCTAAAAGGTGACTGGGTTCCCATCATGCCTTTGCTGCCACCATCCAGAGCCATGTCTGATCGATAACTATGCCAGGATGGGGCTGAGGGTTTACCGCACAGCATCTCAACTTTGCTGTCTCAGTAACTGGTAGGTGGAGCATTCTTCTCTGAAATAGGAAACAGTTTATGTACATGTTCCAAGAAGACAAAACTCTGGGATTATTCAGTGTTTCAAGTGCACCTGCCAATCAAAAGCAAATGCCATTCAAGTTGAGTTTTATACTACCATCACTTTTATTTGTGCAATTTGGTATGAAAATGCTGGAAACCAATTCCCACATATGTTTTTGGTTCTAGTTGTGCTGTGGAGGCAATAGTGGATCATTTTCTCATTAGACACAGTACTAGCCCTTTTGTTTCATTCACTCCCTGACAGCAGAAATGTAGTGGAGGCTCTTGGGAGAATATAAGGCTGCTGCACTCTTGTCCCCTTGGTTTAGCATATTCATAGTATTAGATCTCTCATACACCTTTACAACAGGAATAAAACTGAAACTGGAGCTACATTAAGATATAAATAGTGTTTTATGAGGAAAGGTCAGAGAATATAGAGAAGAATAAAATCAGAAATTGAGTTTTTAAATATATCATTTTTTTCTTCTTAGTGGTACTAGGGATTGAACCAAGGAGCTTATACATGCTAGGCAAACGAGCTACCACTGAGCTATATCTGAAGCTCATAAATTACTTTTTGAAAGGGAATTTAAGCTTGGAAAAGTATAACAAGTGAAGTAGATCATTCATTTATTGGACATGCCCCACCCTCTGCCAAGCATTACAATGAATTAAAAGTCTTCAATTTTAAAGAATTCCATGATTAGAACACCTTCCTGACAGCTTCGACTAAATCTTATCACCTGCCATAGGCTCCACCTCCAGATACTAGCCAATTGGGGTTTAGGGTTTCAACGTAAGAATTTTGTGGTCTCTGATGAGACAGTTTGTCATTAAACTTTATTTACTTATTTATTTAAAGTAGCATGTTTTCTTGAATCTAAAAGAACATAAACAAATTTTCTTCACGTTTATCACAGATCCCTACTCAAACCAACTAAATAGAAAAGTCAATATGAGACAGATGAGTTTCATACGTTGTAGAGGGAATTTAGCTGGAATTTCTCTCTGTATTTTGCTATTGGCCCATTGAGCAATAAGACCCACCGTCCAATCAATAAAGGGTTGGAGGAGGAGGGCAAAGGAAGAAAACAAAAAGTAGAAAAGGAACAAGCCTCAGTGAACTGCAGGAGGAGGGTCCCACTAGAAAAGGCAGGTAGTGTGACCCATCCAGGAAAAAGCCACTTGGGAGCCCCCCAGAGGAAGGAAAGTGCCATGGCCACACACCTGCAGAGAGGCCGAGACTGGGATGGCTGCCCTCCAGGCTCTGGCTGGGCCAGCAGCATATGGCGTGAGTGGATGAATTTGGGAATAGAACTTAGTGTGGACTGGCTGGACGCCAGCGCCATCTTTCCAGAGGGTGTAGAATGGAGAGCGAGTTACCGGCTTCTTCTCAAAATGCTAAGTAAGGCACTGTCCCTGCTCCTCCATGCGGTTAGGTCTTTGTAAGTAGAACCCCAAATAAACTCCAAATAATTAGAGGGCATTTTCTCCACTCTGTTCAGCCGAATTGGCACCAGAGGGCGGGACCAAGCCCCGCCAACCTAGGCGTGGAAAAATTTGTATTTGAGGAAGAGGGGGCAGAAAGATTGTAAAAGGCGGAAGTCAGGGAGGACTGGGTGACCCAGTGTCTCTGGACGCGACAGGACTGCTGTACTCATGAACTCACAACAGCTGTGGTTGTCCATATAAGACCTGTACAAGATCAAATCATTCAACATGTTGGCAGGGAGGGAGGATGGCTCATGAGTTCCTACCACCACCTGAGCAGCTGGTGACAGTTGATGACTGCTAAGGGAGGGATAATGAGTTTTTAGGATTGTGGTCCCTGGTTGACCATGCTCCAGTGGATGGCCCTGTACCCAGACATACACAGGTAGCACAAATTGAACTGACCATGCTCCAGTGGATGGCCCCATACCCAGACATATACAGGTAGCACAAACTGGACTCAATGTGATGTTTTAAAAAAATGATATCAGGTTGGAGAGGGGGGAGAATTTGATCTGGGAAAAATTAGGGGTAGGAGTAGAGGGCAAATATGATAAAAATACATGGTATGCATGTATGAAATTCTCAAAGATTTAATTAAAATATTATATTAAAATAAATAAATAAGTATATGTAAGCATCTGGGCTGCTGAAATTTTGGCAGAATATTCATAGTGTTATAGATGACATGCTCGTATGTTTCTTGTAACGAAACGATAAACATTTGCTGGTGAAAAAAAACCTGCTAATTTCTTCAAAACAAGACAGAAAGCACAGTAATCTACTATTTTTCATTGATAAATAACAAAGAAATGAACAAAAATATATAGATTTTCCTTTTTAGCATTATTCAAGATGCTTCAGTTATGGAAACACAGTCAGCTCTTCATATAAATATTTAAAATTTTTAAAGATTTATTTTAAATTATGTGCATATATGTGTGTCTGTGTGTGAGTGTGTGCATGCGAGCTACAGGTGTTGGATCTCCCAGGAGCTGGAGTTACCTGTGATTGGGCGCCACCCAACATAGTTACTGGGAATTGAACTCAGGTCCTCTGGAAAAGCAGTGCCTGCTCTAAGTGCTGAGCCACCTTGCCAGCCCTTCACAGAAGTATTTAAAAAAGTTGTCTTTATATTGAACATGCTTGTATATTTTACTTGTAGTTATTCTTGAAATAATACTGTATAGCAATAATTTACATATTATTCACATTTTATTAGGTATTAAAAGTAATCTCATTTAAAGCATCTTAGGGTTTGTTTTGCTGTTTTTCAATTCCATATTTATTTCCATTTGAGTTTTGTTCAATATTTCTATCTCTTTTGTGAATTCACATTTCAAATCCTGAATTCAAATCCTGCATTATCTTTGCCATTTCATTCAGCTGTATATTCATATTTTTTTGAGTTTTAGTCAAGAGTTCATTCCTATCCTTTTTGACTTCCTTGAGTTGTTTGTATGTTTTTTAACGTGTTTCAATTCTTTGATCATGCTTATAATTGTTAGGTTCTGTGTCCTGGGGTTCCTCTGGGTAGTTCTCTTTATAGGACACTTGTATAGAACTGGTGAAATTTGGTGGGAACATATTATTTTGATTTTTCATATTATTTATGTTTTGCATTGTGACTTTGTACATATGTACCTCTTTTGTCGGTTGTGTGTCTGATATGAAATTCTAGCCTGCCTTTGTTGAGTGGAAATTTGGATTTGTTTTTATTATTGATGTAGCTTGGTTGTTTTCTGATCAGGCATGAATAGCTACTTGGTGTGTGCTTCACGTTCTCGCTTTTGATTTTCTTCATTGGAGGGGCAGGGAGATTGTAGACTGGTCCAAGTTATGAAGTACACAATCACAGCTAGGACGTGAGTGTGAAGATGATGGCAGGATGAACTGGTTCTAGCTAGCTCACTGGGATAGTCTGGACTGGAGCACAGCTTTCCAAGCCTAGTCTCAGAGGGAGGAGATGGCAAAGGGGTGGGCCAGCTCTGACCAACTCAGCAGTGTGACTGAGCACTCAAGAGTATTTTTTTTTTTAATTTAGAAAATGTCTCCCTGTAGTTCCAGCTCGACTGGCCTTGATCTCACAATCTGCCTGCCTCTATCTCCTGAGTGCAGGGATTAAAAATATGAACCACTATGCCTAATATCCTAGGGATTATTTAAAGTATGTGTGCGGGAGGATGTATGTATATTATGTGGAAATACTTATCATTTTACATAAGAGATGAGCATTTGAGGATTTTTATATCTGTGAGTAGGAGGATGACTCAGAACCAGTCCTATGTGTGTTTCAAGGGGTGACTATATTTCTCAAAATTCAATTTGTCCTGTTCAATTCACAAGTGGAACATTTAAAAACATACTGTGCATAGCCTTCTTCACACCTTTGTACCTGACTTTGCCTTTCTTTGGACTAAGGGAGATGGTGCTTAAGACTCAGAAAGATTAAATTTCAGAGTGACAATTTCTTGGGTACTGCAATCCATCACATCAGAGAACCCAATTACTTTAGTGATCATTGACTAACTACTAGTGAGAGAATCTCCAAAATGCTGTCCTTCTAAGCCAAAGCCAAAGTCCAAATAAAGCTTTCAACTAGGCAAAGCACCCTCAGTTTCACTCTCCATTTGCAAAGAGATACTTTATACATCTCTGGCTCCTTTTCACTTAGTTTCAGCAGGAGGGCCAATACCCGGGAGCAGAAACTTGTCCACTCTGAAGAGGTTCTGGTGCACATATCACTGTGCTTTCGTACTGCTTCCCCCACCATTTCACAGAGAAATATCTGAATCATCTCTGCAAATGGAATAAAATAAGTTCACCCTCTATGTGGAAAAGGTAAGGGGAAGTCTTTCCCCAGAAGGCATGTACACCTATAGCTAGATAAATGAATAAAATAATAGTACTGATATCTTCTGTGGAAAAGATACAACACTGACTGCTATATAGCAAATGTGACCGAAGTTTTGGCTATTATCATTATTATTTAGAGATCCAAAATGAAGGGAGTTGATTTTCCTCTGGTGGGGGAGTATTCATTGAGTAGATGACATCTGATGAAGACTGAGCAAATGTTTTCCAGGGGAAAACTTTCAAGGGGAATAAGTCCTTGCAGGAAAATGAAGAATCATATGCAAAGGCCCTGTGGTTCAGTATGGTTCCGTTTGGAGTGTGGGAAGGAAAGAGGTTGAAAAGGAAGTTATGAAGTTAGGATGTAGATTCCTGTAGTGGGCCCCAGAGGCCATGTAAAGAATTATGGGCCTTTAAATCCTGTACATTTGGGACAATCTATGAGTTTATGTAAATGAGAATCACTTGATCTAATTTATATTTTCTAAAGTTCAATATAGAAGCACCATAAAAACACACTGGAAAAGCATGGGTCTAAAAGAAACCTGTAACTGACATCAATTCATTGTTTCCTAAGTTCTGGGCACCAAAAATAAAAGTAAGGTGTTGGAAATTATCTTTCTTTTTAAAGATCTAGAATCATGCAGAATAAGTAGATATATGTGCACTTAAATGTAGTATAGTTTAAGTTTTAGCCTTCAGTGTGACCAAAGTATTATAGGAAGACCAAGAAGGAGTCATTTGCACTAGGAAAACTGGGAAGGATGTGAGGATCAGGAAGTAGTGTGAGGATCAGGCCACATATTAATTGCAAAAGTGTATCACGTGTTCTTGGACTAGAGCACATCAAAATTAGTTTATGACAATATGTGATGGTAAAAATGTGGAAGTTTAATGGCCATATGAACTAACATTATCCCTTATTCATTAAGGAGTAGGGAATTATTCAAGATTTTATAAAATATAGAAAAATCACTATTGTCATAGGGAAAATTTTGGGTGTTTGATGCTGACAAAGTTCTAAAAGAATTCAAATCCCAGTGTAGCCTTTTGCAAAGTGTGTGATTTTGGCAAGTCAAGAGACCTGTGTGTCCTTGTTAGCAGACATCTTGACACAGAGTCATCTGAAAGGGAAACCTCAACTGCATAACTGCCTAGATAAGCCTGGCCTGTAGGCATCTCTGTGGGAGACTGTCCTGTTTATTAACTGATGCAGCCCATGGTGGGCAGCATCGTCCCTAGGTAGGCGGGCCTAGGCTGTTTAAGAAAGCTAGCTAAGCATGAACCTCAGAGAAAGCCTTGTTCCTCCATGATTTCTGCTTCAAGTTCCTACTTGAGTTCCTGTCCCGACTTCCCATAATGGTGGACTGTAATCTGGAAATGCAAAGCAAATAAATCCTTTCCTCCCTTTAAAAGTCCCACAGTCTGTAAAATTTGAGTGATTAAAAAAACCAAATTCTCTTTTAAAATAAAAGTCTCTTAACTGTGGTCTAATGTAAAATAAAATAGTAAGGTGCGTACTTCCTTATTTCAAAAGGGAAGAATGGAGCACGCTTACGCAAAGACGATGAGTAGTGTAGCTCAGTGTTCAAAACCTGGCACTTGTTCTTCTGGGCTCCAAAAAGCTTGGGCGGCTCCACATTTCTGGCTCTGCAGTCTGCAGCATACACAGCTTGTCTTCTAGGCTCAGGCCAACTCCACGCCTGGTGGCCACCCTATGATCCTGACATCTCCAATGTGCTGGGGTCTCCATTGAAATTGAGGTTACACTTTCACCAATGGCCTCCTGGTTGTTCTGAAAGAACTTCAATCCTGCCACATGGTGCCAGGCTCCTTTCCAGGACCCCTTCCATTCAGGGGTCTCTAGCAACTGAGGCTGCACCTTCACCAATAGCATTTCCCAGTCTCTCCAGTGTCAAGCCTTAGTTTCTCTCCATGATGCCTGCAACATAAATACCACACGGGAGACTCTTGTTGAGGTCAGCTTCCAGCTTGAGATGCAGCTCTTGCCTCCCAGGACCACAGCTTCTGTGTGCCGACTCTCAGGAAATACTTCCCAGAAGATTTCTCCTCAGTAATGCTGGTCTATTATTAATCACAGCTGGGTTTTCAGCCCCGGCTAGTCAGCAGCCATTGTCTCAGTAAAGTATAAGAGATTTTACTTTCACAGATTCTCAATCTAAAATATATCACACAAATTGCTCTGATAGAGTCTTTGCTTCCCTCTGAAATGTCACAAGTTAGGTCTCCATTGTCTTCATTTCCTTCAGCATTCTTATCTTCTAAGATCCACAGAACAGCCCATTAAGCTCCAAGCACTCAATAGCTTTTCCAGTGCAAAGCTCTGAATCTTCCACTATCCTCCCCCAAACAGCATAGTCAGGTCGGTTACAGCAACCCGGCACTCCTGCTACCGGTGTCTGGGCTGCTTTGTTTCTCAGCTGTGCGACTCTGATGTGCTGCTCTGTCCAGTAGCATATTGGGGAAGATTCGTCTTATACTTCCAGGTAAACAGTTCATCGTTGAGGAAGGGCAGGGAAGGGACTCCCGGCAGAAACCTGGAGGCAGGAACTGAAGTAGAGACCACGAAGGAATGCTGTTCCTTGACCTCCTTTCCTGGCTTACTCAGCTTCTTTACAGTTCAGGCTCACCTGCCCAGGAATGACACCATCCACAGAGGGCTGGGCCCTCCCATATCAAATAACAATTAAGAAAATGCCTTGCACATGTGTCCATAGGCCAGTCTGATAGAGGCAATTCCTCCAAGGTTTTTTTCTTCTCAAGTGACTCTAGTTGGTATCAGGTTGACAAAACCTAATCACGGCACTCCCCGTAAGGTTGCTTTTGGTCAGAGTATTTTGTCATAGAAACAAAAAGGAAACTAGAACATTATATATGGCTCATTTTCCCTGTAGGGGAGGATAACTGGACTTCCTACTTTATTCCGTATGATTTAGGAAATGCAGAATGGATACATACATGGAGGGCTCGTAATATGGTGCCAGAGAAGTATGTAATGCTCATAGATGTCGTTATTATTTTAAGTATGTCACTGCTTTTGAAAGACTAGCTATCAGAAGCAGGAAGACTGGCTGAGAGGTTGTAAAAACTCAGGCTGAGTTAAGAGAGAGTGGACAGAAGCAGGCTCTCTAAAGAAGCAGGAGTGGAGGTCATTCAGACCCATTTGAGGGACACAATGGGGCACAGTAGGGATGATTGGAAGGTGGTGAGCGAAGAGGATGGATGAAGAAAAAAATAAGAGTAAGATTAAGCTTTTTCATCTGGGTGATTAAAAATGACAGTGAGGCCAATCTTTGAGATACCACAAAATACCACAAAATAAATTAGATTTTAGAGGTATCACATATATGTTGCATGGGGACATCCAAATGGAGGGATTCAGGAAGGGCAGATGATGGAGGGAGAGAACTGGGCTAGAAATATATGTTTTAAGATGATGACTTGTAACATGACAAGAGAATTTTGTTGTTATAAAGGACCAGAAAGCATTTTAGCCTTTGGGGGCAGCACAATTTTTGTTGTATCTACTTGACTCTGTCATGTTAGTACCATGGCAGCCATAGACAGAACCTAAAAGGACGAGTGTGACTATGCGCCAATAAAGCTTTATTTATAAAAACAGGGTGATTGACAGGGTGATTGTGATGGACAGGCCCATTGTAAAGATCCAGAAGGGTAGTTAGTCTTCATGGAGCTGAATGTCACAGAGGCTGAGGCTGGAGCAGGTAAAGCATCAGTGGTTCAGTGAGCATCAGGAGAAGGCCAGTGATTTCACGGTTGGGCTGTCTTGGTTACAGGTCTTCATACGGGCCTTCCTGATGGCACAAGAGTCTGCTGCAGAAGACACAGAAACTAAATATTCATGCCTTACATCATAATCATAAGGAGAAGTCAGAGGGCAATGCTGGCTTTTCAACAAAGGTGCCGCACGCACACTTTGCCACATTTGCCCTCCTGTTTCCTGGACAAACTCCTTTTCGCCACGCCCTCACCTCTTGGTCTTCCTTCTCTTCTTTCTTCCTCACCTTGCAAAGTTACCTCCCATGCTCTCTTGCTTCCCACCCTGAAGCACACACCATAGTGACAGGTGGGTGGAAAGATACCCATCGAGCCAGCCATTCTGAGCAGCACAAACAAATGACAAATTTCTGGGCACAGGAAAGGTAACAAGAGGCTGATCAGTAGTTGCAGTTATCTCCCCTTCATGTTTATTGCAGTCTGGTGCAGTTATTTCTAAGGGCCTGACATTGATCGACAGGTTCTATTAAGGCCTATCCAGGGCAGCTGGATTGAACAGATACATTAAATAAAGCAGTTATTGCTTTTCATTGCCTTTCTGTAAAATATCACTGCTAAATAGCTTCTGCCATCACATGCAGTTAGGTACATGGTTTTAATTTGAGGGACTGCTTTATAACACTGCACAATTGACACTGGCCTTTGTTTCCCCTACAATAATGATTGTGTACATCCTGGAGAATTGATGGGCTGTCCTTTGAGGTGGAGCTGGGAGGAGGCAAAGAGGAGGGGGCCCTGGCTTTGTGGCTCTCCTTCTTTCTCTTTTATACATGCCAGGTTTGTCACTTGTTTGCAGCCCTGGCAGGAACAATGTCAAGCGAGGGCTCTTATCTCAGGATGTTGTAATGTAGGGACTGTAAGCCTTCGCCTGGAAACAAGATAAGCACAGCCTTACAAGCGTGGAGAAAGACAGGGGTGGGGCTGTGGGTGCTCGATTGAGACAACAATGCGAAGCCGTTGGGCACCCCTCACCACTGTTTTTGGTGACATGGAAATCTCTGCATGTGGAACAGTGCATACAAGCATGAAAATAAAAGTCTGGAATGTTCTTTGAATAATGATGTATTTGGAGCAGGATTATGCTGCCCAATGATATTCTTGTTTTATCTCTGGGCTAAACGTTGGGGCAGCTGTGTGCTTTGGCACAGTGTTTGGTCCCTCCTTTGGTGTGCTGCATATTAATCCTTTATTGAAGTAATTAAATGTGTGCTTAATGGCAATGAGCTGGCAGGATGCGCATACAATTGAATTAGCGGTTATGATTGGGAGCAGGCTACAAGATGAACTAAATGCAATTACTGTAGGCATTTCTTTCTCCAAGTCAAATCTGGCTACATGACATGACTTAATTAGAGGTTGTTAGATACACTTACTCCCTGAGCCTCTTGCGGGCTGTCTGGATTTTTGTTAGAGCTCCTCTGCTGCTCCAGCGTTTGCTTCTCACACCACCCTTATTCAGACTCACAGCTCTTCTGCCATGAAGATAAAGTCTGACATTTCATAGAGCAAATGGAAGTGCTCAGTGACATCTTCAGCAGTGTTCTCCCCAAGGAGAGTCTCATGAGCCCTTGTCCAGCTGTTTGTCCAGGTCATGGAGGGAGGACCAGAGCCAAGGCAGGATCTGGCAGGCTTTATAGATTCAGGAAGCCCAGGTCTTCTGTTTAACCCCTTGCTTTTCCAGCTGTTGGGGAGACTCCTGGAAAGAGGGTCATCTTGCCTGCAGAGGACACCTGAACAGACTGCCAAGCTTTTGAGGGGAATACTGAAGCAAACATTGAAAACCTGTCACTCAGCTGTTCTGTGACAGTCTCCAAATAAGAACTGATTGAGGTGTTATGCCATCTTTAGTGGGTGGGACTTTGTAGCTCCTTATAAATATTAGTTAAATTAATGGTTCATAATCCTGCCAGAATATGGAAATTCCCTGGTGTACTTTAAAAACACTGATGGCCAAGTCCTACATTTAGAGATTTAATTATCTGTCTTGAGCCAAGGTCATCCTAATTATACAAAGGACTGAGAAAACAAACTTCACTGAACTCCCTGTTCCTTTTGAATTTTCAAAATCTGGCCTCCCACCTTTCTGGCTGTAATGCTTCCTGAACTCTTCAGTAGTCTTTGAGGGCTGAGGAACTTGACTCACATCAACATGAATAATGGTAGATGTCAGCAGATGATAATGGGGAGCTAGCTAATGGTTGTCTTCATCTGATGTTCAAAACTATGGCTTCTTCTCATCCTTATGCTGTTCCTGGGGTGACTTTGGAATCATGGCACTAGGATTTATAATTCCATCAATTACTGACCTCCTAGATCTGTCTAACAAGTAAGGGCTTTCATTAGTCAAGCCCCCCTGTTTTGCTTAGAGTTATTTACCAAGAGGCCAATCAATATTCTACAAGCAGACAGTTGAGATGTTAAGGCCTCAGCAATCCATTCCATTTTCTTTGCTCAAAATGGTGGTTGTAAGCTGGAGAAACAAGGCCCTAAAGAGCAGACGGCAACATCCGTTGTCATTTCTGAACATCTGAAAATGTCCATTTTGTTTTATTTTCATTTGAGCATAATGAGGCGGGACTTCTGGTCACTGGGAGTTTCTGGGTCTATTTTACAGCCTTCACTCTCTTTCCCAGGGCCATAAATGAAACCCTTTCAGCCCTAATGACCACAATGACTTTCCTTGATCATGTTATTGCTCCTTTGGCACATTTATTGCTTTCACATGCACTAATGGATGAGTTTGGATATGTTAACAATTTATATATCATTTGATCCTAAAAAAGAAACCCTACCAAACTAACTTAGCCCCCACGATTGAGTAGCTTTTAAGGAGTATAAATGAATTTAATGCTTTAGAAAGAGCTTCTGTAAATTATGAACATGACACCTATTACATTAAGCTGCATTAAGCATTAATACATCTTCATTACTGGCAGGTTGCCCAAACCTCCAAGGTTGAAAAAGCTGCCTGAAAATGTTCAATGTGACAGTCACCTAGGTGGAGATTGATAGTTCTTTTTTGGAAGGTATGAAGGATGTCTATTGACTAGGTCCCTCTTCTACTTTCACACAAAGAAATGTAAGTGGTGTCAGCCAGCATTCCCCAAAGGCTGGGTTTTAATGGCCAGGCAAGAACTTCTGTATCTGTAATGAGCTGTTCATGTACCATTACTGGGACAGATCCTTGAGTAGAGAGATGGAGCACTCCAACCTTTCAGGCTAAAGGATCCGGAGTGGAGCTATGATGCTTCTTTCTGGGAGAGTTATTTTAGTTTCTATTACTATATTACAATATATGATTATTAACAATACTCATGGATAATCATAGCTACCTTTTCTTTAATATTTAGTATGTGCCGATACTACTAAGCTCTTCATATTTTTATGTTATTTAATGTCCTTCATGACCCTGTGAGTCAGATATTCTTAAATTTGCCCCAGGGTACTGTATTCGTTTCCTTATGATTACTATAACACAATGTCTTGAACTAACTGGTTTAAAACAATAGAATGTATTCTGTCACAGTTCTGGAGGCTTCAAGTATGAAATCAGGTTGGTATGGCTGTACTTTCTACGGAGGCTCTGGGGAGAATGTGTTCTATATACCTCAGTCCTTGACTTTTCTTGGCTTGTAGATATCTCATTTCAGTCTCTGTTTCTTTTTCTACCCAGCACCCTTCCTGTGTGTTTCTGAACCTTAAAAAAAAATTGTTATTCTGTGAGAACTTCATACTGTATTGTGCTCATATGCCCTCCTCCCACGACGTCTCCCAGATCCACCCTTTACTCATGCTCACCAAACTTCATGCACACCCTCCCCCCAACTTCCACTAAGTGCAATTTATGTTTCCAAAATACTCATGGGTGTGGAACCTTCCCTGGAGTATGATTGACTTACCAGGGATCACATCCTTAAAGAAAACTGACAACTCTCTGAGCGGCTATGAAATAATAATAATCCTCAGCTAGGGGTGGGACATTTTGTCACCTCTACTCTTCCATGCTGGGATTTTGCCTGGCTTTAGCTTGAGCAGATCTTGTGCATACTGTCACTACTGCTGTGAGTTCATGTGTATATGACTTCCCTGCTTTCTAGAAAACACTGTTTCCTTATAGTCACCCACCACCTCTGGCTCTTACACTCTTCTTGCCTCCTCTTTCATGAAGCCTTGCAGGAAGGGTGTGTTATAGACACCTCATTCAGGGCTGAGCAACTCCTAAGTCTTTATTCTGTACACAGTGACCAGTTATGTGTTTTTGGTTTCTACTGCAAGAAGATGCACTAATCTATGGGCATGGCAATAAGTCATTAGGAGTCATTTTAATATTTGTCTATTTAATAAAATGTAGGTAGTAGCTTCTCCCATTGGGCCTATGACCTATCTAGTCACAAGTTCTTGGTTAGTATAACAGTGCCAGATATGGGTTCAATCTCATGGAGCAGGTTTTAAATCCAATCAGAGAGTGGTTTGTTACTCCCAGAACATTTGGGCCACTATTGTATTAGTGGACATGTTTTGCGAGGTCAGTCATTACTGTAGCTTGCAGGGTTCATAGGTGGGTAAGACTGATAATTACTTTCTCTTTCAGTAGTGTGTACTGAGTCCCTTCCAGTACTATGAAAGCTGGTCAGCAGGGATGAAGCTTCCAGGTTACTTCCCATTTGATTTTTCCATATTTTATGACTCAAGTCTGTGTTGTTTTTAGCAATAGGGTCTTACCATGAGGTTCTAGAGAGCAAACAATAGGATTGGCAACATGTGACACTGGGGGAATCTATTGGATTCCACTGGTCAATAAGTTGAAGAGATGTAGCTCATACCTGATATGTTTTTTTATTTTTATTTTTATAAAATAGAATTACTTTATTAATTTTTAGGTCTCAAAATACAAGAAGATAAAAGAACAACAGAAAATAACAGGCATAACACACAATATGAAAAACATATCACCAGGTCATACTTGTCTCACTTCTTTTTGCTTGTTTTTCCTTTTTTAAATTGAATTTTTATGCATTTCATACAATGAATTTTGATCATATTTAGATACCTCCCCTTTCTGCCCCTTGGAGCCTTTACCTAACTTCAGGAATATATATATTCCAATTTGTGCCCCTAAATGTCCTTCCATTTGAGCCTAGTCAACTTAAGAGACACACACACCCTTAAGGGACTGACTCTCACCTTTGCAGAAACCACTGGCTGCCAGTAGTTCCTCAGGAAAGACGGGTTTCTTTCTTCCCCACATCTATGCTGAGAACTAGCCTGACTTGAGTTTACATGATACTTTTTCATGGTGTCACTCAGTTATTCTGAGGTCACGTGAGTAACTGCCCAGGTGATTGGAAAACTGTTGCCTTGTAGTCATCCATCACTTCTGGCTCTTACAGTCCCTCCAACCTGTCTTCCACAATGATCCCCGAACGTTAGGGTCCAGAAGTTTGATATAGGTGTCCAATTCAGGGATAAACATTCTGAAGTCTCTTAGTTTCTGCCTATTGGCAGTTGTAGGTTTCTATGTTAATCACTATCTAAAGCAAAAGGGAGCTTCTTTGGTGAGAGTGGAGAGATTAATTTATGGCTATAACAATAAATCATTCGGTGTGGTGTTTGTTACTACAGCAATATCATAGTCACCTGAACAAATAGATCAACTCTCTTTTTATATATTTTAATTTTTTAGTTTTATTTTGTGTATATTAGTGTATTGCCTACGTGTGTGTAAGTGCACTCATGTAGTGCAGTGCTCATGGAAGTCAGAAGAAGGTGTCAGATCTCTTGGAACTAGAGTTACAGATGGTTGTTAGCCACCGTGGGGTGGGTGCTGGGAATTGAACCTGTGTTCTTTGCAAGAACAGCCAACAGTGCTCTTAACGACTGAACCATCTCTCTAGACCCTTAGACTGACTTAAACTAATATTTAAGAGTGGGCTTGAACTTAAAGGACACAAGTTCCCCTAGCTATTTATTAGAAGCATCTGCATCCCAGAACTGTGCTGATGAATCTCTCTTGTCCCCTCAGTCTGTGCAGATGAAGCAGTCTTTGTCCTCACCCTGTGCTGACAGAACGGTCCCTAGAATCTTGTTTCTCCCACTGTGTCCTCCTTGTCCCTGTCAGGCCATACCCATAATTTGTTGAAAGTGCTTTCTCCAGTTTCTTTTGGAAAGTACAAGTTCAAGTTTGGCTCCACTCTTAATTTTCACAGACCATCTGTCCTTTTCATCCCATCACCTGAGGTCATGTGGCCTTTCTCAGTCTACACTGTGTTCAGTAGGTGACGTGCTGCTTGTAGTGCTTTGGTGTGTTAATTCTCAAGCATACCCACATTTATTCATTATTTTTTTGGTTAGGGAACCAAACTGAGGTTGTCAAGGAGTCACCCTGGTCATCAGAACCAAGAATGCATGACTTTGCTGGGGTTAATTAAAAGCCATCAGTCTAGATTGTGTCCATTAATAAGAGTCATTCCTATGATTAGGAGTCACTTTAATACCATATCTATTTAGTATAATAATAGTATTAGGCCTATGTCCTGTGACCTGTCTAGCCACAGGTCCAATGCCCGTGTTAGGTACGGGCTCCATTTTGTGATATGGACCTTAAATCCAATTAAACAGTGGCTGGTTACTCACATAATATTCATGCCACTATTGTACTGGAGGGCATACCTTGCCAGACTAGTTGTTCTTGAAGCATGCAGGATGTTCACAGTTGGGTAAGACTGATGGTAAATTTTCTATTCTGGTAGCACGCATAGCAATTTCCAGCATTATGAAAGCTAGCTAGTAGAGATGAAACTTTGAAGTCAATACCAGCTTGATTTCCTTCATCGTGGTTGGAAAGGGGATGTAGGACTGACCACTGAGACTGAAGAAACCCCGGGACATGCTGGTTGTAAGGAAAATGCATGCTTACCATGTGGACATATAGAGCTTACGCCTGTTCTGGCCTTGTGGAGTCTTACCTATGATCTTGGTTCAATTCCCAGCACCCACACGGCAGCTCACCACCATCCATAACTCTTGTTCCAGGGGGTTTGATGCCTTCTTCTGGCCTCCATGGGCACTGCAAGCACATGGTGTACCTACATATATGCAGGCGATACACTCATACACATAAAATAACAGCAAATCAATAAAAAGTGAAGCAGAGGGTGCTCTGTGGAGTATGGAGACTGAATGCAGCTTCTCATGTGCTTGCTCCTTCTAGCTTCAGGTCTCAACACTGTTTCTCAGGCTCCCAGTTGTCAGTTGTAACCTTTGGTGTTCTTTTGCGAGGCTAGACTACAGATGCTGGTCCTGTCTTCATAAGTTAGTGAATATTGGGCCAGCCCCTGCCTGGTCCTTTGCAGGGTTGGGTCATAGATGTTGGTACCATCCTCATAGGCTAGGTTACAAGGGTGGCCCTCTTCCTAGGCAGTCCTTCCTGATGTCTTGTATGTTGCTTGGAACATGAGTCCATCATCTCCTGTAGTCTCTGGTTTTGACCTGGTTTCTACTTCATTGAATACTATGAAGTTCAGATGCAAGGCTTCTTCCCTGCAGTCTATCATTATCCTATCTATTCTCTTATAAATCCCGAGCTTATATATTTTGTGCACTATTGGAATTTATGTGATGTTGAGTAATTTTTATTGCCTTTAACTTCCTCTGCATTCTTTAAGTATTTCCCTTCATTATTACAGTTATATTAAATAATTTTAGTGTTTGTTTAATATATTATCATGTAGGAAATATTGCATCATATAATAAATTATCAATTTATTGTATTTTAGGATATTTCCAATATTTTCTTACTATAAAATAACGGCTTGACTTTTTCTCTGTGGTTTTTTTTTGACTTTGTTCCTGTTTGAGAGACAGGATCTCACTATGTAGCTCAAGCTGGCTTGGAATTCACTATGTAGCCTAGGTTTGCCTCAAATTCTGAACCTTCTGCTTCTGCTTCTCAAGTGCTGAGATTATAGCCTATGCTATCATGAATGACCCCATTTTACATTTCAGTGTACTTGACTCATCCTCACAAGCAGATATTAGTTTCATGAACCTGATTGTAAACATAAATAAGGTTTTTGAAACAATAAAACTTTGAGAGGGACTGGGGAAACATGGAGGGATAGAAACAATGTAAAGACAATACTAATGCATAAAATTCTCAGAAATAATAAAAAAGCTTCTGTAAGTTATCTGAGTTCACATAGTTTGGTATCAAGTTGATATACATCAAAATTTATACTGGTAACAAAACCAGGTTTTAGATATCAACCTTTTTGGTCTTTAAAATAGTCAAGATAATATGATATTCTTCTTAAATTTTCTTTTTCGCTTTTGAGATTTCATACAAGAGTATCACGTTTATATTATTTCTGCCCTTTCGTCTCCTTCTCCAGTTCTTCTCAGCTCCTCCTCTCAATTTTGTGACCTCTTCTTTGATTACTGCTGTTACACATACATACATGTATGCATACATTTGTATACACATACATAATTTCTTGAGCCCATTTAGTGGTGGTGTATGTTCATGTGTTTAGGGCTGACTACTTGGGGTTGGCCAACCTATCAGGGGTCTTGTTCCTGTCAAAAACTAATTCTCTCTCCTTCAGCAGGCATTGGTTTCCTGTAGCTCTTCATCTAAAAGTAGCATCTTCTGAAATTTTCTCCATCTGTGTTGGCATGTCAACTGCTATTGTCATTATTCAGGTCTTGTTTAGGCAACTGTCTTGTGATTTCATAAATGCAGCTTTCCTATTATATCCGGAAGAGATTATGTAGCAGCAGGCATCCTAGTCTCCTTCTTCTATGATGTTCCATAGGCCTTAAATACAGGGGTTGCATGTAGATGTATTAATTGGGGCTAGTCACCCCACAATTGCTTATTCTCCACATTTTGAGTAGCTGTGGAACTTCGTAATAGTCTCCATATGTTGGAAAAAGGAACTTCTTTGATGAGCAATGGGAGGTACAGTTATCTGTGGGATTAAGAATAAGTATTCAGACTGTAGCAAGAAATGACATTGGTTTAGGAAAGCAGCAGTAGTAGGTTCCCCTCTGGGGCCTGTGACTGCTTCGGCCTTGGGAATTAGGCTAGGTTTACAGTACTAGGTATGAATTCCCTCCTATTGATTGGGCTTTAAGTTCAATTAGACAGCTGTTGGTTACCCCAAGATAAAAGTGCCACTGTTGAGCTAACATAGGTACTTTGTTGGGCTCGTCATTGTTGCAGATCATAGACTTTAGAGCTAGGTTGCTTTTTTTCCCTTGGCAGCTTGCATAGCACTTTTTAATACTGTGAGAACTGGTCCTCAGGAAAGACTTCCAGATCCGTTCCTGTTTGATTTTTCCCAAGCTCTGTGTCTGAAGTGTGTGGTATCTTCAGCAATAGGGTCTTCCTTTTAAGTTCTAAAAGGCAACCAAGAGTTATAGCAATAGCCTAAAATTGTTTTGAGAGTCCCTTAGACTACCCTGGCCAACACACACACACACACACACACACACACACGTATTTTAAAACATTTGAATTTATTTTTGTGTGTATGAGTATTATGCCTGCATGCGTGTGACTGCACCCATGTCATGCAGTGCCCTTAGAAGACAGAAAAGTGTCAGATGCCATGGAACTGGAGTTATAGACACTTGTTAGTTGCCATGTAGGTGCTGGGATTTGAACCTGGGTCTTCTGCAAGAATAGCTAGTGCACTTAACCTCTGAGCCATTTCTACAGCCTCACAGTTCGTATTTTTAAGTATGGTTATAGTAATGCATTTCCTTGTTGCTTTTTCAGACTTCCTTGGTATTATTTGTCTCTTCCTCCCTCTCCTCTGGTATAACCCGCCCTCTCCCCTTCACAGTTAAAACCTCCCGTTTCCCCACATCCCCCTGGGAGTGCCTGTGACCTATTATCCACCTCTCTAGAGCAACTTCTTCCTCTTCACCTCAGGGTTTCTTTCTATTTTCCCGACTTTTGCTGTTACTTTGGGTTATATACTCACATCTAAAGGTTTGGAGCTAGGATCCCTAAATGAGAGAGAATGCATTGCATTTTGTGGGACGGGGTCTGGGTTACTGTACCTTAAAATATCAAATTACTAAATTATTAAAGCTCAGTTCATATATAGATATATTTTGCTGGTGGTACTTAAGGATTAACATTAAGTTTTTGAAATCTGGCTCTAGGAAATTCAGAAAATACAAAAACTACAATGATAAAAAATAAATATCTTCTGTAATATTTCCATTTAATCATTGATTGATATAAACACTTTTGTATTTCTTCCGAGTCTCTTTTCTATTTTTATGTAGATACATTTAAAGCATATACATATCATAAATAGTAGTAGAAATGAAACAATATGTAGATTTGGATTTTTTGTTTCACTTGACTTTATAATATATTCCATTAGTATATCATAAGTATTCTTAGAAGACATGTCTAGTTAGTACACTATCTTTGGAACATGCCACATCAATAAATTACTCATTTATTTTTGGACATTTAATTTGTTCTTGATACTTTTACAATAATCTAATGAAGATTATTGAATTAGAATTCATCCACTTACATGAACCAGTTTCTACATATCTCCTAATTTTTAGTTTCTGTGTTCAGAGCCTTCTTTTACTCATCAAAGACCACTGGGCATTCCCGCCAGCTGCATCCCAGCACACACTCTTCATGGCACTCTTGGCTCTCATTTTCTTTCCATCATCATCTTCCTTTCATTCATAGGAATAGGATCTCTGTGTCTCCAGCGATCCTGATGCCCGTGCCTGTGCCTAGAGTGCTATAGAGGCCGGTGATTCTGGACAGGATCTCTGGGTTCACATCTCTACTCAGTCATTTGTATGAATTTAAATTTTGACTCTGCCAGTTCCCCCAAGTAACTTTGAGCTAGGCACTTCACCTCTCCATGACTCTGTTTCCTCATGTGAAAATCAAAGAGATGATAGGGTTTGATGTAAGAATTAAATGAGATCAGGGCTGGAGAGCTGCTTTAGCTTCATCTCCTTTAGCCCTTTTATTGACCCCAGTATAAAGGTAATAATGCTTATCTCATAGCCTTGCTGTGATAATTGCATAAATTAGTTCAAGTGAACCATTTAGGTGGGAAGTTAACACATGATAAAAATTAAATATACAGAGCACATTATAATATGTGCCAGGCACTTTATAGATGAGAACTCATGTAATTCTTTTTTAAAATTATTTTTTATTTTGCCTGCATGTATGTAAGTGCATCCATGTCATACAATGCCCACAGAAATCAGAAGAGGGCATCGGATTCCCTTAGAACTGGAGTTACAGATGGTTGTTAGCCTCCAAGTATGTGCTGGGAGTTGAACCTGGGTTTTCCATGAGAACAACCTCTGCAAGAGTAGCCAGTGCTCTTATTGTGTGAACCATCTTTCCAGCTCTGATCTCATTTAATTCTTACATCAAACCCTATCATCTCTTTGATTTTCACACAAGGAAACAGAGTCATGGAGAGGTGAAGTGCCTAGCTCAGAGTTACTTGGGGGACTGGCAGAGCCAAAATTGAAATTCTATACAGGATGATTATCCTCTGTAGAGACAACTAATTTGCTAACCCTGAATTCTGATAATCTCTTGGGGACCTTTCGATCCCTTACTAACAGGTTGTCCTTTCCTGCCTAGGACTTTAGGACCAAAATGTGCAGGGAACAGAATATCTACTCTTAAAGTTTTAAATCATATTCTTTAATCTCTAGAAATATTTTATTTTCAGTGATTGCATGTGCTACTGCGATCTGAAATATGGAAACCAAGAATGCTCCTAAACATCCCACAGTGCAAGGGATGGCTCCTGGCCACTGAGTGTTATCTGATCCACAATTCCAGCCATGTAGAGATGGAGAAGCCCCGTGTATATATGGAAAGAAGAATGAGTACCTTTACTGAAGAGGGATGGGAAGAAGAACCCTGGGGACTGCTACTGTAAGAGGGGAAGGGGTCAATAAAGAAGGGCAGAAAGAATAATGATCACGGGACAATTCTGGACACAACCAGGAGCACGATTATCTGCGTGAGATTTCACTGGAATGAGATTTCATTACCCCCACCCTCAGAATGGGGGAAGAGAGGAGGTAAAAGTTCAAGCAAAGATAGAGACGTATTTTTCAACTTCTGAGGGAAGATAGGGTTAGATATTAAAGCCTTCAGTATTAGGTTTTTGACCTGCTGTGACAACATTTTATGAATCTGATCCATGCGCGTTAGAGCAGGAACCACAGAGTGCAGTACCTAAAGTCATAATCTAGTATATTGTAACGTAATTGGTCAAATATGTAAAAAACAAATTAGCGAACTAGTAATATATATGGGTGGCTTCTCTAACATTAAAGGACAGCATTTAGCAATGTGTTCGGTGACAAGCATAATTGGAAGCAATGATGGTGACGAATGATGTTTTGAGAGAGCTGCAATACCTACGACATAACATAAAAACAGCGCAGGTTTCTCTTGGTAATAAGATCATAGGCACAGGTAGCACCATCATATCCTTTCTGAATTCCTAACGAGGGAGTGCTTAAATTCTGCTGAAGACTAACGAAGATCAAAATAGGACTTTTTCCTTCATCCACGTTTATAGGCACTGATTTTTTACCCAGCAGCTCTGGCTTAAGGAAATCTCCTGGTTGTGTCTGTCACTGCCTGTTTTACTTTTCCTTGTCTTCTGGTTTTTCCATCCTCGCCTGTTCTGAATTTAGCCCTCAGTTTATAAAGTTCTCTATCTTGCATCTAGATTAGACATTAGGTTTGGGATTTGGGTTAGATTAGGGCCAGAGTCTCAACGACATTTTGGATTTTCTCACAAGTGAATTATTACAGTTTCTGGAGAAGTTTTGGTGTCACCTACCAGGCATATCTCCTTGGCTTTGGCCAGAGAACTGTGCCATCTCTGGTCTGACTGGGAAGGACAAGCCACACTCCAGCCTTATTTCTCTCAGGAAGGTGATCTTTAGAGGTAGAGAATGGGACAAGCAATCTGAACAGCCCTCTAGGGGGAAGCTGAGTCAGGGAGTCGACTCAGAAATGGGTCAGAAATGGTGTGGAGAATTCAGCTGAGGCCGGCAGACCTCAATCTGCTGTGGCATGGTGTGACTCTCTGCAACTCTGACGGTGCAGGCAAAGAGAAGATGGATTGCTGGGGAAATTCAAAGTTGGAGGTTGGCAGGGGGTATGTGGCAGAAGGCAAGGGGTCCAGGAAATTGAAGGTGCTGACAAGAGGGAGGTTGAAATGGCTCAGTAGGGAAGGAAATTAAGCCAGAGGGGGCTGATGGACTAACAGAACGAGGTGAGAAAGGGCAGGGAAGTCTCTCTGAGTCCAGAGACTGGTGAAAAATTGGAATAGGGTATGAAAGAGCTGGACTTCCTTCTTATCACCCCAGCTTCTGCATGCCCGTAATTAGTTAGGCTGCTGTCCTGGTCCTCCCTGGCGTACATTTTAATGACTAAAAACATTATTATAAATGGGTACTAAATGTGCCATTAAAATTGTTCTGCTCTACATTCAAGTATGCTCAACAAAACACAGGAGACTCAATCAACTATTGAAATGAGAAAGAAAAGAGAAATAGAGGGAGCAAGCCAGGAAAAGATCCTTAAGTCCCTTTTTGTAAATTGCTTAAAACCATTAAATAAATTAAGCTGCTGTGGGGATACATTTTATGGAGTTCCAATTTAGCAATTATTGTTTCTATAGTAAAATCAACAAAATATGTACCCACCATCATACAGAGAAAACATGTCCAGTGACTTTAAGTTTGGGCCTCAGATAAGACTAGTCAGTTAAGATTTGCTGGGTACATGCTGGACTGTGGTTGATGAAAATATGTTTCAGTACTTTCAGTTTTTGAATTGGCTATAATATTTCAAAAATCAAAATGATATAAAAGATATTCACTGAAAAAATCTGACTTCACCTCTGTCCACTTTTGTCTTTTGATCCTGTATTTTTGTTTCTTGAGAACTTTGTAAGCTACTCAAAGTAGATACAAATACATGCATGTCATTTTCAGTTGCTTTCTTTTTTAAAATTTTTATTTATTATTATTTTCATTTTGTGCGTATGAGTGTGTGCATGTAGGTAAGTGCACCCATATCATGTGATGCCTGCAGAGGTCAGAAGAGGATATTGGATACCCTGAAACTGGAATTATAGATGGTTGTTTGCTACCATGTGGGTGTTGGGAATTGAACCTGAGTCCTTTGCAAGAGCAGGCAGTGCTCTTAATCACTGAGCCATCTCTCCAGCCCCCTCCAGTGGCTTTCTTATACACAGGTCTGCACATTATCAATATTGTAAGCACTGTGATTTCATTTTCCATTTAATAATAGATAATAAATATCTGCCTGTTTGTAGATATCCAGTTTTTGTTGACCTTTGTTTGTTTTAAGTTGCATAGTAGTCTATGCAGCCAATGTGATTTAATTTATTTAACTCATTTTTCCTGGGTAGTTTTCAAACTTCCCACTTATTTTATAAAATAAATTATTTTATTTAGGTACAAGTTTATCTATAGAGTCAATCTTAGATGCACTATTGGCAAATTCAGGGTAAATGCCTTTGCAATTTTAGGAGCTGTTGTCAGATTCCATTCCGAAGGGATTTGCACCCGCTTACTAATGTGAGAGTGCTTGCTCAGGGTAACATTTTAAAAGGAATTTATTTGCTAATGAGAAGTTAGAATCACATGAATTGTGCCGGGATGGTGTGAAAATAATAAAAAAATAAATGTCTATGGCTAGACTCCGTACCACCCCTCCTGTGATGTCCCGCGTAAGCACACACCATTTATACAGCGACACTTCATTTTTCATCCATTTAACCGGAATTTGTTAACAAGATCACCAGATTAGGAATATGAGCATTGATTTTTTTTCCCTCTGTTTTACATATAGTGTCAAAATTGGTTCACATGTTTTCCTTAAGAGATTTTTTTTTTCTTTTCTTTTCTTTTTGTGTGTGCATATGTGTGTGTCAGGGTCTCCCTGCAGCCCCAGCTGGCCTGGAACTTGATGTGTAGACCAGGCTGACCTTTATCTCACAGAGATCTGTCTCCTAAGTGCTGGGACTAAAGGCATGCACCACCATACCCAGTGTGAGAACTTTTTAAAATTTAGTGTTACCTTCTACATTTTAAGTGTAAATAGAGTAGTTGAAAAGGATGGATATTCGCTATCAATAAATGCTTACCTTTAAATAAAATATTATAAACATTTATAAAACATAGTTGTATCACCCTTTGAAATGAATTCAGGAGAGTCTAAATACTGCTGGGATATCAACCATTACCTGTTTAAAAATAAACAACTCTCCTTTAACAGGCAGGACATTACATCATTCATTTATTTTCTTTTGAAGTCATTTTTCCATTGTGTTTTTCCCAAGAATTTTATCTTCATGTAATACATTTTATGCTCGAAGTTTGTATAGACCCTCGTATCATAATTCTCCACTAAAACCCGCATAGATAGGCATTTTAATTAAAAATTTTTTCTCTAGCTTCAAGCTACAAATGCTAACACATCATTGACTGAGTTTTTAATGGCTATTTATAGTATGAAGTTGGTTGAAATAATATAAATATGTGTGCATTTTGATAAATAATTTTAACCATGAACTCTTATTGAAAATTTGATGTCTGGGACAACATTTGTTTTATTAGTTCAATTAAATTTTAGTTCAATGGAATTTTGACTGCCGCAGTATTGCTTGAGTGAGTCAGGGCTTAGCATCATTTCTGTCTATAGCTGAAAAAAATTGTTCAGTAAATAAAATGGGAGGGGGAAGAGTTCTGTTTTAGTGACCTTTTTCAAATGTCTGAAATCTTGATACACTTTCCAACTCATAACCAAAAATTATTTTAAATGACTCATTAACTGACAGTTCTATTACGTTTTCCATCACAGTGGTTGAGGAAAGCCCTGGACAGTAGTGACAGCTCCTAATTGCTTGGTGCCCTTAACATCTTTGTGTCCTTGTGCTTTGCTGACAAAAGCCCATTTTAAATTTATTTATTAATTTCTTTTGAAAGAATAGTTTGTTTTCAATAAACTTTCAGTAATCAGGAGAAATTAGTTTGGGGAGGGAATAAACATAAAAGTAGAGGATCTTTTAACCAATTCCCTTCACGTCTCCCTGACTACACATCTCCTGGAAATGTTTTGTATATTCCTGGAGGTTCGCATGGTCCAGTTCAAAGACTTTGAGTGTGTCTTCTCTCCTGTGGAAAGACCATGTTCAAACCAGATCACCAGGTAGGGGAAGCAGAGTCAGGAACAGCACCAGCTGCATAACTGTCAAGAAATTAGGCAAGATGAGAATGGAGAAGTGGAAGCCATGCAACAGCCCCAAGGGCACTGCACTGTGCAGATGCTGTAGACTTTTTATGTGGTCTAGTATATTGCTCCCAAGGTTGACCAGCTTTATTAAAAATAACTGGAAATGAAATCACATCATCAGAAGGTACAATGTATTACTGAATCCTTAGTACATCACATTTACAGACCTAGTGTACACCTGTAAGATCTGAGACAGCCAAGGATAACATCATGTCCCAATGAAGAGCACACACTTCCAAGGCAGGTGTTTTGCTTTGAATGTCAATTCCACGAGTTCATGAACTCAGACAATATACCTAACTGCTTTACATGCCACAATCTTGTGTCTGATAGTAAGTGTAGCTTGTCTAGTCAATTAATGTAAAGATTAAATAACATGATCTAAGTAAATCTGTGAGCATATTGTCAGGCCATTCCATATTTAATCAATCCCAAATGTTAAACCAGCTACATATAAACTAATAGAGAGGGACAGCTATGTAAACACAATGAGGCAAAAGAGTGTGCTATATACAGCAGATCCTTGTGTAGACTAATCCCATTTGGCCGATGGGGATGAGGGGCTTACGTGGATTCTAGCTATACTCAAGGTTACCAATCAGCAGAGCACAGATCTGACCAAGAACAAGAACACTGGACCTCTTGTAGCCTCTTCAATTGTACATGGATGTGGCTGTGCTTGCAGATCACACACTCCCCCATCATTCCAGCTTCAAGAATAGTTTGGTAAGCACATTCAGCACTAAGTTCAGCTCACAGCTGAGTGTTTTAGTCCCTGGCTAAATGTGAATGTCTAGCCAGCTCTGTAGGCTAGAGAGAGCATCCTCCTATGTGTGAAGGGCATTCCAAGGTCAACAAAGCACTTCAAGCTCCATAAAGAAAGCAGCTATATAAATGGGGGTTCTTGTTAAGATAATAAAGCTCAAAAAGCCACTTTTACAAAGAGAGGTCACCTGGAGGGTTACCAGGAAAAACCACATGCCCCAGCTGTGCAATTTAACATCATTTTTCATAAAATATACACATGCTATAGGTATATATTTTAAATTATTTTACTTTTAGAAGACGATGACTGTAATATTGTTTAAATAAATTCAGTCAGCCTCTATTATTAGAAGCAAAGTGGGTTGCATTTTACAGGTGCTGAGGTTGGTGGGAATGGACTAACCAGAAGGCTCATTAAATGTATCACCACTATGGACCAAACTGCATAAACTCTTTGGAGTGTGATATGGCTCCAACTGTCCACTGTTGTACATTAATAGTGGAGAGTGGCTCTCTGTATTTCCTTGCTTTGAATAAATTGTGGTATTAAATTCACAGCCTTCCTTCATCAGAAAGGGAAAATGATTTGACCCTTACATTCCTCGGGGCTGAACTCAAACTTTGGAGGCACACTTCAAAGCTCTGTAAATAATATGAGTAACACTTTGGACCCTTCTGAGGTGGGAGGGAAATTCTCTTTCTGAAGAACACCCAAGTCTTTAAAGGGGAACGGTCAGGTTTAAATAGCTCACTGTTTTTCTTGTTCCAGGCTTCATGCTGAGGATGTTATTTTGCTTTGCAGAGCTTATGCTGCCCTGGCTCCTTTCTCAGAGGTTGGCTGGCGTTGGGGCGCAGGGCAGGCCTGCAGGTTTGCTGGAGCAAGTTTATTTGTAGTGTGGCTGGGGGCGGTTGGGAGGTTCCTTTATGATATGGGAGGCTCCCCAAGTCTGAAGTATCAATGGCACTTCAAAGGGCTGGAGCTGCGAATTAACAGTCAGGCTTCTTCTCAGGCTCCAGAATAGGATAAAATAACACTCAGAGATGTGTCTCAAGATAGGGAAAGGAGAGATTTTCTTAATGCAGTTTCTCCACTCTGCATTGAGAAGTCGTGCTCAGGGTTCCTAGACGGTCTGGCATCTCTCTGGGTACAAGAAGCTGTCATGGATTCTGTACAATCCCCTCAGAGTTCCCAATCTGAAATCCAGTGGTGGGTAGTTACAGCCTACAAGTCTCCCAAAATCCATTAACGAGAACCACTACTGACCCTTGTGAAAGGGTGACCCCCAAATTATGTAGCCCTAATTAGTTTCTTAAGGTCAAACACCATACTAATCTCAAGGTTTTTCAGTATTTATTTTCTCCAAATCTTCACTCCTTTGTCTTCTTCCTCTGTAGTTGTAAAGATCATGGAGACAGAAAATGAGGGCATCTTCTTCAAGGCTCCTGGACCAGTCATCCAGAGTCCAACTACAGTCAGACAAACCAAACAAAGCACAAACGTGACCCCTCTCATAATTCTGTCCTGTGATTACGTTTAAGTAGTTCTAGAAAGACAATCAATTCAACTTGGAATAGACTGAGGATTTACAACTCTGGGAATTGCCACCCTGTGTCTGTGCCTCTTTCCATTTGTATTTAAAAGAAAATGAAAAATATGCACTGTGGGGAGGCCCTGGACTTCATGAGTGCTGGTACTGATCTGCGCCTGACTGGCGGTCATGGTTATGGTTGCTCACCCAGCCCTGCTATTTTTCCAGTGCCTCGTGTTTTTCTAATGCAGTTTCAGCTGCCCACTTGCCCTCCCCCACCACTAGGAAAGGGCAACACCGCCAAAGGCAAGAGTGGGCTGTGCTATATATTGGGATTTACCTGCCGCTGAGGGTCATCACTTGACCTCGGTGGCTCCTGATTTTCTTGTTCAGGAGTGGTTCCTGTTAGCTGCAGTTGGGAGTCAGTGCCCCCTACAGGCTAGGTGGCCTCCTCAAAATAGTTCTGCTCTGTTTTCATTCATTTGGGCTTGGTGTAACCTCTTGCTCAGAATCATACTTCCAGATCACTGCTCATCTAGTTTTACTGGAATATTCTTTCTCTTTACTTGACTGACTCTGAATGAGTTCCTTCAGGTGTTCGTCTTTGTTATCCTTGGCATCTTGTATCTTCATACTATAGCTTACTGTGTTGCTTGCTTTCTTATGGCTGCCCTCCCTAGGCTGAACATGAGCAGGCATGTTCAATGATTATGATGATAATGAACAAGATTGTGATCGTTTTGTTCATTATTGCAGCCTAAGTATTTAGCTCAGAACTTGGGATCTGGCAAAGTTTTGAATGAATTAGAGAATTTCAGAGGATCATTAAAAAATTTTGTCTCAGGAATGGAAAGATGGCTAAGCCATTAAGAGTACTTGCTGCTCTTGCAAAGGACCAGGGTTCAGTTCCTAGCATCCATACGGCAGCCCACAACTGTCTGTAACCCCAGTTTTGGGATCTGACTCCCTCTCAACAATCATAAATGTTTTTTTGCCATATTGCTTTATTTTCTATATACATGTATATTGTTTTTGATAAACTGTTAGAAAATATGTTGCTGATATCATGATTCTTAATCTCTAAAGACTTTGTCATTCAACTTTGAGAATAAAAATGTTATTCTACTGTGTGGGAAAATAATCATTACTATCATATTTGCGAAAATTAATAATTTTACAATGTCCTCTAATATCCAGTTCATATTTAAATTCTACCAAATTTACCTGCAAATTATTTTTTTAATTGCAGTGACGTTCATAAGTTCACATAATAGAAAGTTAATCACTTTATGTTTAGGTTGCAAACCTGAGCCTTTAACAGCTCTCCAGCCCGGAGTTAATCACTTTAAAGTGTATAATTCAAGGACATTTTGGACACTCACAATGTTGTGGCGACATCACTTCAGAAGAGGTCTAGATCATTTTCATTGCCCTCCTAAGGAGAAGTAGTCATGCCTACTTTCCTTTCCCCGCCGTCCCTAAAAATTCCTTACTTTCTGTCTCAATAGTTACTTACTCTTATATAGAATAAAATCATAAAATATTTAGCCTTTGTATCTCTCCAAATTATAGCTATTCTTATAGAAAGAATTTACTTTTGAGACAGAGTTTCACTATGTAGCCCTATCTGGCCAGGAACTCGCTATGTAGACCTTCCCAGGCAGGCCTCCAACTTGTAGCAATCAGTCGGCCTGCCTCTGCCTCCCAGATGCTGGGATGAAAGGCATGCCTCATCATGCCTGGAATGAGTTTTTAATTCTTTTCTTCCTGCAATGATTACTTTGCAATGGTGAGATTACATTTTGATTCAACCTTCCCGTGGTCTGCGGTCTCCTCCTACTCAGTTACTGCAAAGGAAAACATCCAGGTTTGCTGAGAAAGTCCAATCTGCGCTTTAGGATTTTGCCCCGATGTTTTATAGCAGTTGGGGATTTGGGGAATGGCTGAACTTATACCACACTGGTTTCTATAGCTACTGTACAGATGCTATCCAGAAGGAAGAAGCAACAGAGAACCTCGCTGTCTGTGACAATAGGCACAGCCATTGTCGGACAATTGGAACGAGTGGTAGTGATCTGTTTGCTGAACAGGAAACAGTGCTTTTCAGGACTAATTCCACCCAAGAAGTCTGAATCTGTTATCTTCTTTGCTTTGGTTGCTAAACATTCTCCAAAAGCCTTTGCTCTATAACAGAAAATATGTCTGAGAGATACAGTAATAATCTCTTCTTCTCTTAACCTGCTTTCTTGCCTCAGGTGCTTTTCTAAGTGAGCTCCTGGGCTCAGGAATCCTTTTCAGGGTTTCTTTTGACTGGACACTGGCTCAGGACTCACCTGTACTGTTTTTCTCTGAGAATGGCAGCTTCAAAGAATGTCAGGGGTACAGAGGCTAGGAGCAATTCCCTGGCTTACCACTTAAAATTCTCCCGAGCAACTGCTTGACTTTAAACGGGGCAATATGTATTTTTTAGGTCTTCTGTAGATGGCAGGAAGGGCAAATATCTGTCATCAGGCCCCATTTCTGCCCCATTCTTTATTCCCCTCTCCATGAAAACTGTCCTTATTTGATTTCATAATTAAATTATTTCTCATTGAACTTAAGTAGTGGTTTAGGATATGTTCAACAGAATGTGTCAGGGAACCACAGACATTTTACTGGACTTGGCATTGGAGAAGAAGAGTTTTTCTTTCCATCTCTGGAAAGGCCAAGCGTGTTTATATTTATTGGTTGAACTCCCATCTCTAACAAGTCTTTAAAATGCTAATTCTACAGCTTTCTGGGTAATGACCCCAAATTTATAGCAAAAATAATTATGTAAGGAGGGAGTGTGATACATAATTAATATTCTAAAGTAGACTTGTGTGAATTTACATGCCAAGATGCCTCACCTCCCCCAAGAGCTGCCATGGGGAGTGGTGTGTGACATATCTTTTCTAAGATGAAATTCATGATGGGATCTTACTTTTTGAGGTCTCATTAAATGACATGGTGGCATTGCACATCCTGCTGAACATGAAAATCAGTAAAGAGAGGGAGGAAAGGTTGCAGTACAAGTGAGAGGCAAGTTTGAATGGACCTTGCATGCCACAGTCAACCGAGGCCATTTTATTCTCTTTTTTGGCACTTTGTGCCCAGACACTAAAGTTTATAGTAACCTTTTCCCTGATAACTGGTATTTTCATGGGAGTGTGAGCAAGAGTCTGTGACCTGAAGTGAAATAAAAATGAAGTTTAGTCTTCCCAAGAGCCCTTTTCTGTGTTGCTAAGCTGCCCTAGCTTTTAGTTTCTGTATATTTGATGAGTATTTCATGAGGAGGAAACACAAATTTTAATCTGATTGATCTACTCAGTAAAAATGTTCTTTTCATTCCTCATCTACTTCTGATTTGTGTTGTGCTTTCATGGATTATTTATCTTTATTGGTCATGTTAAATCTCTTTGGGACATATTTGGGCATAAATAATTAATAGCAGTGGCTGAAATAGTAAGTAATACTTTATCAAATAATTTGAGATCTGCTTTATTTGGGGTGCCGTTCTGCTTGTTTTGGTGTTACTTTAACATTATTTTCTTTTGATCAGTCCACAGTTGTTGAAGAGATTTTTAAAATATTCTTTTATTTTCGGGGCTGGAGAGATGGCTCAGGGGTTAAGAGCATTGACTATTTCTTTAGAGGATGTGAGTTCGATTCCTAGTACCCACATGACAGCAAACTCCAGTTCCAGAGAAATTCAACTCCCTCCTGACCTCCACAAGGCACTGCACAACACATGCAGACAATACATTCATATACAGAAAACAAAATAATAAATATTAAACCAATAATTTAGACATATTTATTTTATATGCACAAGTGTTTGTTCGGTTCCCACGGAGACTAGAAGAGGGCGTTTTACTCCCAGGAACTAGAGTTATAGATGGTTGTTAACCAGCATGTGGGTTCTGGGAACTGAACCTGGATCTTCTGCACAAGCAGCTGAGGTATCTTTCCAGCCCTGAGGGTGGTATTTTATTTTCATTTTATGAAGGAGAGAAACTGAGTCCTAGAAAAGTTAATGAGCCCAGTAAACACCCAATGAGGAATTCTGAACCTAAAGTCAAACTGGTCTTGAGGCCTGGGTCCTTTATGTAGTGGCACCTCTATAAGCAGGTAACCGTGGACCTTTGCCATTCTTTTCCTTCAATGGCTGCCTGGATTGGTAGAAACAGTTTGCTTCTATGTTGAGCTATAATTGGCAGATAAATTCCATTGGTTTCAAAGGCAAGACTAGTTTAAGATACACTCTTGTAAAAGCATTCTATCCAGTGCTTCTGAGTATTATGTAAAGACTAAATTGAGGAAAGTAATTTATCTGGCTCTACTATTTGCTTAAAAATTTAAGTTTGCTTACTATATATATATGTATTAACACACATAAAATATTATATATAAATATGAATATCACTGAATTTTGTTCAGTGTGACTGTCAGGAAGAGTGTGGAAATAACTGTTCGTGGCGTCTGCATTGTCACACTGCCCATTAGTCACGTTGTTTTACATGTCCAGCAGATGTTGGGACATACAGGACCTGCTAAGACAAGTTGATTCTTTATAGCCCATCTCTGTGGGATTTTATGTCCCCCTCCCCCGCTGCCCACCGGGACGCAGTAGAATCTTGGTTCATTAGTGCAGCCAGAGTCTGTGGTGGGTCTTGGGGCTTCCATTCAAGAGGATCTGCTGGGTCTGCTTTGATAACGCAGCCAAGCAACTGCGAATTGCAATGTGAAAAATGCCAGAGGCTTTTTTTCTGTGTAGAAAAATCATCTGAAAGCCACACAGCAGGAGAAAAAAGCACAAGTTTACTTGCTGTAAAAGCTTACAGCTTTGAGAAAGAGGGTTTAGACAGTTTAGAGAACAAATGTGCCCGACTTCTGTCTGCTTTCTCTCAGAGGGAGAAACCTACCTCTGGAGAAACTCCCTCCTCGCTTTTCTCTTATTGCAGAAGCTATTGAGACAGGCTTAACAATACCTCCGGACAGACTTGCCACCCTATTCTGTTTTCCTCTATTAGAAGTTACATTGGAGAAGCAATTAGGGCCAGGGCTACCTATGAAAGTGCTATGAAAACTGAAGAAATACCTGTGGCCGAGTGACTTTCCCTTACTTTGTATAACCTTGATGATAATTTTGATTTTCCACTTCATTTTTCATGTGTTGGCCAGCACCACAGTCAGTGCTCTTAACCGCTGAGCCATCTCTCCAGTCCGATTTAAGCATTGTTAATAGAAAACAATAATAATACCATGAATCCTAGGATGTGTCTATGAAACAATTACTGGAGAAAACTTTGACTTGTTATTTCATAATCAAATCTGTCAAAATAGCTTTTCTATATTCAATATTTAATGTTATTGTGCTTAGAATGCATATGAAGCAAGACAAGGAAGAGTTGGATAAATACTCGGGAAAGTCGGTCACTCAACTCTCTTCTCCTACCCAATCCTTAGTTCCTGAGGCAGTAAGAGGAGACTTGTCTGGTCTCTAGGAAGGTTCTATCCAGTTGTTGTAGCCTTTCAAGAGAATACTCCAGTCTGTCAAATATCCATACAAAGTGAATTTTAAACAGAGAGATCTTATCTTATTTTTGTCTTGACCTTCTAATATATGTAAGTAAACTACTATTACAACATTACCCACTATTTTTATGGTTTCCTTTTGCCACACTAAGATAGACACCTCTACTTGAAAAAATTCTAGTTAAATGTCCTTCAGTTGGGTTTTGTTTCTTTTAAATAGTAGGACCTTTTTCCCTTTGTTGAGGCTTGTAAACCTAAGGAGCAGTCATATTTACTTAGCATATACAAACCACTATGCTTTTCTTGTGTATTGCTTAGAAAAATACAGAATGGCAATGAAGTCATATCATAAAAATAACATGAAAGTTTCTAGAAACACCAGAGAAACAGAGTGGGAATTATGCTTGCGTTGTTCAGTGGTGGAAAGATTTCTCCAGGGATAGCCTGCTGCTCAGCCACCCATAAGTAGACTACTTGCTGGTCTCCAGAGTATTGCTGTATCCTGGCAGACCTTGCTGGGGATGGGCAAGGGTGCTCACAGCTCATTGGCACTCAATCACCTTTTTCTGAGCTGGCATCTGAAGCATGGAAAACCCATTGGAATTGTTCATTTTCTTCTAAGCCAACCATAAAACAAGTTAATTTTGCAGAATAACCACTGAAAACTCTAATTGCAGCAGGACTGATAAACTACTAGGTTATAAATTTCCATATTTTTTGAGGGTAAGAAGGACCTACACAAACAATGCTTAATTATATAGTACTTTATTTGTCTACAATAAATAAAAAAGTTAACTGACTTGACAAAACTTGTCAAAGCTTTTGTAGGGTAGAACAGTGAATGCCAGTAACTATTCTTGATATGACAAGTTCTGGTTGCTATGACCTGCTTTCTTTTATTTTATTTTTTAACTATTTCATTATGAAGCAATTCCTTATACTTTTTTATATTAGAAAAACCATAGCCTATTTGTGCACAAAGAAAACATGACAAAGGTAAGCAAAGGCAAAACATGAAACAACTTCCTAACTTCTTGTACATAAAGCATCTTGGGTGGGAGCCAGATAAATTGGTTTTCGGACAATTAAAAATTGTAAAATTCAAGTGACTAATAAAATTAAAGAAAATATAATTTTGTTCCATTAGCTAAATAAAAGAAAAACAGCAAATGAAGTTTTCTGGCTTATCAATTAGGAAAGGAGTTCCAAAAACAATAATGACAATTGTTGAAGTGGACTTAGAAGTTATTATTGATAGCACTTTGATGAGGTGGAAGGTGATCTTGACTTGGCAACCTGAAGTGTTTCTCTACTTAATCTAGCAGTTTAGCTGCTAAGAATGTATTCTAAAGAAATAGACATGTGCATAATAGCATGTCTCTTGAACACAGTATTTCTAATAATAAAATATATGGAAAATAATCCACATGCCTTTTGTGCATTCATGTTCTGAAATATCATGTCTTTAAGAATGACATGGTAAAATAATACATTGATGCTGTGGAAAAGTTCAAAGTATGTTATGGTGTGGGAAGAAAAAAGCAGCTTACAGAATAGTATCCACAAGATGACTCCAATTTTGTAATAAAAACACACAAAACATTGTAATGTTAATAGTAATTGTTTTATGGGTACAGGAGTTGTGAATAATTTTTTGCTTTGTTTTTTCATGCCATTTCTTAAATTTTCTCCAACAATCACAGTAGTTACTTTATAATCTGATCAAAAGAAATAAGTAATATGGAGAAATGAGTAAAAAGACTGATACGTAGTGACAAATAACAAGTTTTCTGATATGTAGACTGTTATAGGACCCAATTGAGTATAGTTAAGTTTAGTTCTCGGGAAGGAGTATTATTACCCTGTTTTTAAGCAGTGGTAATATCTTTGGTTAAATTTTTGCCATTTGGTCAATAAGTACTGAGAGAGAAGGTAAAAGGCATTATTCATGTTTAAGCACTTGGCATATTTCCAAAACACTGAGTCAATTTAATGTAATTACTTTTTCATAATTATAGTCTCAGAAGTGCTTCAACTTCAGTTTCAACTACCCTTTAGTCAGCTCCCTATATTTCCTGCCTGTGAACTTGGGAGCCTAAAGGACAGTAAATAAACATTTAGGAACATTTGTTCCCTACTATTTAAAGAAAACCTGTGGGATTAGTTATTTGAAGTGAATTCTCTTACGGTAATAGAAATAACACCACTGTTGTCTATTCTGTTACTTGCTTGGCTTATGTCACTGTTGCCTAAGTGAGGCCCACTGCATTCTGGGGCAATCATTGTCCTGTGAATGGTGCTTGGCTGCAAGCCACAGTGACTTCTTGGGGAGATCCAATAACAAGAGCAACATAGTACTGGGAATGTGCACTCAACTTAAAATTGTGCTGGGTTCCAGAGAGCTGGTGCCACGATGTGGCTATGTTCTCCACTGCTGTGGTAGTTTTGGAAAACTGATTGTTAAATTCTTTTTCACTGAGGTGCAAGTGTATTTTCACTTGCCTTTCTAAATTGCTTATGCCTCTGGAATCATTGGTCTTATTTCATTGATGACTATAACGCTGAAAGATCAAGTGTGTGAATGGTATTTCTTTGTCCCCCTTTTGAACTATGAAAGGAATTGTTTTAAATAAAATTTGGCATTCTATTTAAGTATTGTTTTTACTGAATATTTAAAAAACATTTCTCTTGTTGGGCTGGAGAGATGCTCAGCAGTTAAGAGTACTGGCTGTTCTTGCAGAAGGCCTGGGTTTGAATCCCAGCACCCATATGGCAGCTAAAAACTGTCTGTAACTCCAGTTCTAAGGGATCTGATGCCTTCTTCTGACTTCTGTGGGCATTGCCCGGGTATTCTTGTATGCATGCAGACAATATACTCATACACATAAAATAAAAATAAATAAATTAAAAATTTCTCTTGTGTTATATGTGTTGCCTTTTATATTCTAGAAATTGCATATGCATCTGTTTTTCTGAAATTTCAGCTAATCGTTTTAATCTCCATCCTCAATATTTCTAGACTATTGATTTTTATAATTCAAGTTTTTATCCTTTGGCCTGTAACCCATAAATGCATTCTCATGGGTCTGTCGAAGCACAGAACAGCTTCTAGAAGTCTCCCATGAGCATGCCTTCTTTCAAGTCTGAGCTGAGTCTAACTGAATATGGTAGCATTTTGACTGAATAAGAGCTTCTGTTCTGCATAGTTCCAGTGATTAGAATCATGTGTACAGTTATCCCTGACCACTCAACAGAACACGGATATGACAAAGAAAGGGCCAAATAGAGATTTATATAAAGACATAATGTTCATGAGCCCAATACCTTCCAGAAGACCCTGGTCTTACCCTAGTAGTTGGGTTTTCATAGGTGCTAGTTTATAACCATTGCCATCTATTCTGGTAGAGATTATCCCTTAAAGAAACCTGGACCTAGATGGGTATGGTTGTCAATGCTTCTAATTTCAGCTCTTGGGAGGCAGAGGCAGACAGATCTCTGTGAGATCGAGGTCAACGTGGTCTACATAGCAAGTATCAGGCCATCTGGGGCTATACAGAGAGCCTATCTAAAGCAAGCAAGCAAGCAAGCAAGCAAGCAAGCAAGCAAACAAAGAATTTGAGTCAGAAATATTGAAATTGTTAGGGGAAGCATTTTAGGACATAGATATAGGCAAAAAATTTCTGAATAGATCTTCAATAGTACCAAGAATTAACAAACAGAATTACATGAAGTTAAAAAGGTTCTGTATAGTCAAAGATACTATCAACACAATGAACAGCCCACAGAAAGCAAGAAAATATTTATTAGCTATACTTCAGAGGATTAACATCTCAAATATATAAAGAACTACAAACTTTAAACACATATAGATTGCCAATAAACAGGCCAATGAACCAAACAGTTATCAAAGGAAGATAAACAAATGGCAATAAATATTTCTAAAAATGTTCAACATCCTTAGCCACCAGAGAAATGCTAATTAAAGCTCCTTTGAGATTCCATCTTACTCTAGTCAGAATGGCTTACATCAAATAAACAAATGACAACCAACACTGATGGGGAAAGAGAAACTCTTATTCACTGTTTGTGGTGGTGTAAACCGATGAAGCCACTATGGAAATTAGTGTGGAAGTCCCTCAAAAAAATAAAGTAATAAGTGCTACATAACTCAGCTATATCAACCTGGGCATAGACCCAAAGGACTCTATATCCTACTATACAAGTACTTGCACATCCATGTTTACCTCTGTTCTTTTCATAGTATCAAGAAAATGAAATCAGTCTAGATGTCCATTAACATATGAATGGGTAATTTGAAATGTGGTGCATGTACACAACAGAATTTTATTCTGCTGTAACAAAAAATGAAATTTCCAGGAAAAAGAAATGGAGCTGAAAGACATTAAATGAGATAACCCAGGTTCTAAAAGACAGATACTGCTATGTTTTCTTTCATATGGGGGTCTTAGATCCAAATTGTTAAATGTGTGTTTCTAGGAGGGAGAAAATGTGGCTAGAGGCAAAGAAACTAGAAAGGGCCCATAAGAAGGGGGAACAAGGTACTTTAAGGGAAGCGGATACTATACTACACTATAGTGTACTGTACTTTAAGGGGAGAAGGCAACAAGATACATAAAGTACTGAAGCAGAAGAGGAATACTAAGGGCCCAGGGGCATGGTGAGGAAAGGAGAATGTGGAGATGTGGGAGGAAACGGGGTGGGAAACTAACCAAGCGAAGTATGCATTTAAATACCACAATGGACCCTTAATTTTGTAAGCTTATTTAAGAAAAATTTCTGTGTAAATTGCATACACAAGCTGCTGCTGGTGCTGGTAAGATGGTTCTATAGTACATAGTGAATGTGTAAACAAATAGAAATGTCTTTTGCTTTGATAAACATATTAAATGGCTAATGCTTTAACATTTTTGTAACACTTGAAAGATGAATATGTGTGTGTGTGCTATCTAATTATTTCGTTCTAGGAAATGGTACGATCAGATCAAAAGCAGGAGATCTGGTTGGCTTCTAGCTGAAAAAAAATGTGGGGAGCATTTGGCTTTGTTGGGACACAGTGATACGTAACATTCTTAATTGTGACTTCGGGAAATGCAAATGCATGGCCAAGGTTACATTACCTTGTTTGGTCCGTGAAAGCCCCTTCACATACTTTAACTGAGGGTGGTTTCCTCACACCCAAAGAAAATGTGGGTTTTACCCTAAACTATCATTCTGGGGAGAGACTGGAAGCTCTTAGAGTGTAGAAGGGAAAATACTCCCTTTCTTTTGGAGCCAAATCAGAAGAAAGGCCACGACTTCCGAGATGCAGAAGTCTTGACATTTACGTTGGCGGCCCTTCCATGTGACCACTCAGGAAAAACCACCTGGTAGTTCCAAAGCATTCTGTATGTGTCCATGCTAACCATTACATTTCATTAAAGCCCCATGTGATGTTGCAGCCTGATTCTAGCTGAGCGTCAGGGCACATGGGAAGAGCTTATATTCACAATGGGACAGCTTATATTGAGGTAGGGTCGTCTTCATCCAGCTTTGCTTCTTCTCCTCTTCCCCTAGTTGTGAAGGTTACGTTGCTTTCAGGATAAATGAGGCCAGGTTTCTCTGAGTAAGGATGTCTGCCAGACCACAGGACTATGCTTAACAGTTAGCTCACAGTATAGGCACAGATTTTGGTAACAAATGACACACAGAGAAAAGTTTTTAGGAATGGTAGGTGTATTAGTCATGTTTCTGTTGCCGTGATAGAAACACTGACCAAGGGAACTTATAAAAGGAAGAGTTTATTTAGCATACCGTTCCTGAGAGGCAAGAGTCCATCATGGCGGGGAGGCATGGCAGCAGAGGTGGCTAGAGTGACAGAGAAGCTAAGCATTCACATCTTCAAGCAGGTACAGGAAACAGAATGACTTGAGATGCTGCAAGGTTTAGGAACTCTCTAAGCCCGCCCCCCAGTGATGTGCTTCCTCCAGCATAGTCACACCTTCTAAGACCTCCCCAAACAATGCCACCAACTGGGGACAAAATATCCAAATCCTTAGAGCCTATGGGGAACATTTTCATTCAAACCACCACAGTAGGCAACCCTGGGAATTCTGCTGGTTTGGGTAAGGAAATCTTAGCACCCCTCACACCATTTCAGGAAGGAAGTGATCTCTGAAAGCTAGAGAACTTAAAAGTAGGAATTAAACAAATTACAGTCATATTGTTGGGAATCAGTAATATGAGCATATGACTTTAGGATGTAATGTGAAGTCAATAACTATTTTGAATTATATGTCCAATCTGACTCTAGCTTTGTTTACTAATGTAAGAAAGAGCTATACAACATGTAAAGACCTTAACTTTAATTATGTATGAATGGAGGATTTATGGATTTTCTCCTCTTTTTTTTTTCTTTGGGTTTCTGATCATTTCAGTGAATATGCACGGGTTTAAGACTTAGAGAAAAACTATTCAATGTAGCAAACAAAAGTTAGTTCTGGGGAAAACACAGTGAGTGATAATATTTTCATCCTATTCACCTTGGAAATAAGTGCTCTTGGCTTCTTTAGCACTTGGCTCCTTCCAGCCTCCTTCTTCTTGCAACCCCCAGCTGTTTTTGTAGGCAAAGAAGCCACCCAGAAGCTGTAACCACCAGCCAAATCCCACATGACAAATTCGTCCTTTGTGCTGATACAATTGACTTGTCACCTCATTTTTACAGCTAATTAGCTCTTTAGTAAGCCATGGCTAGTGTCAGAGGTCATCTGATACCTGATTCTGGTAAATTGACCGTAAATATGACTGTCCATCTGTATTTGCTGTTCAAAACACTGCCCAGTGACCAGATTTAAACTCTTTTCACAAGAACCCCTGCTTACTTTTGTTGGCAAGATAAAGTTTCCGGGTAACGCTCCTGAGCTTATTCTATCCTGAAGTTATGGGATTGCCGCTCCACTGGCCTTTTGGTCATGCCACCCATTGGGGTACTACACAGTTTCCAACGGTCTCCCATAGTTTCTTTTGTTCCCTCCTCAAAGTTAGAAAGACACTAAAAGAACTCTTGTTCTGATTTTGTCATTGCTATTTTAACTTCTAGAAACATGCTAATGCTTTCTACCAGTAATACTTGGCAATGCTAAGATGCGCTGGTGATTAGTGAACAATTGCACTGTGCTAGGCTCTATGCTAAAATGTTCATATGTGTAAAGCCCTTAAATTCTAACAATCCTACATAGAGATACTTTTAATTTTTAAATAACGGATAAGGAGACTGAAGCTTGGAGAAGCTAAACTCTTTGCCCACTAATGCACCACTGTATAGAAGATCAAGTTTTGTCTACATCTGCCTGACCTTTAATTCAGATCTCTTAACCTCTATGCTGGATGGCCTTAAAAATCTAGCTATTAGCATACCTGCTATCTTAAAATATTATCAAAATTAGGGTGAAGTGTGTGTCTGAACTGCTATTTGTTATGGGATATTAAAAGTCAAGGATATCCAGGAAACATGGGACAGTGACAATAAAAGCAGATTAGGGATGAATCTAAGGTCTTGTTTCAAAAGTCAGATAATCTGGGGTAAGAGTAGCAATTGGAGTTAGATGGTGTGAACAGGGCTTCTCTCAGTGGTTCTACTGGGAATCCCAGAGATGGTGTCCTCTCGGCTGTTCATGTCTATCTGTTGGCAAGCAAAAGGAAACCGAGTATCAGAAGAGAAGAGATAGAAAGTATAAGATCCTTACATCAGGGAGGGCCATTCTCCCTGTGCGCCCCCCCCACCCCAGTTCTGCATGGCCAAGACTCACTTGTTTCTAAACCTCAAGAGATTTTCAAAGATGTGGCGGACTTCTCCCCTCTCCATCCATGCCCCTCCTGTTCCTGAGGGAGAGTGTAATGAGGAAGCCTTCTTGGAAGGCATATTAAAAGGATTAAGTCATCGATCACGAATGAGAAGTCTAGGATTTAGTAACAAGAAGACAGAATCTCAGACCCTACTTAGACTAGCCAAGTTTGTGCACAGATGGTAAAAGAAATTAAAGAATACAGACACTGCAATTTCTTTTATGATAAACTGAGCTGTTATAGCAAGAACACTGATAATAATAAAGATACAGCATGAGCGGTATTTTGCTTTTTCTTTAGATCAGACCAGAACCAGGTATACCTGACTGCTATATAGACTGAGATTGCAGACTTAAAAATATGAGATGTTTGGTATGCAAATATGAGGCTACAGCATAATCAATCAGCAGCTCCTAAGTGTATTGAATGGCCTGGGTAATATCGTCAGCACTGTGTGTAATGCCAAATGATGACAGTCTTTGACCTTATCTAGAGAGGCAAAGTAGGTGTAGAGGAGACAGAAGAGAGGACCAAGCACTTGAACATGAAGTTGCAGTGGAGGAAGAGAGATGACAGAGGAAAGGGAATTTTAGAAGCTGGCTTGAATTAAGTAGGAGGAGGTTTGTTTAGGAACCAAGAAACTTTTATTCTTCGTTCCTGATTTTGCCATGGTATCTGGGTAACCTTGAACAGGTAAGTTTCTGTCTTGGGTCTTCTCAGTTTTCTGTCTGTGAAAATGAGGGAGCCAAAGAGGGTTTTCCCATAGCTAATATTCTGATGTAAATCATTAGAGGCAAATTAGAGGCAATTCTCAGAAATGGAGTTAGAAAGGATCAGATGTGTGAGTGTGTGTGTGTGTGAGTGTGTGTGTGTGTGTGTGTGTGTGTGTTTGTGTGCAGCTGGAAGAGTGAGGCTTATGAGGACTCTTAGGAGAGGCAAAAGGAGAACTGATTGAAAAGCATGTGGTAGAAGTTCAGAGTAGGTGTGTTCAGATATGACAGTGAGGCCAATCACTCTAGACCTCAGTTCCTGGGTGTCAAGCAGCTGTACCATGAATCAAACTAGAAAATAGTGGTCATTTTTGATTCTTCTCTTTCCCTTAATAATCACAAGATTATACTTAGATTAACTGCCTTCTCTTCCTCTCTATCAGCACGGACAGTTTGGCTGTACAAACATTGCTCTTAGATGGAAACATCACTGAATTTATCTTAAATCCATTGACTTTTGATTTAATCCTCTGTGAGAGGCCAGAGGCTTCTTTAAAATGATCATTGGATCCTATCATGCCTCTGCCAAAAGCCCTCTCAGGTCTCTGGATTTCATTCAGAGTAGAAGCAATTCTCTTTCCTCTGGCCCATGTAGAAAACTACATGAGCCAGCCCTCGCCTTACTCAACTCGTGCCTCCTCTGCCTTGTTGCTCTCTCCTGGCCTTACTGGCCTCTTGCTTATCCTCAGATCCGATAGCACACTCTTACCTTAAGGCTTTTGTACCTGCTCTATTCTCCTGTCTTTTCAAGTCTATGCTCAAAGGTCATTGCCTGAAGAAGGTCTGTCAGGGTCCTGTGCTGCTGTAGTTTACCACAGCACCCTGTTTCATTGACTCCATAGTATATACTATAATTATTATTATATATTATATATTATTATAACATATATCACAAGCATATAATCTATATATGCTTATTGTCTATTTTCTTGTGAAAATGTTGTCTAAAGAGAGTCAGGTCCTATTTTACATTGTTCAACTTGGTATTCTCTGTCCTTGTAACAGGCACCTAATAAATGTCAGTTAAATGAAAAGATGATGAAGTAATACACAGCACTCAAACAGCGTTATAACAGAGTAGTATTAGACACCCTCAGGGAAACTGGGATTCAGATCCCAGGTTGGTTACTTCTTGCAGTCACTGATCCTGGGAAAGTTGCATAATCTCTTTAGCCTCAAGGGTAATGGGGGCAGGAAAAGGTGTCAATATCACTGGATTGGAAACTATACTTTCCATAAAATGTACTGAAATAACATCCACGGAAGCCCTGAGTTCAGAATGTCATAGAATTAACTTTTCTCTTTTCAGATTTGCTTGTGGCCTCCTGTCATACGGTTACTTAAGGTCATTTTCATGCAAGCATATAATGTGCTTTGAGCGTGTGTATTCCCGCTCTGTATCCCTCCCCTTCTCTTCCATCCTCCTCCTATTAGTTAGTACTTTTTGCTCCACACTTTTGCTTCTACTTTCACATGATCAGTACATACAGAATATCTTGTGTGTCTAATGTGTAGGACCTACAAGTGAGAAAACATGTGATTTTGTCTAAGACTGACTTAATTCACTTAATATGATTATCCCTAGCTACATCCATCTTACAAATCACAACCTTCATTTTTATTTAAGCCTGTAACATTCCACTCTGTGTGTATAAGCTTCATTGTCTATATTCCTCTGTTGCTGGGCAGCTAGCTTGGCTCCATTACTTGCTTTTGTGAATAGTGTTGCATAAGTGTTGATGTACATTCATCTCTGAGGTATGCTGACTTGGAATCTATTTGATAAATACTGAAAAGTGACATAGCTAGAAGATAGATCCATGATAGGTAGAGTTTTAGTTTTCTGAGTAATACCATATGATTTCGTCTATGGCTGAACATTCCCACTAGCAGTGATAAGAGTTCCCTTTGTCCTCATTCACCCCAGCATTTGTTATTTGTTTCCTTGATGACTGCCATTCTGACTGGGGTGAGGTGATCCCTCGATGTACTTTTCATTTGCATTTCTCTGATTGTAGTGACCTTTATTTTTAGAACATCCAAATCCAAGTTTAAAGAACAGATCCAAAACAGAAACAAATCAGTGTGTAGCACATAGAGCATGCCCCTTCCTCCTTCCCTCCTTTCTCTCTCCAATCTTTCCATCTTCTTTCTTTCCTCTTTTCCTTTCTTCTCCTCCCTGTGTTTCTTCCACATCTCATATCTCTTGTTTATTTATATATTTATATAGGTGTCTGTGCAGTTATGGGCAAATATTAATTACATATTATATAACTCTTTATTGTTATAATGAAGATTTATTTGTGGCCAGAGCTGGGAGCAGCATGGTCAGGCAGTATGGAACCGTTGAACCAGCAAATGCACAAGCAGGTCACGAGATGCAGTGCGGCACTCGGAGCCTGGAGACAGTAGACAGATGTTCTATATTCTTAGTAGAAAATGAGACTCAAGGAAACACAGACCAGATGTTCAATCATTCAGACTGTCTGGAGAGCTCGTCAAGCAAGGAACCCCCTAATCAAAGGCAGAATGCCAAACTCCATGTCCACCAGTTAAAGTATGATGTCCATCCAGCACCTGCAGATTGCGCTCAGGTGCTTCTAGAACTGTGCTATGTCAGGGAGAAAAAGACACAGGAAGAGAAACTTATCTCAGGTTTTTGCCACTGATGACTCTGACACCATCATGCCAATGGATGAATCACTGCAGTTTAATTCCTCTCTCCAGAGTATTCACCAATGCGTGGATGACCTCACCAGAGCTGGGCACCATATACTGGAGGGACTGAGAGCCCAGAGACGGACCCTGCAGCTAAGACCCCTGCTTGGCATTTGTACTTCGTTTTTGTGTCCCCAGGTTGTGATATTGTGACTGTGAGACCAAACCTGAGTATGAAATCTTTTCTGTTGGAGCAGAATTTCTTTTTTTTTCCCAGTCTTTTGGATACAGGGTCTCCTGGAAGCCCCAGATGGCCTGGAACTCTCGATATAGACCAGGCTGGTCTTGAACTCATAGAGATCTGCCTGCCTCTGCCTCTAGAGTGCTGAGATTAAAGGTGTGCGCCACCATGAGCAACTTGGAGCAGAATTTTTGTAAACTCAAAAGTAACAGAATGTCCTTGGCCAGTGCTTGAAATAAATCACCCTGGCCTCTGTTGATAGTCAAAGTTTTGCCCGTTTACTGACCCTGCATGAATCTGAGCCTACCGCAAGGAAGACCCATGACAGCCTGAGGAAAGGCTCTTTTAGAATCTACTCTAAGAATGTGGCTCAGGCCTTTAATTCTAGCACCCGGGAAACAGAGGTAGGCAGATATCTGTGAAACTGAGGCCAGTTTGGTCTACATAGAATGTTCCAACTGGGGCTACAGGGAAACTGTCTCTCAAAACAAACAAAGATTTTATAGAGTGACAGCCCTTTAAGGTGGTTATTCCCTTGTGATTTCAGCTGTGGATTGTCTTATAACCGAAGCTTTCTTGTATTTCAGGGGTGGGGTCTCCAGGTTGCCTGAGCACTATCCTTCTAGAAACAGTTGATCTTAGATGCCTGCCTGAGACTCAGATATCATGGACTGGTTTACAGAAACATTACACAGACTAATAATGTCAGTCCCAATGTTTCAGCCTCAGTTCTTTCCTGTATCAGCTCTGAAGTCTGATGGAGCATGGATTGTGCATGCTATCCGGGTGTCGTTCCGTGGAGTGAAACAATCACACCCACTGAGTTGTGAGAAACCGTTTTTAAAAAAGAGAGTTCTCTGTGAAAAAATGACTAAGATACTATACTATGCTAAACTTGCCCTCGAAATGGATTAAATGACTTTTGAAATATATCGATAATAGACATGTGCATAGGATAATGCTTTGCTTTGAAAATTATAAGCAGCACTTAATCTGATTTGGTTTGACATGATACTCACATCACACAAATAATAAAAGGTTCAGGATAATGGACTGAATTGTGTCTCACCAAAGGATATGTCCAAGTTTCTATCTTCCGGCACATGTGAATATGACCTCATTTGCAAGCAGCATCTTGGCAAATGTAATTAAGATCTGGAGAAGAGATAATCCTGGACAGAGGGTGGGTTCCAAATGAACATACCATAGAAAAGAGAGAGAGAGAACTGAGAGGCAGAGACATGTGGGAAAGAAGATCACATGAACAGGGAGACAGACATTAGAGTGGTATGTTTTCAGGCTAAGAAATGGCAAGGATTGCATGCAGCCAGTAGAAGCCAGGTGAGAGACACAGAACAGGCTCTCTCTTAGAACCTCTTGAATGAAACAACTCTACTGACACCCTTGGATGTACTGGTCTCCAGCGTTATACAGAAGAAAATCCTGTTGGTTTACGACGAACATGTTTGTGCTCATTCCTTGCAGTAGTCCTAGGAAGCAAATACATTCAGTGAGTTCAGGAAGGCGCAATACAGAGAAGACTAGCCATCTATGAGGCCAGTCAGCCAGTATGTGAGGCCCTTAGGTTTATAAAGATTCTTCTAAGGTGGAGATTGATCTTTCTCTGATCTTAACCAGCCATATGAATCAAATCTTCCTGAAAATGCACTTTGAATGCTATTTCTGTTTCAACAATGGCAACCCTAGTTCATTTAGTGATCATTTAAAAAAATTTTCCTGAAATAGTTCTCTGTCAGATATCCCTATTTCTTATGAAGGCTTGTGGAGGAAATTCTCATGAATTGTCATCAACAGTCTTACTCATCTGTGGATTCTGTATGCAAAACTATCAATATTCTAGACAAGATATGTCCACAGGTAAAACAGAGGCAACTCTGTTATGGAGTAACCAACTGCTCTCTGATTAGACTTGAGGCCTGCTCTACGGGAGGAAATTCAAGTCTGGTACTATACATATGATCAAAAGTCCATGGTTGGGGAGCTGTAGGCCCAAGTGGGGAGATTGCTGCTACTGTTTTGCTGAAGTGCTTATCTAGAGCCCTAAGTGACTTGTGTTATCCTAAGTGCAGTGAGAAATCATGGTCTCATGACTTCTGTGATTTCCACTGAAATTAGAGTAAAAATAGCCACTCCTCTCCAGGACTGTCCAGGCTCTTTACGACCTGACACATACCTTCTCTCTACATCCCCAATCAGCTTTCATTATCTTCCAAAAATCCGTATACATAGGAGAGGAGAAGCCATTATGCCTTTGTCCATGTTTTATCACAGAGCCCAGTGAAGAGTCTCATACTTGGTAAGCTACTCAAGATACTTGCTGATTTGATAGGTGAATAAACAGATATCTTTAAAGGGCTCAATTCCTATGTGTTTTTCCTTTTAAGGCCCTGCAACCTTTTTGATAGTACATTCATTCTAGGATACTTGTATTATCTACAGATTGCCAGTATAGATTTTAAAACTTGAATAGCCACTCTGGAGCCTGTTGGAATGGTGAAAAGGACATTGCTCATTAAAATGGGAATGGATAAATCTTCCTGCTTCTCTAAAAAGCTGTCGTTTTCAATTTTCACCGGCCTTGTCTGTGTCTGGAGAATTGCTCCCTTCCTTGCAATCATTCCCTCACTCCTCTTTTGCTCCGCTTATCGCCCTTGGAGGCTGGTGATCACAGGAAGATCCACCCTGGCTGGATGACCTGCTTGTTCTGTTTAGCCAGTATCAACAGGAGCATGAGAGCCCAGGAAACCGGGTGAGGGCACTTCTTGCCTACTGCTCACCATACGATCTGGAAATGTTTTCTGAAATGCAAGCATACCTCTGGGCTACAGCCACTGCCAATCACCACCCACTTCCAGGTTTGTCTTGTACCCAGGGTTCTGGGAACAATGTCTTCTTCCTGCCTGTTCCTGAACAAATTAGAGGTAATAACAAGTTTAGGATTCTGGATGCTTCATTATCCATTAGTGTGCCTCCTAATTTTACCCTAATTTTTGTAAGTACTTCCTTTATTAGACTCTCGTGAGTCGTGAGTGTCCTGTCCTAGATTCTGTGTTCTGCATGGACATCTGTGTTATTTTGATACCATGTTATTAGGATGAAGTCTTGCAACCAGCCCATAGCTCTAATATTTTACTAATCAGTTGAATTCTATTTGAACTCCTTTACCTCAGGTTGAGTTAGAGGAGATATTGCCTATCAGGCCTATATCAAGTCTAATTTTATTAGTCTTAATTCCATACTGTAGATGAGGTTCCCAATCTAGTTCACTAGCTGCCTCCACAGTGCTACAGAAAATGTGTCCATGTATTTCAGCTAGGCTGAGTCTTCTGATTGGATTCCAGTCCACAGAAAGTTGGTGTCACTGATGCCTTTCAGTTTCATGTGCAGTCAGTTAAAACATCTTTTGCTGTTCTGCTTATGCTTCCTTGGCCATAGCAACTACAGAGGCCAAAGTTACGGATTGTCTAGATACAAGATGCAAAAGGATTTCTAATATACTTCAGACTTTGGATGATTGGCAAACGCATTCTTATTGCGTCAGTCACTGAGATTTTGGTTATATTTGTTACCTCAGCTCTGCTTTGGCCTATTCTGACTAATATCTTTATTAAGTTTATTTATTTATTTCAAATATTTTAAGCTTTTCTGGTTTCAATCATGAACAATACCTAACCTATTGGGTCCTAACCTGGAGGACCCAAGTTTGAAGTCTAGCACCCACACAGTGGCTAACAACAATCTGGAACTCCAGTTCCAGGGGATCCAATGCCTTCTTTTGGATTCTGCAGGCATTGCACACACATGGTACCCTTACATACTGCAAGGAAAACATTTGTATACATGCTTTAAAAGAAAGAAAAGGAAGAAGGACGAAGAGTTCCAGACTTCCCTGAACTACTGTGCTACCGAGTAAGACCTTGCCTCAAAACCCCTCTCCAAAAAAGAAATAATAATAATATTTAAAAGTGGTGACTAGGCTACCAGGGTAAACACCAGTCATCAGAAAATAAAAATCAAGCCACTTAAGAGTTCTCATTCAAACATTTCCTTTACACTTGTTCTCATAATTAGAAATCTGAGATGAAGTCTTGCCCATGTATAAATTCTGATCATCTTTGTTATCTAATATCACTGATCTCTTTCTCTAGCAATGTATTTCTAGGTTTCTTTCTATTTGATGTTTGCACTGCCCAATCCCACCCCGCTCAGCCATTGCTACATCTGTGTCCCTGGATGGATCCTTATTAACCTTTGCTAATCCCCAAACAAAATGGACTAGGACACTCATATATTTACTTTGATGAAAGTGGACTACAGAGTCTGATCAAATCCAGAAAGAAGAAAGACTTAAGGATAGAATCACACACTTCCAAGTCCTTAATAGTGAAATATGGACTCTGCTGATCCTGAGAGTGAGGTCTCATTTCAGAAAAACTATGTAATCTTGGAATGAGTTGGGATGAACTACTGTATGGAAAGTTATTGCTTAATTTTCTTAACTGACTTTTCCAACCTTGCTATATTATAGATGGCTATTAAAAGTAAATTTGCCATGCTCAGGGATTTCTTGTCAACTTTTATTTAGATAGTCTACTGTAATTTGCATGCAAAGAATGATGTTTAACAATAATTATTTCATTAACATTTGAGAAAAGCTCACATATCATGCCCAGAAAATAATTGCGTATTTATCCTCTAGTATTAATATGACTACCCAGTGAGATCAGTGTGACACTTCTCTGTTGTCATGGTTTGTGCATAGAGGTCTCAGTGTTTATAAAAAATATTGCAGACATCTCATTTTTGGTGTAATATGGAGATTAACATAATATGCTTTGAGATCAAATGACCTGCAGTTTGTCCCTGGGTTCACTATTTTATTTCCTAACTCTGTAACTTTAGATAAGTTGTTTAAAAAAAAAATATATATATATAAATATATATATATATATATATATATATATATATATATATATATAGCTTAATTTTCTCACTTGCAATGTGCCAGATTATAAGAGTTCTAAACCTCAGAACTGTCATGAAGATTAAATGGTATAGCTTGTGTGATACACTTAGAACAATATTCACAATACTGATCACCAATAAAGGTTAGTAGATGTTGCTGACAGAAATTACTAGAGTTGAAGAACTCCTTTGAAGTTGGCCATTAAATCCTGATGCCAGGTCTCTGCCTAGAATACCCAGGTCTAGCAGGCTGCAGTTTGACTTTTATAAAGGTAGAACACCTGCCTAACAGTTCTTTGTGACATTGTAAAATGAGAGCGGTCGTTACCAGCTACATTATCTCATCTCATTTAAGAAGCAGAAACCAGTGATCTAAAATCATCAAAACATAAAATGACAAATAAGTGTTTCAGAGATGAGGAGTTTGTTTTCTAGTGAAACCACTGTGCTTCTTCCCTAGGTATTGTTACAAAGCAAGGATGTTCACCTTGTTAATATCCTCATTCCATATTCCTACAAATTGTCTGTAATCTATACTCCAGACTTACATAGGCCTTCCCAGTTGTAAAGGATAAATCTAAAAGGGACTATTTGTCTGGAATTGTAGTGCAATTGACAGAGTGTCTATCTAGCATGCATGAAGCCCTAGGTTAGTTCCCATTACCACATAAAGCAGGCATTTTGGAACTTGCCTGTAATCCTAGCACTAAAAAGGTGGATGCAGGAAGATCAGCAATTCAGAGTCATCCTTGGATACATAGCAAGTTCAAGACCATCATAGACTATATAAGACCCTATATGAAGAAAGTGAGTTGTTTATTCATGTTGTACAAAATGGAAAAATGGACAAAGAAGGTTCATGCTTGAGAATCTTTTTTCTTCCCTCCCTCCCTGTCTCCCTCTTTCCTTCCCTCCCTTCCTCTCTCCCTCCCTTCCTCCGTTCTTTCCTAACTCTCCAGTGCTTTATGTACTTTTAGCTGGTGCAAAGGTTAGCATTTCCTCTGCTGTCCTGTGGTGACGTGGAGTGGTGGACAGAGCATGAATGTTGGAGTCTAGCTGTCCTAATTTGATAGCTTGTTCTAATAATTATGAGTTCCATGACTTTGATAAATAACCCAAGTCTTTGAAGTGTCAACGTTCTCCTCATATATGAAGGGAACATACTTCATAAATAGTTAGCAATTCATAAAATTGTTATGGGAAATTAGGTATCATATGTATGATGCATACTATAAATAATTGCTGTGCAGTGAATGTTAATTGCCTCCTCTCCGTTCTTTCATTTTGAAAAGCAGTCTTCGGATCTTCTGAGACCTGGATTATGCCATAGGATTCCTCTCATATTAATGAGTCCTTCCTTCCTTCCCTAGTTGGTAAGGTGGACATAACAAAAGTGGGGAAATGAATAAAAGAGCTGTACAGGGGCATGAGGAGAGAGCTCAGGGGGCAAGAGAGCTTGCTCTGCAATCCTGAGGACCTGAGTTGGTGTTCCCAGCATCCACATAAAAAGCTGGCATGACTGCAGGTGGGTATCACCTCACCACTGGGGGAGGCGGGTTGGTGGGGACAAGTGGATCCTAGGAGCTCACTCTGCTGCCAGCCTAGCCAAAAAGGACTGACTCAACGGAAGCCAACTCTTTCTGAAGCATTTGAAAAAAATATTTATTTACTATTTATTTTATCTGTGTGAGTGTTTTGCTTGCATACATGTAAGTGTTGTGTAATGCCCACAGAGGCTAGAAGATGGGTGCCAAATCCCCTGGAACTGGTGTTACAGACGGTTATTAGCGGCCATGTGGATGCTGGGATTTGAACCCTGGTCCTCTGTAAGAGCAGCCAGCTCTCAACCACTGAGTGATCTCTCCAGCCCCTGAAGGTTTTCTTGATTTCCTCATCTCCTTCCTCTGTACACCCGCATGTACAGAGCTAATCATTCCCACTTTTGTATCTTTGTGTGTGTTCAACAAGGCACCTACAAGGCTATGTTTAATTAATTTCTTCAGAGATCCACCTGCATTGAAAACACTTTTAGGCCAAGGAATGTCTTATTATAGACTGCATTTTTAGTATAGGGTAATATTGGGTGCATAATAGACTCTAAAACATTTGATGAATTAATGGATGGATGGATGAATGAATGAGTACATTCTGAGATTGTGCAGTTCAAGTGGTTTTTTTTAAAAAAATTCTTTTAACAGAAAATAATAATTGTTCATAGTTCTGTGGTACAGTGTGATATTTTGATAGTTGTTTATGAGGTATAATGATGAAATCAGAACACTTGGCACAACTGTCACCTCAAACACTTAGTGTTTCTTTGGGCTAGGAACACCTGAAGTATTTTCTTCTAGTTATTTTAAAATATGCAGTAAGTTATTGCTAACTGTAGCTATCCTATTATGCTACAGACGCCTAGAACATTTCTCTGTCTGTATATTTTTGAACCCACTAGCCAGTACTTGTCTCTCCTCTCTGCCTCTTCTCCCATGCTCTCTTTCATGCTCTGGCAATCTCTGTTCTATTCTGTACTACTTGGCGACCTTTACTTCTTTTAGGGTCTACAAATAAATGGGACATGCAGTCTTCGCTTTTCTGTACCTTGCTTGTTTCATTTAATCCATCTGCTATAGTGAGCAGGGTTTTGAACATATTGTAATTTCTGAGTAAAACATCTATTATTTCTCTGTTGATCTGAGTTGCTATCTTGGGTTTTTATTTGTTTGTTTTTGGATACAGGTCTCCTTGTAGCCCCTGCTGGCCTGTAACTCACTTGTAGACTAGACTGGCCTTGAACTCCCAGAGATCAGTCTATCTCTGCCTTCTGAGTGTTGGGATTAAAAGCATGCACCAACATGCCTGGCTTATCTTGGCTATTTTAAATTACTTTTTGGGTTCAAGCAGTTTGCTGCTGTCTGTTTCCAATATCAACAAATCCAATATCTTTTCACAGTTTCTTGTATCAGATAAGTGTTCTGTGTAACAAAGCATTTCAGTATTTAATGCTTAAAACAACATTCAGCCGTTATTGTTGATTGTGAGTGGGCAGGTCAGTTTTGACATTCTGTTGACTTGGGCTGGGCTCAGCTGATCTCACCTAGACTCATGCAGGAATATGCAGGTAGCTGGCAGGCTTTCTGGTCGAAGATGTACTCACATGACTGACTGTTGGCTACAAAGATTGAACAGTTGAACCACATATCTCTCATGACCAACAGGCTAGCTCAGGATGTTCATTAAACAGCGGCAGGGTTTTATGAGAGTGTGAAGTATACAAAGGCTCTTTGGTCATGGACTAAGAACATGTACACTATTTTTTTGTCGCTCTCTCTCATGGCGGAGCGACAGGCATCAGCAGGTGCACCCCCTCACCAGATTCCCTGTCTGCAGGCCAGCAGGAGAGAACAGCGAGGGGGATCCGGCACAAGTCTTGTGTCCTCCTTCTCTTGGATTGCCCCAGCCCCCTCCCTGCGGTAGGAGAGGGCCTTCACGGGGAAGCAAAGGGATATTGGGTGGGACAGTCTGCCCATTCCCAGCCTCTTGGCCTGCTCCAGGAAACAATCAGGCCTCCCATCTGACCTCCCATCTGACCAAAGAAGCATGCAGCTAGCCAGCTCTTATGATGATACAGCTTTATTAATGTAACTTCTTCTTACTGGTACCACAGTAAGCCGTTTACTGAACTTATCAGACACATTATAAAGATTTAGAGTTACAGGTATTAACATACAGCAGGAAGTTTCTACCAATCACTTTACTGGTCACTCTGATCATGCTTTTTACTTTACATAGAGGCTACTACTGTCCACATGCTGTTCACAAGGGAGGAAGTAATTCTCCTTCAATGGCTCTTAGGTCCCTAGTTCACCTAATTACCATGGTATGTGTGGTATGTGCCTATCTCCTCTGGCTAGTCTTTGTTTTAGCTCCTCTCAGTGCCACTTGCCCAGGCCAGAAGGTGCCAGCTGGTCAATTAGGATTTCTTAAAGCCCAACATTTGTCACATCCTGTTTTCCAAAGCAGAAGCAAGCAAAGCAAAGCAAATCACAAGCCAGCCAAGGTTCATGGGTTGGTGCATGGGATCTCTCTTCTCGATGTAAGGAGATGTAAAACCAAATTGCAAACGGGGTAGACACAGGAAACTGAATTTTAGAGCTATTCCTGTGATCCATATGTCCTGGTGCCAGAGCCTCCTGCTCCTACTAACTTCACGTTCTCCACAATACAATTTTGTTTCTATAAATATGAATGTTAGAGTAGGCTCACCTATGCCAATGACCTTGAATTCCTCATAAGGTGCATGATACATTCATTCTATCTCAGTACTTTAGGTGAGCTGTATAGCATTGTATAGGATTCTAGGAATAGACTAGCTAAATGGAGTGAAGTCCTTGAACTATAGAAGGAAGCTAAAGTCTAGTGGGAGAGACAAATGTGAAATATAAACACTATAGTTCCTGACTGACTCTGACAACAGAAATGGGAAGTACAGTAGAAGTTGCCTATGTGCAGTAGGGGTCAGTGGACAGTGGATGGACCCACACTGAAGGACATTTGGGGACACAAATCAAACTCTACAGGTCATGTTATACATATAAGAGAGTACATTAAATTAGGTGGAGGACAGTGGGGAGAGGTACAGATAGTGGAGGGGATCTAAATACCATTAAACTACATTGTATGAAAATCACAAACATTCAATAAAAAATAAAATAAAGTCTTCTTGAAGAAACAGATTAGTAAATGCTAATCCAGATACATAGTTATGTACAGTTGTGTATAGATTCTTCTGGTCAAGAATTAACATTTGTTTAGATCATAGAAATAATAACCTAGCAAACTAATCTAATCTAATCTTAGTACCAGACAAGAATGCAGGCCTAGAATTTCAACTGCCTGTGTTTAAATCTTAGCTCAACTCTTAACTGTGCCTCAGTTTCCTTATCTATAAATTGTAGAAAATAATGAGAAGATTGAGTGTATTCATGCCTATAAGGTAAAGTGCGATTACATAGTAAGTTTTCATGAATTGTTAATTATTTCTTTAAATTCTGAATTTTAATAGCTGGAGGTTTCAATGTGCTGACTTCAATAATAAATAGAATCATGATTGGCTGCCCACCAGAGCTATTGGATAGGTAAGACCCTCTTGTTGAAGACTGCATACATTCTGGTCACAGGGCATAGACCTATCAAGCTGGACCTGAGACCAAAGTTTTCTCTCTGCTGGATAGCCCCTACATGCTATGCGGGCTGCTAGGAGAGAATTACTATCAACAGTCTCACTCAGCTGTGGACCCTGTGTGTTATGCTACCAACCAGGCAACACGCACCCACTTGTGCAATTGTGATTAAGTATGTAATGGGAGTAATGATTAGCATTGAGGCCCACTCCACAGGGCAGAATTCATGTCTGGCATTGTAAACCTGGTCAAAAACCCAGTGCTGAAGGGGTATAGATTCTAATGTGGAACCTACAAGCTGTTTTGTTGAATGGACATGATTTACCTGTCCGTCAAATGGCCTTCTAGATACTTATGTTTATTCCCATAGATTAGTGCTCTTTCAGCTTTCATCAGAGAAGCTTTTTTTGCCTCACTGTGGACATCGGTAATTACAGAGACTCATAACTGGTCAAACTGCTGAGAATAGGTGCCTGTTGAATGCTCAGCCATAAGTGAGACATCTATGCTACCCTTCCAAGGTTCATGAACATCACAGAAAAGAGGGTAGAAAAAATATACAAACCAAAAGCAGGGACAGAAGATGGGGCGGAGTACTGTGGGACACTGATCTTACAGGAGTGATGTACCCATGGAACTCGGACTCATAGAGCTGCAATTACCCACAGAAGGCTTACACAAGATGGACCTATCAACATCTTGGCACAGATAATGATCTATTGGCTTTCCCTATGATCTATAGGCTTTTAATGATTATTGGGGGAAAGAGAGACATTTTCTTCAGTAATATAGCCACTGATAAGATGCCCATGGCTTTTCAAATAACCTCCTATCCAGGCTCCTATAAGCAAACCTAATGAAACTCACTGCATCTTATCTCTCTCTCTCTCTCACTATTTGTCACACACACACAGACACACTCACATAGCATGAAAGTACAAGGGGTACTAGGAAAGGAATCAGCAGAGGTCAAAGGGGGACTAGAGAGTGGAGGGTGAATTTGACCAAAATGCATTAGATACATGTATGAAAATGACATAATCAAACCTATTGTTACATATAATTAAAATGTGCTAATAAAAATTCTGAATTTCCCCCTAGATTTTTCTCTTTCTTCCATTTTGAAGTACAGAATCAAATTGGTTTCCTTGATAAGACTCTTTAAAATATTTAATAAAGTCAAATATATGGAAGGCATTGAATATTGTCTAGGATACTATAAGTATACCGTACACAGGCTCTATTGTTATTCTGTTGTTGTTGAGGTGAGCTAGCCAAAGTGCTAAAGCTATCTCTCCTTAATTTCTAAAGTTTTAAAAACATTTTCTTTCTTATTTTGTACTATTCCTTTTAATCAGGCAGAAGTTATAATTTCTTCATATAATTTGTTGTGCTTAGGGGCACAGTGGGATGGAGGATCAAGACTTGCTGAGAAAAATTCCAGGCAGTGCTTGAGAGAAGGAGGCTTTACTTGATCCAGATAGTTTCAGTTCGAGAGGAAAATGGATCCCAAGGCTGTGGTACTTCGGAAAGACACCCCAATCACTCTCTACCTTGGCCACGAACCCATCATGTGACTTAGCCCCCACTGTATCTTTCTGTAAGACTTGTTTTTCAATTATGTAGATCCCCAGAGTGCAGTGTTTACTGTCTCCAACAGGTATTAGCAATCTGTTGGAAAGATGCTAACAAAAGTAATCAATAGAGCAAAGGAAGATGAACCACTGAAAAGAGTATAATTAGATGGTAGAAGTCACCTCAAATATATTGTGGTTGCATAATTATAGAATTTTCTAGCTAAATTTACAGTTATTGAAGTAGAGCATGTTCAAATGATATCTGGCACAGCATGGAAACTGGATAACGCTACATGAATGAACGATAAAGGTATAAAATGCTTACTAACATTGATTATCTGAGAAAACCACTTAAAAGCTATTCTTTGGTTATTCTACTAAGAATGAAGATTTTTGTTTAGCACTTAGTTTGAAATATCTGTTACAATTGTTTTTCTGAATGCATAATGAGTTTTATATAAGGCCTGATGGAATTTTAAAATTGAAAAACCACACAGGTATGGTGTTAGAGAGAGCAGGCTAAAATCATATTCCTGAATTAAGAGCAATCTGAGTATTAAGTATTCAAGACCTACTAGAAGTGAAATATTGATCTATAGTGCTGCCTCAGAGTCATTTGTCACTGTATTTGATTATGCTATAAAGATTCATCTGATTCTGAGTCTTTTCAGTGTGGAGAGTACAGGATTTAGAGTCAGATATACCTAGAGTCATGGCTAACATTAGCATAACAGGATACCATTCACATAAACTAAGATCTGTGAGGTGCTCCATGGAGTTATTCCAAAAGGTATAGCTTCCTGGGTTGAAATCCTTACTCTGCCACCTACTAGATATGTGGCAGGGAAATGTGATTTCCACTCCCTCTGCTCCTAGCATGGTAGTACATATAGTTATTTAACAATGTGTCATGCTCAGAAGTGCTCACCTTTCATCCATACTGCCACTTAGTTAGTTAAAGGACATAACTCGTTCAGAATCTATGCTAGCATAGGTCTTTTTGCATCTGGATACTTTGCTTCCTCTAAGAGGCAGTGGTGCAGAGAGTAATGATGAAACAGACTGTGGGATCAGATCACCAGGATTCACCCTTAGCTTATCCAGCTATGTGACTTCAGGTGTGCACAAGATGTGTAAATAGCTTCTACCGCATCACTCAGCTAAACCACTCCATGGCATATATCCAAAGAACTAGATATCCTACTACAGAGATACTTGCTCAATCATATTAATTTCTGTTCTTTTCATAATACAGGCTATTGACATTGTCCTTGGTTGCCTCCCAGAACTTGAAGGTAAGACCCTATTGCTAAAGACACCACACCCTTCAGACACAGACTTGGAAATGACCTGAAGCATCGTCCCTAAGGACTAGTTTTCATTTTATCAGCAAGTGCTATGCAAGCTGCGGCAGAAAAAATGTATTCAATACGCTTGCCCAGCTGCAAAGCCTATGAACCACAACAATAGCCCAACTGATGCAATAGTGGAAGTAACCAACAACTGTCTAATTGGACTCAAGGCCCATTCAATAGGAGGGAATTCATGCCTGGTACGATAAACCTAGTCAAATTCCCATGGTTGGAGAGGTCATAGACCCTAGAGGAGAACTTACTATGTATTTCCCTAAATCACTACAATTTCTAATCGTATTCTAAAAACTTATCCTTAAAGTCACAGGTAAGTATAGCCCTCATCCCTCATCAAATAAGCTTCCTTTTACAACAGATAGAGACAATTATAGAAAACAACAACTGGTCACAATGCAGACAATAAATGACCCCAGTGTATCCAACCTCAGTGATACTCTAAAATGCAACCCCTACACCTAAGGTGTGGAAACATTGTGAAAGAGGGGCAGAAAGCTTGTAAGAGTCAGAGGACCAGAGAGCCTGATACTAGATCGTGTCCTCCACACATGAAAGGGAAGCCATACCCATGAAATCTCAACAACATGGTTGCCTAAACAAGATTTACATAATGACAATTACCAGCTGACATGCCAACATGGATGGATGGAGGAAATTTCACAAGATTGTACCTCTAGATGATGATCTATAGGCAATTAACGGCTGATGAGACAGGAAGAATCAGCTTTTCTCCAGGGATGAGTTCCATGATAGTTATCCAATCCCAAGTGGTCAACTCTAAACACATGTACATGCTAACCCCACTAAATGGACTTAGTAGATCAGCAGATTGTGTGTGTGTATGTTTATATATACAAATGCATATCTATGCAACAATAATGATCTTAAAAGAGGTCAGGATGTTGAGAGGGATAGGGGGAATGTGGTAGGAGCTGGAGTGGGGAGAAAGAACACTTTCACACAGTACTCACATATGAAATTCTCAAAAACCTTAAGTAAAAATAAAAAAGCTTCTTTAGTTTTTTATTCTGGAAAACATGGATATGGTTGGTACTACCTGCTTCACATGATGTAAGATGGAGTAAATGAATTAGCATGTAAACTGTCACTGGGACACTTTATGACATACACTTAGCATCACACAGGTATCTTTTAAAGAAAATCTGATGGGAACTCAAAGAGCTGTAGACTATTAACTTGAGGAAATTGGTGACTTACTATGTGGTGATTGCTTTTTCCTAATTAGCACAAGATGCTTGAATTAGTAGCTTTGCTTGGCCTGATCTGTCATCAGAAGGTCATGGGTTTTAAATTAGTTAGCTACTATCTTGACTGATGTTCTTGTCCTATCTAAGTTCAAGCACAAATGAAAATAGGAACAGAAATATTTTAGTCTGTGAGTATAAGACAAAAACAACAATAATAACAGTACTATTTGTTCTTTTAAAATGAGGCATAGAGTGCTGCTAAAACCTTGTCTTGAACATATGTGTGTTAGTTACTTTCCTGTCATAGTGACAAAATACCTGACAAAAGTGACATAAAGGAGAAAAAGTTTGTCTTGACGTGTGGTTTCAGGGGACTGGAGCCCGTCATAGCAGGGAACGTATAGCAGTGTTCATGGTGGCAAGAGAGCATGCTGGATACTCCTTTATCATGGTGGACTAGGAAGCAGAGAAAGTAGACCAGAGCTAGGACAGGAAGGACCTTCAAATCCCACCCTTAGTGGATGTACAACTGTATGTCTTACCTTGTAAAAGCTCCAGAGTCCTCACTATGAAGCCAGAAGATGCAGAGCAAAAGTTCAAAACACCAGCTGGTAGAAGATATCCCATGTTCAAGCTACAGCAATATATGTACATCTTGGGCTTTCTTTACTTTAGTTATTTGGGAGGTTGAAGTTTAGAAGTTACACTTTGATTGCTTCTTATTTTTTTTATTTTATGCGTATGCATGCATGTAAGTGCACCAGTGTCATGCAATACACACGGAGGTCACAAGAGGGCATTAGATTCCCTGGAACTGGTGTTACAGATGGTTAATAGTTGTCATGTGGGTTCTGGGAACCAATCCCATGTCCTCTGCAAGCACAGCCAGTGTTGTTAACCTCCGAGCCATTTCTGCAGTCCTCACTTTGATATTTTTAATAAGTTCTAGTAGACCCATCCTTGGAACTTTCAATGGACAGTCAATGTGGTGACATATCTTACATTGTGTATAATGATTGTATGTACATATGATTGTCTTAAACTCTATATCTCTTGTTCTTATAACCTCAGTGGTTGGCCCAATCTCTGACATGTAACTGGGGTTTGAAATAATTATTTGTTAAATAAATGAACAAGTTGAAACTGGAAGATGGTGTGGCTGACTTCTGAAGTGATCCCCTCTTATTTTGAATGCTCTGGTATTGCACACAGCCTATGAAGGCTATCTCCACATGAGTGAATTTAAGCAGAAATTCAAGGTCTATCTTTTTCTCTCTTTTGTTTTCCTAATAAAAGTAGGCAATATTCATTTTCTCCTTATTGGTGATATTTACACTTAAACAGAAGTTGCTAAAATGTTCTTTGTTCAGACTCTTTTGCATAGAATTTTTTGCTGATTTGAGATATAAGAAAATTAAAATTCAAATACATTTTAATTTATTTTTATTATTCAATATGTCTGTGTGTGGGTTTGTGAATGTGAGTAGAGTTCTCATAGAGGCCAGAGGTTTCAAATGCCACTGGAGTTGAAGTTATAGGCAGTTGTGAACCACCTGATGTGGGTGTTGGGAACCGATTGCAGATTCTCTGCAAGAGCAGTGCATGCTCTTAACCACTGAGCCATTGCTTCAGTCCGCAGGTGAGTTCTTAATTTCATATTCTAAGAAACAAGGAAAACAATAGCTAGACATGTGTCAGATCCTCTCAATCTCATTTATTTATTCATTTAGCAAATACTGTTGCTGTCCTCATGGAGTGTATTCAAATAAAGTGAGAGCCAAGAAAATAAAAAGAGTAAATAAATAAGCAAATAAAATGATTATATACTATTAATGGGTCAGACAAGAATTCATTAGGGTACAAAAATAAGGAATACGAGGTAACTCACAATCTAGAATGGTCCTCTGAGGACACTGAAAGGACCAAGGAAAGCAATTATGGGAGAACTCTTCATTTTGAGGCATCCTGATTCTTCATGGATTGCTCTGTGAAAATCCTGAGGCATATGAGATATTTAGAGAGAGCCTGTATTTTTTTAAAATGGAGTAGCACTTGTAGAGATACCCCTATGTACCAAAGAAATTTAGGAATCTTACCAATACTATCTGTACTCACTACAAAGCTATTGATAGAGAAAAAAAATGAAGGGAAGAACGGTTTATTTGGGCTCACAGTTTAGGGGAATATAGTTCATCGTGGTAGGAAAGGCAGTTGGAGGAATGACTTGGTCTGTGGCACCATGACACAGAGAGAGGGGGATGTTAGTGCCCATCTTTCCCCACTTTTTCAGTCCAGAAACCCAAGCCCATGGGATTGTGTTGTTCATGTTCAGGATGAGTCTTGCCTCCTCAGATAAACCTCTCTGGAAATACCTTCAAGGATACACCTTTGTGTGTGTCTTATTACAACTTAGGTGTTTCTTAATTCCATCAAGTCAACAATTAAAATTAGCAATAATTATAATAACTATAGTTTTAGAAGACCAAGATCCAGACCAAGATCCAGACAGTACTGTTGAAATTTTTTGGACTATGTCCCACAGGTTGAAAAAATGCATAACAACCTAATAATATGTTCACGTTCATTTATCTCGAGGAATTTTGTCAGGCACATTGGACATTTCTCTCTCACTCGGCCCCCACTTTTATAGAGATATATCCTGTGGGCAGAGGTAATAAAAGAGAAACAAAGTGTACAAGGGACAAAGGATGTCATCTTTCAGACAAGATCAGTAGTTCTCAGAAGACGAAGGCGACTCCAAGCTCATGTCTTGTGCTGTTGATTCTCTTGCTGTTTTTCCTTTCTGCCGTCATTTGGGTTATTACATTGCTCATTAACATTTCTATTAAGCAGTCCTGAAGAGGAGAAAAAAAATCAATCAAGGAAAGGAGCTTCAATTTAAGGCTTGGTGGATGAGAAGTAGAATCTGTTGGCTAAAATTGGTTCACTTTTGGGATTGTCTGGTTTCCTTTATCCAGATTATTTCTTTCCTCATAGTATTAGACCAGCATAGCTGATTTCATTGTATAACCTGGGCACATAGAAAGTTAAAGATTTCTAGAACCATGGACATATTTAAACTAAAGCCTGTAGGTGACAAAATTATTTAAAGAGTGACAATTTGAAGGACATAAATACAAAAGCAAAGATTTCACTTAAAACATGTTGTCTGTAGCCACAGGGTCCAGCAACTCTTTGTATCCTACAAGTATGTGACCTTGCAAAAAAAAAAGTAAGTTTATGATCTTGGCATTTTGCTTGACCTGCGAAACGATTTAATCCCCATAAGCTGAATTACTGCTGGAGCCTATGGCCACACGAATATTACTTTTGAAATGTTAACCATAAATGTGAGAAAACCCATGTCATACTCCTAGAATCATGGCCACCACTATCTTTTTGTTTGCAAATCCTTTTTTTTACATGTTTTTATTTATTTTTCTTGGCCATTGTTCTCTAAAAAGAAAAAATAAATTAAAACTTATAATCTTGAAAAGCCTCTTCTTTCCAGGCTTGAAGCTGTTTCTATTTGACTGATCATCAGCCTGTTCTGGTCATAGGGGACCCAGGAGCTGACACATGAAGGATGCTTCCAAAAGGGACTGTCTCAGACCAGAGATACAAGCGGGTCAGGAAAGGACATGGATGCTGTGTCCTTGGTGGAGATGGATTTGTGCTGAACTTGCAAAATGGACGAGCTCAGTGTCATCTGTTTTCAGTATTTCCTGAACAATTGATTTATTCCACATTATTAATGAACTTTGCAGCAGTTCTACTTGTCAGAGCCTACTCTGTAGGGGTCAATAATGAGAAGAAACCTGATGTTAGTGAATCCAGCTTAAGTGATTCTGTCATGCTAACGATTCAATATATCAGGACAAATGTCAGCTCCTTCCAATATGTTAATTCCTCTGATCCTATTTGCATAAACTACAGTCAATGAAATACAAGTTCCTCTTTTAAGTTAGTGGAGATTTGAAAAGGATTATTAATTTACCTTTTTTGAGTCTTTTTTTTCAATTACTGAGTGGTTTATTAAATTCTGCCACAAATCTAAATGCAACAATAGTATAAATATGATCAAATTGATTTTATTTAATATATCTTTTCCTTTTCTTTAAAAAAATAGTCTTAATTTATTCTATGAACATTCCATGCATGTATACAATGTACCTTGATCATGTTCACTCAGATCTCTCTCCCAAATTTCCAGATAAATAGTTGAATCAAGAGAGAAACAGAGCAAAGAACACAGGTTGGTAAGAAGATAAAAAATGTCTCAAAAGAAAAAATATAGGAGGATACAATATCCACAGACATAATTGAGTTTTCTTAGAAATTTTGTTTCCAGAGCAATGGCTTTCCAAAGAAAGTTGGGAATGAAGAATTTCTCACATTTGGGTTCAGTTTTCAGTTTCTCTAGTTTACTGAAATAACTCACCAGTTCATTAGTTTTCTCAAAGGATGGGGAATCTGGGTTTTCCATTTCCCCTACTAATTTACATCATCTCCCCGAGATCATTGGCATGTGATCGCAATGATTTTTGAACAGTCTCACTTCTGTGACTCCCAAATTCAAAGAGTACACACATCACAATTTACAACTAAGAGAGCAAAATCTGAACTTCTTTTCTTATATAAAATACACAGTTAACTCTTTTATATGATTAAGTGACTCCTCTTCCACTTCCTCTTCTTCTCTACAAACTCAGTGTTCTTTGAATTTGGAGTTATTTAATAATTTTTATCAAGTGATCAACAACTGAGACTTATTTGCTTTCTATGTCTAATTACCAGCACTCCTGGCAATTTGATTTTCATTATATTGCAAATATTTCCTCCATCTACTGAGTTTTTGATCTTCTGTTGCCTTGTGGCTTAACATTTTGATTCCATACCCCAAATATTTTCTATAGACTACTTTATTCATATTACCTTGGTAGAGACTGAAGACTTTATTGCTGACATTTGTGTTAGTTTAATGTCTCCCGCACAGCCTCTGAAGTATGTTTTATTTTTGTGTCACCGAAGGTGAAATAACAATGATAAAGCTAATGGTAGCACCTCAATCAACAAAGGGCAGTGTCAGCAATGTGGACTGAAGTTCCCATTTTTATTGTGATATTTACCAGTCATCATCTTGGTTGACCTGTCCATTTGTCTATTTTTTTGGTTTCAAGTTTAAACAGAAAGTTATCCAAATAACTCTCCTTATCTAAATGCTGTATTTCATCTCCACCCCCGCCTGTCATTTAAGTCTAAAATTAATCAACTGCTTCAAAAATTAACACAATGAATTGTCGGAGCCGTATTTTGCCCATCATTTTTCCTACTCATAACACTTGAATTCATAGTTTTACTTGTGATCAACTATGAAGGTAGATAAAGCATTTTATTAAGATGCCTATGTTATTTGGAGGAGAGTATTGTGGTCCAGGATACACTGCCTTAACTAGCTCCTGCTACATGAACAAAGGTGGCATTTTGATGGACAACCTTGGTAAATTAATTTGTTCTTGATTTTTATTCATGGTTCAATCAGGTTCTAAATTACATGAGAATGGACTGATTTTTCTTTGGTCTAGCATGATGCTGAACACAATTATGTTATACAATGTAATAAAATGTATCTACACATCATTCAGAATTTTACAAAAGGTAATGAATATCCTTTGCATGGTTGACATAAGAAGGGCCATTGACATGCACTGTGTAAAACTTGAGGTGCCCACCATAGAAATGTCACACAGTCCATACCATGAACCACTCCATCATCTCCAAAAGTTGCTATCAGTCTTCTTTAAAAAAAATTAAATTACATAGGCTATTACCACAGTCCTTGATTGCCTCCCAGAACTTGGAGGGAAGATCTTATTGCTGAAGACAGGACATACTTCAGAGACTAGATTTGGAGCAATGGAGCTAAAATTGACCTCGAAGCCACTCCCTGAAGGCTAACACTCATAGCTCTGGAGAGCACAATGCAAGTAGCCAAAGGAGAACATCCACTGATGGCCCAACACCAGCTCTGACCAAATAACCATGTCAAAGACTGGCATAGCATTCGACACTGGTGCAGTAATGGTAATTTTGGGGCCAATCAATGACTACCAAATTGGTCCTAGGGCCCACTCAATGGGAGGAAACTCATGTTACTGTACATGGTACTGTAATTGTAGTCAAATACACATAGCCAAAGAGGTCATCGATCTTAGAGAAATCCCCAAGGCTGTCATAACCCTAGGCTAATGCAACTTCTTACTAAATGCAAAATATGTATCCTTATATTTACAGACAAGTATTCCAGTCACCACTCATCAAAGAAGCTTCTTTTGCATGAGATGGAGACTAATACAGAGTACCACACAGACATTGTGAATTACCCGTGCCTAAGTGACACATCTACAATTCAGCCTCTACAACCAAAGCTCACGCAATACAGAACAGGTATAACGACATCACTGAAGACTCTCAACTCTCATTACTGAAGCTCCCTCATGCAACAAAGGGCCAGTAACACAAAAGGGCAGAGGAGGTCAGAAGAGGGTGTCAGATCTCCTCGAACTGGAATTATGAACAGTTGTTAGCTGCCATGTGGGTGCTGGGAATTGAACTTAGGTTCTTTGCAAGAGCAGTTGGTGCTTTTAATCACTGATCCATCTCTCCAGCCTTCTATAGAAGAAGTAATCTTCTATAATGGTGTGTTTATGATATAAAGTTTACATTAGATCTATTGTATTAGCAAAATATTAAGTATAAAGCATTGTTAACTGGACACCATGCTGTACAGTAGATCTCTAGGGTTTATTCATCTTGTTCAACCGAGATGTCTTCCCTGTTTACCCCTATTGCAGCCCATATCTAAACCATCATTCTACTTCTTGCTTCAACAAGTTTAACTGTTTTAGATTCCTCATATAAGTGGTGTCATGTCTGTCTTATTTCACTCATTCTAATGTCCTCTGGGTTCATCCATGTTGTTAAAATGGCAGGATTCCTTTTAAAGACTGAGGAATATTACACTGCACATACATTTTCTTTATCTGTTTATTGGTGACTAGACACTTAGATATTTTTGATGTCTTGGTTATTGTGAATAATGAGCATGGGAATGCAGATATGTCTTTGAGATGCCAGTTAGAAATCATTTGGTTGTACACTCAGAAATCGGATTGCTAGACCTTATAGGAGTTCTAGTCTTAACTTTTTAAAAAGGACTTGCTGCTGTTCTCAGTGGCTGCGCACATTTCAGTGTCACTGGCTGTGTATAAGGGTTCTCATTGATCTGATCCTGATCATCACTTAAGAGCTTTCATGTTTGACAGCAACCATTCTAAACGCGGTGAAGCAACATCTCATTGCACTTTAACTGCACTTCCTGTTTTTGTACACTCATTGTCTGTCTGTGTAATTTCTTTGGAAGAGCATCCATTAAGTTCTTTTGCTCATTTTTAATTAGGTTATGTATATGTTTGCTATTGGGTTGTTTGTATAGTTTTGATGCTAATTTTTTCTTGGGTTTATGTCTGAAAATACATTCTTCTATTTCATCAGTTGTCTTTTCTTATTGTTGGTTATTTTCATATACATGTATACACACACACACATACACACACATATTCACTTTAATTTGATCTGGATCTGCTTGTTTATTTTGCTTTCCTTTTTTTTTTTTTTTTTTGAGACAGGGTCTCCCTGTACCCCTGCCAGCTATCCTGGAACTTGCTGTGTAGACCAGGCTGTCCCCCATCTCACAGAGATTCGCCTGAGTGCTGGGACTACAGATGGGCACCACCGCATCTGTCCTGTAATTCTGTTGCCCATGGTTTTGTCATTAAATTAAAGAAAAACATGACTGCCCAGCCCAATATCTTGTAGCTTTTCCACTATACTCTGTTAAGGAAGTTTTGTGTTTTTAGGGGTCATATTTAAATAGTTACAGGTTTCTTATTTATTTTTGGATACAGCACCCCATTCTTTTCTCTAAGGTTTCTTCTGAGAAACCTGACAAATTGGTGTCAGAACTTCTTGCATATGCTGTAACTTCTCTCTTGCTGTTCTCTAGGGTTTTTTTGTCTTTTGTTTTTGATTTAACTATAATATATTTAGAGTATACTCTTTAAAGTCAACTCATTTGAGTTTTTATATGCTTAAGAGTCTGGATGTTCTCTTTTCTCTTCTCGTTTAGGAATTTTCTGTTAGAAGATTTCTGTTCTTTCTCTTTGTGCCTTTCATGCCTTCCCGTAAAACAGATATTATTTGTTTGATATGTCCCACAAGTGTGGTGGTCTTTCTTTGTGCTTTTTTCTTTTGCTCTTCTGAGTGGATAATTTTAAATGACTTGAGTTAACTGATTCATTCTTCTGCTATAAAATAACTCTGTTGCAACATTCAGTCCCATCACTATGCATTTCCGATTTTTGCTTCATTCTGTTTTGTGGTTTCTTCTTCTTGAGCTTCGTCTTGGTCTTGTTTCTTGATTTTGTTAGTTCTATCTTTCTGTTTAGTTTTCTCTGCTTTACTTTTCAGTTGGGGTATTGCTACATAGCTCATGCTGGTCTGGAATTCACGATCTTTTCTGCTGCTTTTACAGACCTGTAACAGCATTCATGGCTCCCTGTGTTCTCAGATTACTCAATGAGATGCTCTACCGTGGTTCTTTTCGATTCTTTACAGGCAGTTCGAAGCTTTGCATTTCTTTAGAATTAGTTACTAAGACTTCATTGTTTTCTTTGATATTGCTGTTTTCATGATTCTTCATCATCTATGTAAACACAAATGTGTTGGTGTCTGCACATTTTGAGAAGTAGTTACCTTTGGTAGTCTTTACAGACTAGTTTCAGTAGAGAAAGTCCACGGTGAATCAATCCAGCAAAAGATTCTGGGTTTGTCCGCTGCCAGAAACTGTGGGCCAACTACTGTGACATTTACCTGGTTGCGGGCCCACCTCTCTTTGCTTGTTCTTAGGGATCCCAAGCAGTTAGGATGAATTTCTGGGTGAGGATAGTGCCCTGGAAAGCTAAGAGGACTGGATGCACACGTGACTGTCCCTTTTTCTGTAGGAGCCATCACAGGATCTCTCTCTGGCACTGTGCCATGCTGGCTTGGGGGGAGGGGTGATATGAACAGAGTAAAGTGATTTTTTTCTCATCTGATATTAATGCATCTTTTCTCAGTTTTGTGTTCTGTGAGGGTTCTGTAACTTCTCCTTTGGATTCTGAAACACTCACAGAGGTGTTTTTGACTGTCTCTGGCTGTTTCTGTGGGTGTGAGGGCTGAGACTTGCTATCTCACTATCTTGCTCATGTTATTTCACATATCTATGTTCCTATGTATAATAATTTGTTTGGGCTAAAGACATAGATTCTCAGACTAGGATGGGAGGTTATTGGTTTGACCTAGAAACTCAAGTGCTCTTATGGTTATATTTTATCAATTTATGCTGGAAAATAGCCATTAACTTTAGTGGAGCCAGGCCACTAGTGTATTATAAACAATACTTAAGTGATCTGTAGGTTTTCTCTGGCTTACCCTTCCCTGTCACCTCGTTAGGATTTTCCCTCTAATGCTTTCCTGCCTTTGTGTTCATGTTAATGTTCTATGTTAATTCTTGACAGTGTCAGATTCTCTGAATGTTGAATCATCCACTCATTTATTTGCAAACTAATACTCTACCAAGCTAGTTGGAGAAAACACAGGACTTCTTCTGTTCCCTTGACACCTATGATCATGTAGGAGAGGCCTTGGAGAGTGTTTCCTGTCTCCTACATGACAAGGACCGGAAGTCTGAAGGAGTGTCTTCTGTTCTGTACTAACATTATTGGTACTGCTAAACTTTGGAAAATTTCACAATCTATTTACTTCATCACCTTCTATGAGTTTCACCTTCAAATGAGTAAGCACATAGGTAGTGCCATATAATTGAAATCAATTTCAAAATAAGACTCTAAATTGTTTTACCTCTTATTTCCCTTTCTTCCTTCTCAGTGATTTCCCCCCTCCTTCCCCCCCCCCTTTCTTGTTTTCTCTCTGGCTTTGAAACTACAAGAGTTTGTACTGAGCCATCCCAGTCAGTGCTTCCATATACTACACTGAGACTGTCATAGCTAAAAGTGCTCCCCAAATACCTTGGTTATTCACTCTTTGCAAAGGGGCTGTTATGGTTAGTGTTAATTGTCAACAGGATCTAGAATTGGAGAGATGGGTCTCTGGCATGCCTGTGGGGATTATCTTGATTATGTTAATTGAGGTGGGAAGACCTGCCCACTGTGGGTGGCCCCATGCCCTAAGACCCTGGAGTGTATAAATGGAGAGAGGGCCATGAGCAGCAGCAGCATGCACACACTCATCTCTTCTTTCTTGTTGTAGATGTGATCTGACCAGCTGATTCAAGCTCCTTGCCTTTCCTACCATAAGGTACTAGAACTCCTAAATTATGAGCCAAATAAGCCCTTTCCCCTTGAAGTTGCTTTTGGCTGGGTATTTTTATCCCAGCAACAGGAAATGAAATGAAGACTGAGACCAATTTGGAAGAGATTTTATGGCGCTCAAGGAGGCAAGATGCAAGTTTAGCCATTGTAAGGCAGGGAAAATGGCTCTCTTATTGACAATTAGTCACTTTGCCCAGATTCCAAATCAAAACTATTTGTAAACTTCAGGTGTTCTAATCCTGCTTCTGAAACATGGTCTCTTTTCTTAGCTTCCAACTAAAAACAAACTCAGTTAAATGAAATCTTGAGTGCACATTTTCCATCAGTTCACTCTGAATTCTAGTACACAATGGAGTTTTCACAATGAACCCAAACTAGACTCAGATCAGAAACCACCTGGATATTTACGAATAAGTTAGAATCCTTTGATTCAACTAAATTGAGTGCTTATATTGAATATAACTTTAATAAGCATCATCTTAGTGTTGTGTTTCATACATATATTTTTTATACCACTACAAATATTTTTATTATTATCTGTGGAAGAAATTTCATGCTAGAAAAGAAAAAAAAAGTTTATTCCATGAAAAACTAATGGATGACGACAGGGGATGTGCCTGGTTACAAGTAACAGAAAAGCTCACTCAAAGTGTTCAGTTTTATAAGATGCTCAAGAGAATGAGGGTACAGGTGCTAGCAGCACTTTAGGATGCTATAGTTCCTTCCACATTTCCCTTGGCTCAGCCTTCTTCCCTTTCCTTACCTCATTCTCAAGCCAAGAAAGGAGTATCTGTTACACGGCGCATGCGCAAAGAAGTCAGTATCCGGAAGAGGAGAGCATGAACGTTTCTGTCTTTTTCTTTCTTTTCTAAGAAAGCTTTCTCCCAGATACTGTCAAGTAAACCACCGCTCCTGTCTCACAGCCTCATGTACAATCCTCATAAAGGGAGCAATACTCACATAACTGACCTAGACTAGTTACATGTGTCGGAAGGAATGCTGGGAGGTAATACGCAGAGTCACCCCAGTGCTCGTGTAGTCGGACAGTGTCGGCTGCGTCGTGCTCCTCCCAGCAAGGCCGCTGATGTGTGTTAGGCTGTTTGCAGCACTTGCTCTGGGGCTGTGGAGACCAGCTGTAGGGACTGCACGAGCTTCACAGTGATGAAGTCCTGAAGTCAAGAATTATGGAAATCCGGGTAGCCCTCAGCAAATGACTGAATGAATGAGTGAAACTTAGAACCCGTAAAGATCTGAAGAATTCATCTGGTTCATCCAGTTTATGAGAATTGCTTTCTTAACGTTTGTTTGGATGATTCTAATAAAGAACCCGAGAGAAAAGAATTCCTACAACCCAGGCTTGACTATAATCAAGTCACTGCTGAAGATGTCTATCTTAAAATTACCGATTCATAAAGGAGGATATACAAGTCTAAAGAATATGCCAAGCGTTCCACTAGCTGATAATTAAGGAGATGCAGTTAAAACCACAGTGAAATACTCTTCACTTATCACAGTGTAGTTAGCAAGATTCTGCCGTTCTGGGTCGTAGTCAGTGCTGGTAAGGGGTAGTTGTATGTATGTGTTGTCCATGGGTGTAACCTGGTTTAAATTTCTTGGGGAAAATTTTGACAAGAAAAAAAATCATTTAAAATTAAATGAAATTGTTAGAGGAGAGATAAATAATGCTTAGATGTTGTGAAAGAGTAGAGGGAAATGCACTATACTGAAAAATACACCTACAATAAATATACAAGTGTGTGTGTAGCTGAAGACAATATCACAAAAACACAGTGTCCAGCAGGAAAAACCTCCTTTTGAGTTATTGAACTCAGTCTAAGAACATCAGTCTAAGAAACTCTCAAAATAACACAGGCTATTGCCATATCCCTTGGTTACCCCCCAACTCCACCCCCAACTTGAAGGTAAGACTGTTGCTGAAGACAGGATACGCTTTGGACACAAGATTTAGAGCAATGGAGCTGGAACTGACCTGGAAGCCTCCTCCCTGAAGACTACCACTCATGAAATCAACAAGCTGCCAAGGGAGAAAACCAGTCAATTGTCCTACTCTGCTGTAAAGCTTAATAAACAGCGATGACTGGACCAGCAAACTATCCTATTGGTGCAGTAGTGGCACTTTTATCTTGATGGTAATCAACAGCTGTCTAACAGATTAAGGTCTATTTACTGGGAGGGAATTCATGTGTGGCATTGCAAATATAACCAAGTATACATGGTTGGAGAGATTATAGATTCTAGAGAAAACCTATTTTATTACATTCCTAGACCAACGTAATTTCTTACTTCATTCTAAAGACTCATCTTCATATTTACAGACAAATGTACCTTTCACCCTTCATCAAAGAATCTTCTTTTTGCAACAGATGGAGACTATTACAGAGTTTCAGAACTGGTCAAATGTAGAGAATAAGCGTCTCTGAGATGACACTTAACCCCAAGTGACACATCTTCAATGCAGCCTCTACGCATAGGATGAATGCATTTCTCAACGCTCACTAGAAAAGTTTCTTTATGCAGCCGATGGTGATTAACCCAGAAACCCACAACTGACCAGTGTGCGGAGAACAAGAGGCTGCAGAGTGCTCATCCCTGAACAGGACACCTTCCAAACCTCTGCTCAGGATCACTGAGGAAGAGAAGGTGGTAAGACTGTAAGAGCCAGAGGTGGTGGATGACCACAAGGAAACAAGCTTCCAGACAACTGGTCAGTTCCCTAAATGAACTCAAAGCAACAGGACTGCATGTACAAGTCCTATGTAAATTCAAAACAGATAAAATCCCAGCATAGACACGGGGAAGTGGGTATGAAATCCCAACCCAATCTATGGAATGTTTGGCAATCGATGGTTGTGAGATGGGGAAAGACAGTATCTTACAGAGATGGGACTCTTGGTGGGCTCAGTGGATGAATGTTACTGAAGGATGTTTGGGGACACAAACCAGACTCTATAAGCCAAATCTATATCTATATCTATATCTCTATATCTATCTATCATCTATCTATCTATCTATCTATCTATCTATCTATCTATCTATCTATCTATCTATCTATCATGAGAGTACAAATTGGGATACTGTGTGGAGGTGTAGAAATTGCAAATATTCAATAAAAAAGAAAAATCTGAAGAAAAAAGTTCAAGTTAAATTTATAAATTCACATTTATTTATGAAGAAACTGTTTTAAGAAATTTTCTCAGTGTTATACCATTTCCCTCCAGTTATTAAAAGTGTCAAAACTGGGTGTGATATTACACACCTTTAATCACAGGTAGAGACAAGTAGATTCCTGAAGCTTGCAGGCCAGTGAAAGATCTTGTCTCAGAAAACAGGAATGACACCCAACGTGTTCTCTAGTCTCTACGTGAACGCACACACACACATGTACTAGCACACACATAAACACATGCACACACACATTTTGCTTATATCTGATCCAATTCCTGCTTTTTCTTAAAGTTTTAAGGCAATAGAGTACAGTTAATAACCATCTCTCATCATTATTACAAATTAACCCAATTTATGATGTTTTCAGTTTCTTCTTAAATATAGCTGCTTTATAACCAATATAGTTTCCTTGTATGAGTCTTAATTTTTATCTTACTTATGTTTCATTGATTCTCTTGGTGTACCCCAAACTCAATTATTATGTAATTAATCTCTCTCAATTTTTAATAAATTAGTTAAAAATCCAAGAAGGAAGTAAGACTTTCCTAAATGTATACTCCTTCATATGATACACTGAGACAGGGTAGTCATTTTATGGACTAAATGTCAATAGGGTTTATGATCTGAAAACCTGGACTGAGTGTCATCTCGGCCTTTCCCATTATATAAACATTTTAGCAATCTTTCATTCCCCTCAAACTCAGTTTTCCCATCTGTAAACGGTAATAATGATGCAGGTAGGCATACATACACAGTTAATTGAAGAGAGGCCTTGTATTAATGGCTAAATGAGACATTCAAAGAGCTTTACAACTTTTCAAATGTTGTCTGCTGGGTGTGGTAGCATATGCCTTCAATCCCAGCACTGGGGAGGTAGAGGCAGATGAATCTCTGTGAGTCTGTGGTCAGCCTAGCCTTCATAGTGAGTTCCAGGCTAGCTGTGGCTACAGGGAGACCCTGTCTCAAAAAGACCAAAAACAAACAAATAAACAAACAAACAAAAATCCCAAATGCTGTGCAGATCTAGACACATTTGCTTTCTTATTAAGCAGATTAGCAAAAGAATTTGGGAAATAAGAAGGAGATGCTTTAGAGCACAGCAGCCTCAGTCTTTTGGAAGCCTTCAAATTATAGATGGATGTGAATAATACACCATCATCTTGTCATACCTTGAATTCCTTTTCACCTCTACATCCTTCTATCTACTTTTCTATTAAAAACTCAATAATATATGCTAAGAGAAAGCTTGTCACTTTTTAAAAAGCCTATCTTGGCATAGTATTACTTTTTGCCATCTTTGAAAATTGACATGTGACCAAATCATTTCACTTGTGGAGCAAAGATATATGGGACTACACATTCCGCTACTGCCAGAAAGGCATAGTCCAATTTAAGAGAGGCAAGGAAAAAAGAATGACGATAAATTTCTACCTAAATGGTTCATGTCGGCATGAGCTAATCTACAATCCTCTCATTTATGAGTAAGGAAATTGGGATTCAGAGAGTTGCGATTACTCTCCATTCCAGTTTGTGGAGAAGGAAGACTAAAGTCAAAATCTTCAGAATCAAACTCAGTGCATTATATCTTAGGTGTCTCCTGGGACTCATCAGAAACTTCAAGACCAGAATACATCATTTGCCATCTTTTATTTTACTTAGGAAATGTCATCAATCCTTTTCTGTGCGTGGCCAAGTGGAAATGTGAAACAATCTTGAATTAACACAATTGCTGATATTCGTACAGGATAAAGTAATCATTATACAGTCCAAACATTCTTTGAGTTCTACTGGTTGATTTGAAGAATCAGTAATAATTATAACTGCCGGTCATTTTGCACTGTGGTAACTGAGTATATCTGCTTCAGTTTATTCAGAGGTCTTATCTTAGTTTAGGAAGATGAAATCGGGGTTGCCATTTTGAATATTTTCCTCTTGGATATGTTCCAACCCTTCCTTCAGATTTTACAGTAATTAATTCAAAGGGGGTTTTCTTTCCTTTTTGGGACTATAGATATGAGGGTTTTAAAGTTTCTAGGGATAGAAAAGATAAGTGGCTGTTGCTTTGTTTTCTCTCTCTTCCTCTCTATATGAAACCATTCTGATAGATCTGCAGGAAGAGATTTAGTTGCAGATGGCAGAGGTCAGTGTCTTGTGTATTCAATGTAGTCAATAATAAAGTCAGGACTTATGCTAGCTGAATGTTAATAAGGACGCACAAGGACCTTGGAAAGTCATTATGTCTGGTCATTTGCTTCCTAATATTACTCCAACAGGCTCAGGAGGCCAATGCAAGGAGATTTTTAAGCAAGTATCAAGAAAAGGCCAGAAAAATAAGGAAATGATTGAAATGCTATGTAGATTTTTAAGATTCATGTGATATACTAGAACTCAGAGAAAGGAGAATTTTAAAATGTAGTTTCTATGTAGCAGAGGGAATAGTATCATTTCCTATTGAAAGAAATCTGGGCTTTATCCAAATCTAAATGTTATGGTTTTCTTATGTAAATAATATAATTCCTTCTATGAGGTTCTATGGGCCCCAATTGCAGATATTTCAAGTAAAATTAGTCACATAAAACTAGTAATATTTTGAGAATGTTCACGCATTACCTGTTCACATAGATGGATGGGATGAAGCTAAGGGTGAATGACCAACCCAGGAAATAACATATAAATATAAGCCAACAACAATCACCCATCCTCTGAATTTTCACTTACAATTAATTTCTTCTCAGCATGAAGAGTAATACTGTACTGCTGTATTCAATCCAGGTTTGGGGCTCCCCTTGTGTCCCTCTCTAATCTGTAATTCTTCATCCTCAGTAGACGTTTATGCACATAAGGCAGAGAAACCACATGACACTTGTTAGACACACACATGGAAGAGAATAAGCTTGACACTCTGCAATGACAAGGCATATAGGGAAACACTGTAAGATGTAATGTCTGTACCCAGAGAAAACATCCCTCCTCTTTAGGGGAGGTAGGAAAGCAGTGAGATCTCTTCTCCACATTAGTTACCAAGTCTTTACTTCACCAAAAGCTCTATGAGAGATCTGCATTTGTACTGGGCTGTTCATTGGTCCTGGGACTCTTTATTGGACAAATCTAAGATACATGCATACATACAAACACACATGCAATATATATAATAACTATCTGTGTATATCCCTATATAATCTATTGCATTACATTAATAATTTATAATATATAGCACATATCATGTAACATAAAATACAAAGATTATGGAATTAATATTTAAATACAAAATATAAATTCATATCAGTATTTTTAACTTACAGTTTGATTTAGGGTGATTTTACTTAATGATTTATATTAGAACTCTGTTTTAATTCTACACTAAGACCCTTATTCTTAAGGGTACGAGGGGAAACAGAATGAGAAAAGCCACAGTTCTTTCTTTATCCCTCCATATCACATAATACTACAATACTGTCAGATTAACAATACTAATATGACCCCTACCGATGATAGAAAACCAAAGACAAATTATCATTTATTTTCTGTATGCTAGCTCTTTTCTCAAAGTTTCTACTGGTTGTGCTGAATCTACATTGCTATTACAAAGCCACTGATGATCTTTCTCTTTCAATCATCACTTAATCTTAATTCCATAAGTAGGTATGTGCTTCAGGCTTGCCCCAGTCTCTAGGTGTCCTAGCTATCGGAAGCTTGTTCTCTAGTGAGCTCCTCAAGAGATAAGAGAACAATAGTAACTAAACTATTTCTTTGGTCTATCTCATATATTTGAAGGTTAGCTTTTATGAAGAAAATAAATATATTACATCTAACTTTTGAGCATTTAAAATCAGTTATTCAATTTCCATTTGGCATGAAGTGTCATTTGCAAGCTAATGATTTGATCTATTATACAAGTCATGTACTCTTTTAGGCTTGACTCCAAAGTATTTTTTTTTGAAATTTCAATTCCCTTACTATTTATTTATATGTTTGTTTTTGTTTTCAGTTATTCTGAGTCTAGATTTTTCATGACTAGTATGTGCATATTCCTGTCTGTTTTCAAACCTGTTCTATGTCAGGAACATGTTCTTATTATTCTGGTGCCCGATAGCAATGGTTTTCTTATGGTATTTCTATTATCTCTGTGTTCGGTCTTCTTAGCCACTCCTCATAAATATTTACAAGGAAGTTTGGTGCTATGAAAATTGAAATATAGTATCCAGTTCCCCAAAGGGCCTATGATCTCCCCTAGCATGATTTTTGACCATATTTATAATACCGAGCATGGATTTCCTCCTGTGGTGCAAGCTTCAAATCTAAGCAGAGAGCAATTGGTCACTCCCATAATCGTAGTGTCACTATTGCACAAGTGGGCACATCTTTTTAAAAACATTTTATTTATTATTTTTTGTTTTATGAGTATGAGTGTATTACGTGCATGTAAGGGCAGCTGGGCAGTGCAATGCTCATGGAGGTCAGAAGAAGGTAATGGAGTTACAGATGGCTGTTAGCTGCCATGTGGGTACTGGGAATTGAACCCAGGTCCTCTGCAGTGCTCTTGACTGCTGAATCATCTCTCCAGGAAGTGAGCACATCTTGCCTGTAGGTTGGTCTCATAGTTCCTATGGCTTATAACTGGGTGAGACTCCTGATGTCCTTTCTCCTTCAGCAGGCTGTATAGCACCATCTGATACTATGCAAACTAGCCAGCAGGGAGGAAGCTTCCACCTCAGTTCCAGCTTGATTTCACTGTATCTAGCAATGAGGGTATCTGATGTCTTCAAGAATAAGGTCTTATCAACTAGTTCTGGTAGACAACAAAGAGGAGCCTCTGCTGCTTTGGGGGGCTATGAATCCTCTCTGACCTGTTAGGAGGTATTTCTCTCCTGAGAGTGAGGCTTTTGTTTAATAAGCCACAGCTTCTAAGAGCAGCTTTACCTAGCCATGCAGGGTATCTCCCTTCAAACTCTTTTTAGTGAATAAGTTATATATGTTAAGGTCTATTGAGTCAAGTTTGTGTACCCAGATGTTTCTCAGTGTGAGTCCATTGTCTGGAGTTTAGTCAGCCTATCTAACATCATTCCCTTAAAGAAGATCAACTCTCCCTCACCCAGCAGTGGTCAGCTAGCTGCCAATAGTTCCTTGGTTAAGACTGGGGCCTCCTGCCCATCTCCCCAGTTCTATGCTGATTTTTTTGTCTGATTACATAAAAATTCAATACAAATATACATATTTTTATTGAGAAAAATAATGAGAAAAACATAGATAATAAACATTAAGTATATATACATATATATAAATTAAAGGTTTCGATTGTTTCACAGTAGCAGGTTTCTATACAGCTTTTCACATCCCTACGTTTTAGTTGACTGCATCGCCACCTCTCATGTCTGTATCCCTAGCCCCTTCCTTACTTAACCCTACCCACCCCTCATTTTCCCATTCTCTCTTTCTATACTGCCTCCATTCTACAATGCTCCCCACATTAAGGCATTCCTAGCCCAATGTCCTCTTTCTAATTTCCTGTCTTCAACAGGTACTCTATGTTGAACACACAAAATGAGAGACTGGAAGCGAGGATTCATGTGGTATAAATTTCTTAATGATATTACCTTCTTTTGAAAGAGTGTGGTACAGTTTGACCTCATTTGGAGTAAGTGCTTTTGATACGCTCTTTGTCGTAGCTTTGCTGTTCAGTATGCCAGCCTCTAGCTTCACATAGTAATTTAAATTTTAAATAATGAAAATTTAATAAAATTAAGTGTTTGTTTCTAAGACATGCTAGTCTTAGAAACAACGTTTGCACAGTTAACTACTATACCGAATGCCACATAGTCTGAGAACTTTATTTTCTTTAAAGGACTTTTTTCTTTCTTGTTTTAAAATTATTTATTTATTTCCATTTTATGTGTGTGAGAGTTTAGCCTGTACGTATGTAAGTGCACCTGTGTGTTCAGTGACCTCAAGGTCAGAAGAGGGTTTCTGATCCCCTGGAACTGGAGTTGCAGATGGTTGCCAGCCACCATGTGGGTGCTGGGAACCAAACCGGGGTCCTCTAGAAGGGCAGCCAGTGCTTTTAACTGCTGGGTCATCTCTCCAGCCTCCTTTTTTTCTTTCTTTGAAAAAAGTTCTATCGGACAGCCCTGTGCTATAGGGATGCTGGACTGCTTCTGACAGTGTTTTCTCTCACAACAACTACCTGCCGTATAGCCCTGAATACTTTTTCATTTTTACGTGCATTTAGGTTAGGGATTGGCAGGAGGAGCTTCCATTCAGAACTTTTCAGCTTTACGACGGCATTCCCGCTTCTCTTTTTCTTTGTTTGCTTCTTTAGATGATGGCATAACTTGATGGCTGAGATATCTCGGTGTCTTTCCCAGATCCACTTTTTACCTGGACGTTTCCTTTGTCATCACTGTCCCCTTTCTCATTATTCCTGACTCCACTTTTAGTAGTTCCTCCCCTTCGAGACAGCCTCTCTGGAAGAGTTCTCTGGCGGCTCAGTTTCAAGTGTATATCAGCACTGAACGGCTGCAGCTCTTTTGGGTCTTTCCCTGTGATATTTGCACTCATACAATCGGGATCGAGCAACCCTTCATTGTTGTCCAAAACTTTTAACTTGATTTGCTACCGTATCCAAGAATATCATTTATGTAAAAGGACACATTTCTAGAATCTTCTGCAAAACATAATCACAAAGTATGGATAGTTATGGATAATTATACTTCAAATTTTAAAGCTTAATGTTTAAGATATTTTGGAAACAGAATATTGACCTTTTGGGGTCTAATTTAGTAAAAAATCAGGACCTATTGATTTAATAGTATCTCCTGTGGATATTTATTGTCATAAGAAAATGTTCACTGTTGGCTCTTGGAATGTTGACTAAGCTCTACAGGCATGCCTTTTGACTTTGGAGAAAACTGAAAGATAGTTGTTTAGATAATAGCATCCATGGGTTTGTGGATTTCTAGCAAGACAATTATTTTGAGATTGCCTTCTCTTCTGGAATTCTCTTTGATGAAATTTGCCAAGATGAAGAACAAATTATTGCTAAATACTCACTATCACTAAAGACTGCTGGGAAAGCAGCCAAACTGACAAAGGACAAAAGCCTGCTAACATCTTTGTAACTAGTGGCAGACTCCTAAGTCCAATTTGGTAATGCCTTTATCACCACCTGCTGGAGATTTATGGCAATATATTACTTTGAGTTCTCTTATGTTGCTAAGATAATTGACAGAAATAAGGATGATGGAAAGAATAAATGTGTAGAGTGTTAAGGTTTGCAAAGATTTATTGGCAAATACTTCTTAATGGTAGTAGTACGGCTGGATCTTTTTGATGTTTTAGGAAGACTGTTTTCATTTTAATATTTCTCCTAACATTATGTTTTAGATATACTAGAAGAAGAATGTGGCATTTTCATAAGTTTGATGTGATAAAATTGACCTGACTTTCATAGCTGTTTTGAGATTATTCAGACAAAAACATGGGTGTTAAAAATTCACTAAGGCTTGTCTCTACTGAAGTTCGTAGATGGATTGTCTTTTAGAGAAGACCCCTTAAAAAGACATCTCTTCATTACTTAGAAAATTATTCACTCCTTTTTATAAGAATTCAATATAAATGATCAAAATAAATGATATTATTTCACTTAGTGGTAAATGGTGTTTGAGTAACATGGAGATAGAAAACGAAATCAAGGAGCAAATGACATATATTGAACCTATAATATATATGTATGTTATCTCATGTAACCTTTTAAATAATGCCAGATGTGGGGCTTCTTATGCTCATTTTGCTGATCAGGAGATATTTAGTATATTAATAATATCCTATAATGTTATAAGTACAAGTAAGATTGTTGTATTTGCTGTACACTTGAAAAACACCTTCAAAGGTATTTAATGTGTACCAGGTTAGTAGGGATGCATAGCTATTTATTTTGTAGTTCTTTATTAATATTTGTATATAAGTGTTTTATAGTTTTAAAGTCCTTCAAAATAGTATCATCTAATGAAACACAAGCAAGCTGACTTTACAGTCTAGTTTAAACAATGCATGGTATGGAATAGTTGCTAAGAGGTGTTTGTTGACTACATTGATTAATTTGTAAGGAGAGGGCAACATATTCACCTGAAAGAGTTCTAAGAATTAAGTGAGATAATACAGCTGCTCCAGTTTGGATGTGGAAAGCCTTCCAAGTTTAATTTGTTAAAAACATAGTCCCAGCTTGGTGTCAGTGGGAGGTGGTAGAAACTATAAAACGTAGAACCTAGTGGCAGGTCTCAGGTCATTAGAAATGGGGCTTGAAAGGGACACTGGGACGTTGGTCTCTTCCTCCTCTTTCCCCTTTCATATCCTGCACAAGAGCTGAATGACCTCACCACACACTCTTGTGGTGTTGTGTTCATTCACAGGCCTGAAAACACAGGGCCAGCTAATCCTGGACTAAAACCTCAAACAATTTCTATTTATTAGAGATTAGCTTAGTTATTTGTTTTAGCAACAGAAAGTTGACTAATACAACTAGGAAGTACCAGAGTCCATGCAGACACTTTTGAAGTTTGCACTTCTTTCTCTCCACTGTAAACTTTCATCATGAGCAAACTTTCTGGTCCCATCCTTGAGACTCATCAGTGACTGATCTTTGCTTTGAGCTGATACCTTCAATAGCATTCTTAGTATGTCAGGATCAGGTCACCTTATCCCAGGAAGGGAAGTATTCCTTGAAAATAATCAGTAACATTGGAGGCAGTTCAAAACTGAACACCTACATGAAATTAGGTCAGTAAACATAGTTTAGGTTCAGAACACAAAACATGAAGTATTTATTTGAATTGTTTGGAAGGCATTGAAAGAGTCTTTTGGGGAGATGGGGGAATCTTAAAAAACTAGGGATATTGAAAATTAAAGAGCCGCCTGCCCTTTGTTGTGATGACTCTTCATTAATATTCATAAGACCTGCAGGACTGAGGAACTAAGTCTTTCCATTGTCAATGACAAAATCTGTGTTCAGGTGCTCTTCTAGAATTCCCATTGAGTTATGAAAACTAATCTTCTTTCATTGAATTTATTGTGCAGCTCCATCCTGATGAATATGTGTCAGAGGGAAAATAGAACAGCTTTGCACTTTTCCTTTTCCAGCTTCAATTTCAAGCCCAGTTCCCTCATGCATTTGGGCTACAGAAGAGCCTCGAGTTTTAATAAGTGCAGTTATGTGCATTTTAACAAACTTTAAACTTCAGAAATTATGCCTTCCTTCTCTGCAGTCTGCCAACTGCATGCATAATCATGAAGAACTGCAGAGGTGGTGGGAGGGAGACTCGGTTTTGACAGTTATGCCCGGGAAAGAGAGTTTAGCTTTTCATCAAGTTACTGGTAATCCTGAATCTTCATATGGAAATGCAACTCATTTCTCTGCCCGACTACCACATACATTCAGAATATTAAAAAGGAAGACAGACCTTTTTCCTATACCTGTTGCCTCTATGGAAATCAGTATAATATGAAATAACTGATGTTGACAAACAACAGGATGAGTTAAGGAGGGCTGATTTTGTGTAGTGAAGGAAAGGGAGCAGGAGAATGGAATTTCTGGGTCTTCATTTTCTGAGTGAATAATTATCAAGGTTTTTTGAGTAAATCATATGGTTTTACTTTAAAGGCACAATTTGTTTGAAGAAATGTTTGGGGAACTATAAAATGCTAATCAGATGTTCATAGATATACAGTTACATATTGATTATTTTTAATATAACCTGAGTTTCTCTCAGGCCTCACATTATACAACTAGGAGACGATCTTCACAGGACCGACATGAAATTTACTTGCTCAGGTTTACTAAAGATGCTCATGTCTCCTCACCCTGCACACACACATTAAAGTCGGCCATAGGACATAGCTGCCATGTACCCAGTGCCTGCCTCTCATGGTCCAGATCATGTTGGTTCACAGTGGTTTCCAGGCTTCTTTAATGCTTCTGCCCCTTTCTATGTCTGCTTCCTTGCTAATATGGTGCTTTTCGAGAGCAGGGAAATGCTTGATTCAAGCTTGTTCCTGTACAGTTATCTAAAATATTACCTGCTCATCCAAGGTGACCAGAAAATGACTGTTAAGATGAATCAACAAATTCTGCTTTGTCATGCAATATTCTAGCTGTTTCATCTGAAAATATCAGCAAGCTTCAGTGGCCTGCTTTTAGTGGTTGATAATGTAAAGAAGTTTTTACAGAATGCATTCCTGTTTGGGTTAGCAAGTTGAGAATGAATAAATTCTAATCTGTTTCCAGTTTCCAGGGACTTAACCAATTTTGTTAATATCAGTTTTGCATTCAGATTGACTTCAGTACTAAATCCTCATTTTGCTGCCTCATTAGTGTTGCTTAAGGAAAGTTCGTTAACATTCAATGACTGAATTAGAAATACCCAATAAATGTATTTTGATTAAGTTAATGGTTTGTAGTCCTCATTTTTATTTTTTCTAGAAATAGAAAAGCAACGTATCCCTAATAGTGCTGTTAAAGTAAACTTAGGGAGGAAGACAATGATTTGGACATCCTACAGATGCTTTTAGATGTCCACCCGTCTTTACCTATCACTTTTCCCTGTCTTTTGAAGGTGCTTGTAATTATTTCTGAGTTTTTTTTTTAATTTCGTAGAAGATTAACTTTCACCATTAATATATTTTATATTACTGTAGCTACCTCTGTTTACATACATATTGTTTAGTTTTACTATCATATTAAACATCAGAGACTATTATCCACATTGTACAGATCAAAAAGAAGCTTAGATCTCAGAAAGGATTTGGTTTACCTAAAGTTAAACCAGTCATCAAAGTATAACCAGAACCTAGGTTTTCTGACTTAAAATCTGGTAGGCTTCTCACAGTGCCCTGCTGTTTTCTCAGTAATTAAGATTTCTAAAATGAACTGAACACTTACTTATTTCTGCACACCAATTCCTTCAGATGGAACACAAAAGAATGGAGAGTGGAGTCTAGGTGTTTCATGGCTTCTGTGTAAGTGCATTTAAGTTACTGTTATAGTAACTATTAAGTTACTACTATTTGTTTGTGAGTGCAGTGAGGAAAACAAAAAATGTAGAAATAGCCCATTAAGCTGGCCAGCTGTGTTTGTGTTTGCAGCTGCCCCTGCACACAGGATCACTGGGAGACTCATTCACTAGCAGAATAGCTGGTCTCATCATGTCAGTAGAGGTGCTTGGGGTTAAGAACAACACAGTCTCTTTTGTGAGTGTTTGGGGACTTGCGGAAGCATGAGAAAAGTTTAGAAAAATATCAAGAGTCTTAGACTAGGTTCCTTCATTTTAAAGTATTAATATTTCCCTTTAAAAAATAGACACATGTGGCTGGCATGATAGCTCAGCCATTAAGAGCTTAATTAACTGCTCTTGAAGAAGACCAGCATTCAGTTCCCATAATCTATGTTGAGTGACTCACAACTGTCTGTAACTCCTGCTCCAGGGGCAACAGACACCTCTGGCTTTCATGGGCACTTGTAATCATGTGCACATTCTCACACACAGACATACAGACACAGAATTAAAAGTAAAATAAATCTTTAAAGAAATAGACGTGCTGCTGCCTAAGAGACTCTGGTGAGTAGGTTAGCTAGGTAGGGGTGGCTGAGAACACTGATGGCTTCAAGAAGTGAACAGACTACGCTTAGAAGTGTCGACTATGAGTCTTGTTTGCACTATGAGAGGATACTTGAAGATATATAGCTTTCAAATGCACCGTTAATTTATTCAAAAGAAGTTTGGAAACCTGTCAACAGAATGGTGTAGACATAGTACAACAGGGAACCAAGTTAGGACCGAGGAGGCCGGGAAGCTGCAACCAGAGCGCAGTGCACACACAGGTCTATAACTGCAGAGGCCTCTGAGTGCCCAGTGTTCATGCCAGCCAGGAGAATGCCTACTGAGTTATCACAGGAGATGAAGGGCTGCTTTAATCTAATTTCTTACAGAAATTCCCATGATGGATAGTCAGTGATGGAGCGGGAGAAAATTGGACAGTGTTTTTTTTTTTTTTATTAATGCCTTCAGAGCAGATGCAGTTCTGTCGCTGGCTATGGTTGGTGTGACTTGGGATGTTCTCCCACCACTCTCCTCTCATATTATTGATTTTCAGAGGGGGAAGACAGGGAGCAGGCCTTTGGAAACCTACTTGGAATCATGTAGCCATATCGTGTCTCCATTACCAAGGCAGGTGGAAGCTCAGGCTTTTGCAGAAACAGGACAGGCTTTAGTGGCCATTTCTTGAACGTCTTGAGTCTTGGCTCTCTCCGTGGTGTCTCCATTCATCTTTCCAACGTGTCCCACAGTTAGAAATGTATTTTCTCTACTACAGAATATGTGCATTTACATGTATGCATATGAACATATATATACACACACACTAACACAGTTTAAATGTGAATACCTGTCAAAACTATCTTTTTGCATATCACAAGTGAGATACTCTGATTTTTAAAATTCTTTCCAATAACTATGTTTGTGTGTGCATATGTGTGTGTATGTCTGTTTTGCTGCATTTTTAAATTTTAAAAATTATTTGAGAGTTTCATAGAATGCATTTTGACCATATTGGTTCCTCTCTAAACTCCTTCTGGACTCACCCTCACCTCCCTCCCCACTTTCATGTTCTTATGAAGAGTCCAATGTGTGTTGCTGTAGGATGATTCAGGCAAGATCAGGCAGGCTCCGGGCCTGCTGGCCTAAGCCGGCTAGAATCGATATTGAGCATGCGAGGGTAGTGAACACTTCTTGGGATCGAACCTGGGGCAGTTCTCAGGCTAGCAGCCATCCAGGACCAATGGAAATGATGAACTTCAGATCATCAGGTGTTCAGGACCTACTAGAATGAAGCACGTCAGATGACTAGATAAAGACCTCCCCTAAGCCTGGTAAAAATATAAATCCTGTTCCCTTCTAAAATTAAAGGAGATTGTGGTTCCACTTTCTCCCGGGGTCTGCGTCATTGACTCTGCGCCTCCTCGCCCCCTCCTCTGAGGGACCAGCCAATGCCAGTCAACATGTTGCCATAATACTCTTGAGTGTGGAACATGCCTTGGAGTGTAGTCGATGTACTGAAGGCCACACCCTTAAAGAAAACTGACTCTTCCTTTCCCAACAGCTATCATATGATAACAGATCCTTTGTCTTTGTTAGGGACTGGACGTCCTATCCCTTCCCCATGCTGGGATATCGTCTGGCTTGAGCTTGAATGGGTTTTGTGCACTTGCAACTGTCCTGCTGTCTGGAAAACAGTTTCCTTATAGTCACCTACAACCTCTGGCTCTTGCAATTTTTCTGCTCGCTCTTCCACAATAATCCCTGAACCAGGGGCGGGGTAGGAGTATAATGTAAATGACCCATTTAGGGTTCAATACTACATATCTTCTTATTCTTTGCATATTTAATATTTGTGTGTCTGCCTTTAACTGTAAGAAGCCTCTCTATTAGGGTTGAGAGATGCTCTAATCTATGGCTATCGTAATACATCATTAGGAGTCATTTTAATACTGTGTTCATTAAGAAAATTATAAGTAGTAGGTTCTCCCTTAGGGTCTATGACTTATCTACCCAGAGGTTCTTGGCACAGGTTATGGACCACTATGGTTCATCTCCTGCAATGGACCTTAAATTCTAGCTTATGATGGTTGGTCACTCCCACATCATTTGTGCCATGATTGCACTATTGGGTGTATCTTGCCAGTTCAGTCACTTCTGTAGCTCCCAGAGTTCACAACTAGGTAAGAATGATGATTATTTTTCTCCTAAGGGTAGCATGCATAGCACCTTCCAACACTGTGAAAACTAGCTAGTAGAGATGAAGCTTCTGGTCAGTATTTGTTTGATTTCTCCATGTTTTGTGACTCAAGTATGTGCTGTCTTCAGCAATAGGGTCTTACCTCAAGTTCTAGAGGGTAACCAAGAGTAGTAGCAATAGCCTGTAATCTTTGGGAGTCAGTGGGATCCCATTAGCCAAGAACTAGAAGAGAGGTAACTCATTCTTGCTGCTAGTTTTTTTTTTTTTTTTTGGTGTGTGTGTGTGTGAGGATTAAGTGTGTAGTTGGGGTATTGTTCCCCTGTTATAAGGTAACTATATTTAACTTCTTTTCTACAATAGTAGGTTTCCATATGGTTTTTCAGAAGGCCTTTAGTGTTAGTTCTCTCCTGTACTTCCTCTCCTACCTAACCCACCCAACCCCAAACCCATTCAATCCTTCCTGTTCCATTACTCCCTTTTCTCTCTTTATCGCAGTGTTCTATTTGTCTTTCTCTTGAAAGATTCTCCCTTCACGTATGGTCCTTTACTATTTCCTAACATAGAGTTTCAAAGCTAACATCGGCATATGAGCTAAAACATGCAATGTTTGTCTTTCTGGGACTAGTATACTTTAGTCAGGAGGATTGCTTCCAGTTCCATTCATTTACTTATGAAGTTCATACTTTCCTTTTCTCTTGAATAGAGCAGCAATCAGCATGAATGAGTAAATACCTTTGTAGCAGGATATAGAGTCCCTTGGATACATGCCCAAGAGTGGTATAGATGGATCTTGTCTAAATCTATTTCTAGCTTTTTGAGGAATCGCTACACTACTTTCACAGTGGCTGTACCAGTTTACAGTCCTTCCAGCAGTGAACAAGAGTTCCCTTTTGTCCACATCCAGCATATATTGTCATTTGCTTTGTTTTACTTTTTGTTTGTTTATTTGTTTACTTGATCTTAGCCATTCTGACTGAGTTAAAATGAAATCAAGATGTTTTTTATTTGCATTTCTCTAACGGCTAACATGTGGAACTTTTAAAAAAGTGTTTCTCAACCATTTGTATTTCTTCCTTTGAGAATTTTCTGTTAGGTTCATGCCATATTTTTAAATTGGGTTGGTTTGGGTTTTTTTTGATGATTAGTTTTTGAGTCCTTTATATATTCTATATATTAACCTTCTGTCATATGTACAGCTCATAAAGATTTTTCTCCATTCTGTAGGCTCTCTCTTCATTCAAATGAAGGTATCCTGCTCCACAGAAGCTTTTTAGTTTCATGTGGTTCCATTTGCCAATTGTTGGTCCAATGCCTGTGTCATCAGAGTCCTAATGAGAAAGTCTTTTGTTTCCTGTGCCTCTAAGTTGCAATTTATTCCCTACCTTTTCCTCTATCAGATTCAAGATATAAATCTTATTTTGAGATCCTTGATCCATTTGGAGTTGAGTTTGTGCAGATTGAGAGATATGAATCTAGTTTCTTTCTTCTACATAGAGCTATACAGCTTGACCAGCACCATTTGTTGAAAACATTGTTCTTTTTGTTGTGTATTTTGGCCTCTTTGAAAAAAATCAGATGCGAATTTAAACCAAGTCTTGAATTCTATTCCATTGATCAGTTTGTCTGTTTTTATGCTGGTACTGGGGTTTGAAACATCAGTCTTGCATACGCTAGGCAAACTTTCTACCACTAACCTACATCCCCAGGTTTTAACACTATATATATACTTATTTTTGAGATGGTGTCACCCTGTAGCCCCAGCTAGCCTGAAACTTGCTATGCAGACCAGGCTGACCTCAACCTCATGGAGATTCACTTGCCTCTGCCTCTCATGTGCTGGATTAAAGGAATGTGTCACCACCCCTGGTTCAACACTCTTATTTTTTTATTGTTATGTGTTACCCACTACACATGGAAATATCATGATCCATTCATTGTTCGTAACATGATTTGAAAAACAATATTTTAAATAAAATTTTCTCAAAGAAGGCTACTTTTTAAACACATGTCTATCCCTAAAGGATATGAGACATGTTTATGATGTGTACACATGATAAAACATCCCTAAATAATTCTGATATATGCTCCTTACCATCCCTTAGCCAATGCAAAGTGACAGAATGCTAGGAAAAATTAAACAAAGGGAAGAGAACAGGAAGGAATTTTTTTTTTTTGCTAAGGTTTAGAGAAGAACTGTCATGGAAGGTGTTACTACAATTGCCAGGAGACAAACCAAGTGTCTATATGTACAAAAGACAGTAAATCCAAGGAGAATACACTTTTGCTGGGCCCTGTGCTTTTAAGTGTTTCCACGTTTAAAAGAAAGGTTTGTGTTTCCATAAGGCCAAAGTTGTCTGTGTTTCTGAGTACAGGTACTGAGTTCAACTCTGCCTTCTTCAGATGTCCAATGACCTGCAAGGTTTCTAGTATTGCTGGACTTCATCAGGATGCTCTGGAACTTTGCAGACAACATCTCATACAGGAATACATTGATTCCAGCTGCAGGGATACAACCTGTTTGAATGTGAGCCCTCAGTTTCACATTCAGGATTTAGAGGGACAGTCATATTCAGGACCTGCCGTACTTGATACTTAGAGAATCACTTTTTAATACCTTCCTCCATGTGACAAAATTATTCTCTGTAATGTCTATGGACTGAAGCAGAATTAATGATGTCAGGAAAGAAATGTAGAAATCGACATTTAAAAAATTGATCTTGATCATATAATTATGCCAGAAGATAAAATTTTTAATGAAATACGTATTATGGTACAAAGAGAAAGCTATAAACTAAAACATTATGATTATAGCTACATGTTTTTTTGAAATTACCTTATATGTCACAGTAATGAATAAAGCATTACAGTTTCACTCAGTTCTCAGAGTTCTCAATGGTGTTAAAATTGATTTCCTCTGCGTATTCATGGTCAATGGAGTAGATACAACAATCCATCTTTGCTCATAGTTGACTAAAGAACATTTTTAATTAATATGCTATCTGAAACATTTCATTCAGATGAAGCAACGGATTTATAAAATAAGAAAAGGTTGAAAAATAGGTTCATCAGAAATTCTTAAATAATGCCATTTCACAAAATCCAGAAATTTCAATACATTCTGTCTTCTTTCCAGGATCAACTTCAAAAGCTTGCAAGGGTCCGAATTGTCCAAAAGTCCTATTAAATATCCTTAGCAAAAATTTTTATCACAAATTTCTCTTAAATTCTGTCAACTTTCTGTGGTGTTTTGTTTTCTATAAAAACCATGAATTGAATGACAACAAACAGTGACATAATTTAATCTGTTGCTTTAGAATGATTTACATCATTGAACCAACTTGAGTTCTAGTTCATTGTTCTGACATCACTGTGCTAACTAACACTAGCCATTTAGACACTGCTTTATAAAGACACAGGCTTGAAGCTCCAAACTGTGGCCAAAATTAAGCTTGAGCTGATTGTATAACTGGAGGCATTCTGAGCTGCTTTCCATGTGGGCTATAATGCTTATCAGTGGATAATCATACAGTTGGAGTAGTCTAATGCTTATACATTTTGTCATTAAAATCCAATCCTATCTACAACAATTCTTTTACATTTGGCCAATAATTTTTCCCCCCCAAGGAGAGTATTTACTATTGACATGGTTCATTTGGAATTGTGAGCATACTGTGATACTGAAACCCAGGCAAGATCAAGGCTTCTGGCATGTGCTTGCTGGTAGGAGGGGCACTGTGACCTCCCCTGTTAGGGCCTATAGAGCCATGGCTTAACTAACTGGAAGAAGATGTTGAGTAAGGGGAGCTGAAATGACTTGGATGTAAAATATGGTACCCAACATGGTAAGGAGCAATTGGTATTTGGAGAAAGCCCTGTGTTCATACTGATCCAGGGTAGCAGTTATTGATCTGTTTTGTGTGAATAAAAAAACCACTATGAAAAAGATTATATCTTTTTTTCCACTAGTATATTATGATTAAAGACAGTATGAAGCAGATTTTAATAGAATCTACATTGAATATAGCTCACTTTTCCCAGCCTGTCCCCTTAAGTTTAAATAACTTCTGCTTTTTATTATATGAGAAATAATCTGATTATGTTTTTGACTTTTAGTTTTAAAAAATATTCTATTTGTTATTTTATTTTATGTGTATGAGTATATTGCCTGCATGTATGTAGGTGCACCCATGTCATGCAATGCCTGTGGAGGTCAGAAGATGGGGTTGGATGCCCCGGAACTGAAGTTAGTGAAGACTGTTAGCCACCATGTAGGTTCTGGGAACTGAACCCAGATCTGCCACAAGAACAGCCAGTGATGTTAACTGCTGAGCCATCTCTCTAGCTCCTAATTATCACATATGTGTATATGCAGAGCATTTACCTTATTCCATACCTTTATGTAAGGAGCAAAAGTATATGGGACAGTTTTAGTGTTTAAATTTTAGATGTTCTGAAACTCCAGTCCTTTGTTTCTCTTTTTTTTTTTTTTAGAAGTTGTGAGCTCTATTTGGTGCTGTGTAAGTGAAAAACATGTGTTTTATTGTCTAGCTCTTTTGCTCTTGTAATGTGGGGTAGATGGTAATGCCACTGTTTCCCTAAGTTGAGAACAATTTTGAGACACTTTGAAGCATCTTCTTGTCTTAGTTATGTGATTCTGATAGTTATCCAAGTTTCAGACTTGTGTTTAAGGCCAAGTTTAGAAACTAGTGCATTTGGGCCTGGAGAGATGGCTCAGCGATTAAGAGCACTGACTGTTCTTGCAAAAGACCTGGGTTTGATTCCCAGCACCCATATGATGGCTGACAACTGTCTGTAACTCTAGTTCCAGGGGATCTGACACCCTCTTCTGACCTCTGTGGGCATTGTATGACATGGGTATAGTTACATACATGCAGGCAATACACTCATATACATAAAATAAAAATAATAAATAAAAAATTAAGAAAGCAAATAGTGTATTCAAAAGAAAATTAATTCAGAAATGCCATCAGAATGCTTCATTTCAAAACATGCATAGAAATGTAAAATAATCTCTCAAACTATGTAGTTTTACCTCTTTATTTATAATCGAATAAGATTTTTCAACAAAAACTTACAGACTAGTGTTTATTTGAGTCTATAGTTGTTTGTAAGTTCTGAAGAACCTCTTTCCACCATCTTCACTAAAGCGGGCTGTTTGTACTTCTGCTATGTCACTGGAAATATAGGGTTTTTGTTTGTTTGTTTGTTTGTTTTTTGTCTGAATATTTTTAGTCCACAGTTGGTTGAATTCACAGATGTGGAACTTGTAAGTCAGAGGAAGGCCCACAGTACAGAGAAACACTGTCCTCAACTCTCCCAAGTGTAAGATGAGGAAACAGACTCTGAAGAACTGATCCAAGTTGGCCCCCAATTTTGACCTGACACTACAGTTCTGATTTCTTGGTTAGAAGCTGATGAAATTAGGTTTCAGGATGGAGGAGTAGCTCATTTCTTTGCTTTCACAGGTATTTCCGTGACTGAAACCTGCTTTTTACTTTATTCCTGATAGATAAGAGACAACAAAATTCTGAAAACTCTTGGGAGTAAGTTTTAATGAGATTCAAGTGGTGTGTGTATACACACACACTTCTGTACACTAGGAGAGTCAGGCTGGAGAATAAAGCTAAGAGACAGGAAAATATTTTAATTGGTGAGTCATTTGGTTTTGAATGAGCATTTGAAGGTATAACATTCCAATAAAGTCTTTCCCTTTTGACCTAGTTTCTTGAGTCCACAGGCTTGCAACCTTCCCAGGATCCCTTTCATCACTTTTGGCCAGTAGCCACACAGTTTGGAATGTTGATTTTATTGCTTCTGGCTGGCATTTTCCAGGTCAAGGGCTTTGTCCTCTCTTTCACCTGTTTTTGTTGCTAGATAAAATGTAAATAAACATTTCAGAAGAGTTTGATATTCATACATGGGATGAGGTCTTTTTAAAGTTGTTTTAGTTTTTTGATAGAGGGTATCTTGTATCCTGGACTGGTCTCAAACTCCCTAAATAGCCTAGGCTAGCCTTGAACTCTTGGTGATCCTCCTGCCTCTGTTGTCTTCATGCTGGGATTATAAGTTGTGTACCTTTCTGTCCCCATAAGATGAGGTCATTTTCAAATAACTTTTATCAGTTGATAATAGAGCCTCTATGCCTTTTTGAGCTTCAAGTATATTAAATAAATATTTAAAATGAATATCATGGGTTTTGATTATATAGCCAAAGAGATGTCATTTTAAAAAATGATTTTTCATTCTCAGCTCTAAGCAGAGAAAATTCCTTATACAGCAGATGGTGATTAACACAGAGAACCACAACTGTTCAAAATACAGAGAATAAGACTGCTTGTCCCTGAATAGGACACCTATATCAAGCTTCTGCCTCCTAAGGTTCAGGGATCATTACAGAAGAGGCGGCAGTAAGATTGTAAGAGCCAGAGGAGGTGGATGATCACCAGGAAACAGAGTTTTTCATATAGCTGGTCAGTTGCTCATATGAACTCACAGCAATGGTAACAGCATGGACAAGTCCCCATGAACCCAAACTAAACAAAATCCGAACATAGACTTGGGGAAGTAAGTAGGAAATCCCTGCCTTATCCAAGGACCTACTGACAAACAATGGCTCTTAGGAAAGGAGTTCTAGTCTTGTTTAAGGGTGAGACTTTTTGTATGTTGACCAGGCTGCAGTGGATGAACCCACTCCGAAGGGCCTTTGGGCACACAAACCTCACCCTACAGGCATACAGAAATTTGGTTGGGAGTTAGAAAGGGGAATGCAGATATGGGAGGGAATCTAAACGTGATCAAAATATATGAAATTCACAACAAATTTTTAAAAATCACATAAATAAATCTTCAGGGAAATTTTCATAAAGTAAATTCTAAAGTTTTAAGGCACCAAACAATGAAAATACGATTAAGGCTCTGTATGTCTGTATTGATGTAATAAGATTGAAACAAATGCATATGTAATCATTAAAGAAAAGTTTAGAGATACAGGTAGGTAATTTGTACCATTACTAAATTTCATAGCTAGATTTTCTTAAAAGTTTGGGTTTGTGGTTCAACTTATATTCATTTGTTTCTCCTATTAGTGTGACCATTTAGTTCCGCTTACTTCTGAAACTCTTCATGGGGTTTCTTCTGTGTATAGGATTTTGGTCTTTAATGATTCAAAATTAAATGATGCACTTGAGTTGGGGAGCACATGGGCCTGGAGCTACTAAACAGGAGGCAGTTTTCATCTCAGTCCTGGGGCTGATTATGGCAAGACTCGTCAGAGACTTTCACAGAGAAGCAGATTGTGTTGCTGATGACATGGAGGAATGGTCCATGTCGGATGGTTCAGAATATTTAGACTATGAAGAGCAGGGCAGACAGCTTACTAAAACACTTCCAGAGTAGAAGGTGTGGACTCTTCCGTAAGCACGGGAGGAACACCAGTGTTCACAGACAAGTGTGAGACATGTAAAAGGAAAGCTCACGATTGATTCCTGTTGACCCCCAAGTCTCCTGGGGTAGGATGGAAGGATTTCTGTTGAGTTGAAGAATTTGGCAATGAGGTTGGGGTACTGGGGATAGTGTAGCTCGGTGGAATAGTTGCTACCGGGGAGAGGAAAAGGATCCCGTCAGCAAGGAGCAGAATGTTTGGCAAACTCCACCTAACTAAAGATGAGCAAAATCACAAGTTTATCATATAGCAGGTTAGCAATATTATATGAGCTTTCTGTGCCAACATTCAACAGTCTTGATGAAGATAGTGGTGTTGACGATATTGGTATTTATTAATTTTATAGACATCACTTTTGATGACTCCTTAGGCCCATAGTCACACATGTTTCGTTCAGAGCTATGATGAAGGCCAAAAACTATGCTGGTGTGTGTATCCTAAGTGGGTGGGGTGGAAATACATTACTAAGAACAGACATGACGCCTTTCTGACAAGAGACAAATGTTTCATTCAAATGCTGCATTTCGCATATTGGAAATGGTAATGAATTCTTGTGCACCTTTCTACCTAGTTCACAATGTCAGGCCCAGGCACTGAAGCACCTCAGGCTTTCCCCACAAAATTAAATTTAATGTTACACCCTCCAGTCGAACGGTGCATAAATCAAGTATTTGATTTGCATGGACTGTAGCAAGCAGCTTTGTTCTGGACAAATATAAACCTAACTCTGAATATTATGTCAGTGACAGGAACAAAGCAATCTGAGACTTCCAATAAAGTCTGCTACCAAGTGTAATTCCTGCTGGTATTGCACTGCTCTGTGTCAAGCCTGTTATTAAAACTCTTGTTTTAACCTCCTTTTTTCATTTCAAAAGAAAATGTTTTACTTGACCTTCCTGTATTCAGAAAACCAGTGCATAGTGAAACCAGTACTATTTATAAACTGGTGTCTACTAGTGACACCCCTAGGCATGTTTATTTTCTTCCCCAGCTACCCTCATCCAGCCTAGAGTACAGGAAGGGGCGCATGTGAGTAATCAAGTGGAAAGAAACAAGACAGAGGGCCTGGAGTAAAATGCACCCTGGAGATCAGGTAACAGGGATAGTCACTAATGTCCTACTTGTGGCCAAAGTCCCTAGAGAATGTGAAGAACCATCGCAGAGCAGACAAGTTTAAAAAACAACTCATTTGCCAGAGTTAATGCACATTTGAATGCAGAACATGCATCAGATTCAGGAAAAGTGAGCACAGACATCACTTGGTCATGTTTTTGGCCTCCAGCATATGTTGAGGTGCACAGTCTCCTTATTCATATTTTTCCTACCACACCACAGAATATCTGGGTTAAATTTTTTGAACTAAAAATAAAATCATCGTGATCTGAAATTGAGTGAGGCTTTGAGATTAAAACAAAATTTTTACAAGTGCAAAATGAATCTGCCCTGAATCTCAGAAGAACACAAATAGATCAGGGACATTCGTATGTGCTACCCCACATTAAGGCCTGCCACGTTTATTCTGGAATGCTGTAGGGGTATTACAAACAGAGCTTGCTCCTGAAGCCAAGTGCATTTCCAAGAAGGCACAGCTGTCCAGAGTACATAACCAGGTGAAGATGTGATCCTGGGAGCTGAGCTGATGATTTGGTATCTGCAGTGTAATTTCTCCCAGCTGTCCATGAACATCTGTTAGAATTTGGCATGCTTCAGGATTTGAATAGGTGAATGTAAGTGTCTGAAAAAAACAAATTTATGGTGCTTTAAGGATTCATTCCATTCATTTGTTGATGGAATGTACCCATAAATATTTATTAAATGTGTACAATATGCCAGTCACTCTGCTAAGCAGTATGGAGGATGTAAATATGAATCAGACCTACTTTCTACCTTCAAAATATTTATAAAAAATTAAGGTATATGAAATATAAATATTTTTCAAATTGAGGTGTTATAAAGTATATAGAAATAAAAAGGTTTTAAAATGTTTAAAATAAAAATGTATTAAAAGATATAAAACACTATTTCTAGTTGGAAGGCAGCTTAGCAGGATTTTGCCATGTCAAATGGGGCAGGAGTGGCAAATTCGGTGAGGAAAGCCATGGGCAAATACTTGCATCCAGAAATTCTAAGCATAGGCCATGAATAACAGTTAGTTACAAGTCCACAGACTGGGTTAGTGAGTGAATGCCGACAAGTAGAGAGACATGAGACTGACAAGTGTATGGAGCCGGGATCATCAGTGAATACCAAACCAGGCCGCTTAGATTGAGAAAAGCAAGCAATATGCTGTCATCAAGAGTTTGGGGGCAAAGAAATGACTTGATCTAATCTGTGCTTTTGGAAGACTAATATAGTCTTAATAAATAAAATAGAAAAATAGTAGATTCTAGCATCAAGGAGACTGGTTAGTCCCAGAGAAAAGAAATAACAACCTAAAACAGAAGACTTGTAGTGGAAGTAGACAAAAAGGAATCAAATGTTATGTAAGTGGAAGCCACAGACTTGGCAACAGACTGAGAGAGAGTGATAACTGAAGGTAACTGAGATTTTTTGACTGCGTGGGCAGAAAAGTCATGAGTGAAGAATGAATGCTATAGTCCTTCTTTTATATTAAAAAAGACAATGGTTCCTATAAAACAGTATGTAATATAGTTGCCTAACGTCTTTAACAGGGCTCCAAATGTAATTTAAAGACACTTGTTATTGTCTTTATTTCACACATGGTAATTTGTGTACAGCTGAATGATTTAGCTGGACTGAGGAGAACAAGGAGAAATAAAATATTTGCACACAGCTGCTATGGTTATAAAATCGGCATAAAAGTTCTTGGAATTTATCATTCTGATTATCCCATTAATATTTTAGAAATCCTTACAGACAGCCAGAGTTTAGCAAGTTCCAAATAGAGCAAATGACTAATTTCAGGTACATTGACTTTGTTGATCATGATTTAAAGATTTGTATTGGAATAGAAAAGCTTCTAGTCCAACTCAAGTTTATTTTGAAAGTACAGTCAGTCCACTTCATGGATAAGGTATTTTCTAATTGACTGAAACACCAAGCTGGCTGATCTCTAAGTCAGCCTGTCAATATCCACACAGAGAAACCAGAGCATCACCAGCACTCTTTCAGGCCAAGTGATTAACTGTGCACCGGTCATTTAGGATAATAAATGGGAAGCCAGAGCAAGTGAGTGTGGCTACAGGACCCCTGCTGTGGAAATAAAGGTCCCCCCACCCCCCACCCTGGCAAGCTTAGGGTAGAGGAAAAGAATTTGCCTTAAGTGTTAAGGAGCTGGAAGCCTAGAGTAGTGAATACATCCCTGATGTTGTTAATCCTACCTGCTGTGCAGTTGGAACATGCTCTTATCACTGCCCTGAGTTTGAAAGGCACCTATTTCATAGGTTCCCTCTTTCTAAAACTCCTGGCACTGTCACCTTTAACTGGGTTGACTTCTATTTTGGGAGGACTCATATGGACCCTGGAGATTCGTAGCAGCTATGGAAAGGATGAAAACTTCCTTTTGGCAATTTCTTCCCTGCTCTTAGAAGTCAGAGCCAGATGAGAAGTAGATAGTACAATTTACAGAACCTATTACTAAGCAGCTGGGAAAAAAAAAGAGTTTTTTTTCTTAAAATTCCTTATCCTATTACAAAAACAGACTATATTTAATTAGTCAATTTCTAGCTTTGTAAATTAGTCAATTTACACAATTTTGTAAATGAATCAAAACAGCAAAATAGCTCATAGAACCTGGTTACTAGTTCTAGTTAATATCTTTGTCTAGATTATTTGATACAGGTTATTGCTACTGTAAAAGAGACATGGTAGCATATAAAGCACAACAATGGTTTGATCAAATTAAGTGATATCATTTAGGACAAGGCATCCCTAGAAATTTGCCTCTGACCTGTGATAAACAATTGTGGTTGTTGAGCTATTTAAGCCTGATTAAGGTATTTGTTATGCATTTGATAGTACACTGCAGTGCACAATGTCAGTTCTCAACTGTCATCATCATGATTAAAAAAGGCTAGAAGAGAGTGACCCCTATGTGGGACAAGTTGTAATAAATAACATGGATGCCATGAACCTCCACTCCAATCACAGGATTTAGCTAAAGTGAACAAAAACCCTAGTAAGACCTCTCCTCAAAATGCTGCTAAGCAAATGATGTTGAATTTTCTTATTAATAAAAATTACTTTCTGTTGTCCAGCTATTGTTAGGGCATCTTGTTATGAATACAAATGAGAAGAATCCAATTGACTTCAGAGAAGCACACCACATGACCTTCCTGTTGAAGGTTGGCTTATTGGAAGTTTTTTTAATTTGAAAAATAATTTAGGTTGAAGGGAGACAGTCCAATCAAAATTCCAGCCAAGAGATGACTTGGGTTTCAGAGGATGGACCTAAGCCAGCAGCGCAGCTGGATTAACAAATCTCAGAAGCATTTAAGAAAAGGCCTGATAGAGGTTCATTGACTCTCTGCTTATCTGTCCTAAGAATGGGCCAAATGATAGCAATTAAAGCCAGTTTCTCATCTTCAGAGTCTCGAAGAGCGGTGGTATAAGGCCAGGCATTCAGTCTGGCTCATTCACTCACTGAGAAACTCCATCTCCACTGAAACCCATGTATTTGCAACAATGAAGTGAATATCAACAAGGATACAGAATAGCAGTAAAGACAGTAATCACAACTTTCATTCAAAGTTTACCATGACCCAGGCGTGTACTAAATGCTCTGCATGGATCACTACTTTTATTCCTAACAACAACCAGTTTTGCTGTTGTTATTATCTCTTTTTTTAAAAAGAAGGCTAAGGAGCATGTCTAAGTAGCATTGGCTAAGATATGGAATATTTGACCTCAAACTTAAGTCATTTGACTCTTCTTCCTTGACTCACAACTATTGTGCCATGATCCATTTCTAAATATAATACACGTAGAAAGACTTAACAATTGAATCTTCTTTAATTATGGCAGAGACCTTTTTTACTTAAAAGATTCTTAAAATTATTGTGCTTATAAAATGGTTTTTTCCCATTCATTAGAAGTGTCTTCTACATGCCTGGCACTGTTGAGGCTAAGGACGTGAAGGATAAGGTAAATCCCTAGACTTCAGACAACTTTGTGTCATCTAAATGGACATACACCTGTATTCACGTGGGTTTTCTGCACTTAGCTCTGCTCTACACAAATTTCTGTTTTTCGTTTTTGGTATGTGTGTGCATGTAGAAAGCCAGAGAGCAAACCTGAGTGTTGTTCTTCAGGCTCTGTCCACTGGCCTGGAACTCATGAAGCCCCACCCTGTTCTTCCGGTCAGTAAACTCCGAAGATCCACCTGTTTCTGCCTCCCCAGCCTTGAGATTACATGTGTGTACCACCACATCTAGCATTTTAAAATGTGATTCTGGGGGCAAGAGAGATGGCTCAGTAGATAAGAGCATTGGCTGCTCTTGCAGAGGGCCTGGTTCAGTTCCCAGAATCCACATGGCAGCTAAACACCATCTATAACTCCAGTTCCAAGTGACACTCTCTTCTGGCCTTCACAAGCATTGCACACACAGGTATACTTACATATATGCAGGCAAAACACTCATACATATAAAATAAAAATATATAAATAAATGATAAAAATAAAAACAAGTGAACTATGGTTTTGGTAGTCAAATTCAGATCCTTGCAAGTACTTTACTGACTGAGCCATAATATGTCAATGAATGATGAGTTTTGTTTCATGACAGGAACCCTTGAAACTACATTATTATTTTCCCAAGAAGGGGTAACTTCTATAAAGGAGGTAGTGAAATTCTTTGTCATGATCCCTGTCCACTGTTGATATTTTTGTGCATTCTAGTTATCTTCTATTTTCTCTCTCTTTTTTCTGTTTGAAAATGGAGACAATACTAACTTTGATGCTTTATAACCTCCTCAATATAGCTGGTTAGAACCCCAGCTGAAATGTAGCTTTTTGTTAAGTTATAACTTGTAAAGTTTAAAAATTCACCCTAATTCTACATAGTACTTTCTTAGGAGCATTGTTGGAGTGGGAGAGGGATGATATTAGGTGCTTGTTACACAGCTCTGACTGTCCTCAAACTTGCAATCCTCCTGCCTCATCCTCTGGAGTGCTGAGGTTATAGGAATGCTTAGCTATGCATATAATTTAAATATACTTCACTTCAAATAATTGCCTTCTGATGAACATTTAAATTATTTCTTACATTTTTATAAGCAACTTTTGATGGACTCTTGTGTATGATTCGCGTTACTTTTCTTAGTCCTTTAAGTCCAACCACACAATTGTCAAGTCAAAACCCATGCTTCACTTTAGGAAGACCTTCAGTAAAATCTTACAAATTGTCTTCTAAATAGTTTGTAGTAATCTTTTCTCAGAAGTGTTGCATGACATTCTCTAACTTCCAAGTTCATGATAGTCAATCTGACAATAATAATGCATAATCACAATAAAATCATTTTCATTGTATTATTTTACAGTGACTTATGCTGCAAGATCAGCAGAGCCAGGTGATTATTCTCAATTTATTGTTGAACAAGTAACTTCAGTTGATGGTTCAGGAAGTTAATGGTTCATAAGATAAGGCTTTCAGCTCTTTCTCTCTTTGGGATCAGTTCCAGATAGTAGCAGTAATGTCTAAGGAGCCCTTCCCTATTTTGCTTTTGAAGCTAAATTATTAATTTTGATTTATTTAAGCATTTTTTCTTGCCTTAAAGATCTCTCTCTAATATACCTACATCTGTATCTGTATCTATCTCTCTATATATCTATCTATGTATGTATTTATGTATTTATGTGTCTATGTATCTATGTATCTATCTACCTGCCTATCTACCTATGTATCATCTATCTATTTCCAGGTACGTCTGAATCTTCCTTAGTTCCTCTCAGTCCTAGTGGCAGGTACATCCCCACTAACTGAGGAGGTATAATGCGTGAGCCAGAAGATAAGTGCAGAAAATTCCCACACCATTGGCTCCATGCTCTCCCTGTATTCCGTCACAGAGACTAATGAATCCGAGATGATTACGGTGCTAAAAATCCAAATGCAGATTTTGCTGTCCTTACTAATGAGAAAAAAATATAGTAGACCATTGGCCTAAAGGCTCCAGATGCGATTCCTTTGTAACTTAGAGTGCATTAAAAAAGCTTCAGTCAGCAAGATAAGTTAATTTTTTTATGACCTTTATAAAGTCTTTTAGCCTGTATCTTGGGAGCTTCTCTTAAAGATTAAATTTTTAAAAATCCTTTTAGCTCATCCCGACACAGCATCTGAATCTTTTTTACTTCAAAGGCTACATCCAAAATCTATAAAGAAAATCTGTTCGTGACAATTATTGTCAAAGTAATGATTAGCTAACATGTCATTTTTAGTTTTTACTGTTCTTGCCTCTATGCGGCTAATCCAATAGAGCTCTCTTCTTCTTAATGTAAGAGTTGGATAACGGATACGTCACTCTCAGTTGACTTTGCCTGCATTTGCAAATTCTTGCAAAAGAAAATTGAATGTTACTAGAGGCATGACTTTCACATGACTATCAGGTCAAGGGGATAGGTGGTTATTGGGCACAGATACCAACATTTTTTAGAGAAAAATAAATTTACAACTAAAGAATTGCCAAGTTGTTTTAATATGTAATTGAGGTCATGGGCTTCAGGAAACTATATGTTAGAGTTACTGAGCTTAATTTTGCAGGGAGAAAGAATGTGAAGAATTCTTCCTTGATGGCATCAAGGCTTTAATCTAGGACATGAAGCATGTAGTTTCTTCTCACCTCTTCGGTTGTAGGTTATCAGTTTCTTTTCCACATTGTGCTTTTGACTGGCTTGATTGGTGACTACAAGAATCATCATCCTAGGCATCTGTCACTACTTCTATTACATCCAACCTAGTGACCCAGAAAATCTGTGGTTGACATATTGATTTCTCTATAACACTCATTCAGCATTTATTCTATTTTTGACACCTACCCACAAAGTACCACAGAAGCTTGTCCATATAGCTCCATGTAAGAGAAATATAGCATTTTAGATATGGTATATACCCTAAAGCAAGGGGCTGGGGCAAAGCACAAATTCAGCTTACAATGACCCACGGATGTAATTGAATTTATTAAAATGTATGTGGCTTCGCCACTGAGTACAAGTGTGCTCCTTTTATAAGAGATCTTCGGGAGCAAAAACAATACAAGTAAAATAATAGCCGTAATAAAGGAAATGAAGAAAAGGCTCAAGTTAAATTTATTTTTGTGCTATTCCAGATTAATTCTTAGCCTTTGCTCTGTGCTTCTTTTTCTCTTTTCCTTCTTGGAATCCTTTTTCCCAGGCCTCAGAAGGCACCTTGGTTTCAAGCTAAGAGCTAAACCACATGCTTCAAACAGATGCCTGACAGTTATCTATTGCTTTCCATGTGTACTTTCATGCTACCTCATTAGATAGAAAGGTTACATGATTTTTTTCAAGGCATATAGATAATTAGCTGCCAGACTCAAAATTCAAACTCAATTGTTTATCTTATAAATATATTGGCATCTTCCTATGTGCTCTAAAATCTAATGATCTGGCTTGATCATGAATCATACTGGGAATTTTTCTGAGAAATGAGCAAAGGGAAAGAATGTGAAGGTCTGGACAGAATTGCTGTAGTGGGCTTTTCTTACTGAATTCACATATCTAAATAGATTGAATTATTTCTCTTTTAATGTCATAAACTGAGAATTTTTGGTTTGGGCTGAGTTTCGGGTTTAATCAGACATAGTTAATAGTTAAGATTCTTTATTGTTTTTGTAGTTATCAACACCATGGTTTATTTTAATTTTTACTAAACCTAGCAGTAATATGCATGGACCAGATTTTCTAGTGAAATTCTCCTTTCTTTTTGACATAGGACAAAATAAAAAGTTTTATTGGCTATATACAGGACAAGACAGGACAGGAGGCTCTTGAAACCAATACCTTTGTAAATGTCTTCCGATTTTAGTAAGCACTGTTTAATCTACAGCAACACAGCAGGGACTATAATGGCTTTGGGGAGGAAGCAACAGAGTCTATCAAAGGTGAAACACATCCAAGATTTCTGGAGCTGACTTTTACTATAGTGCCACCAAGAACGATCTTAACATCATTATTTACTAGAAATAAAGGAACAAGGCAGAAATCAATTGCTGCGACACTAGATTTATGTTTTTACTGCCTCTGTATACATCTCTGTTTGTCCTAACTTCATGGGGAGGATATTTAATACATAATGGAAGGAGCCTGTTGCTTTTGATTTATTTTTTGTTTATTATTTTTGGCATTCCATAGAGAAATTCTGGAAATCAATACTGTCTCTGTGCGTCTGAGTATCCTGAGTGTGGTGTAGGTTTAAAGGTTCTGAAGGGACAAAGGGACTTCCTGTACTTGCTGAGTTCTCCTCTAATATTTCAAATTAGATCATTTACTCATGGAAGAGAGCTGCCTTTATTTATTTGCGTGTTTTACATGACATTGTAAACACAGATACAAAGGTTAATTTAGTTATAATTTAATGTTTTAAGCCATCTCCACCCCCTGGAGTCCAAGGAATGATTCTCATAAATCCAAATTCTTCCCTGATGACTAATTAGAAAATTAGGTCCATGTAATTCTTAGAGGCACAAACGTAGAGATGCTATAAAATTTCAAATTTATTTTGAGTGATGAAGATAAGATAGATCCTGTCTTTCAATTGAGCTTTGGAAGGAACATAGGATATATATATATATATATATATATATATATATATATATATATATAAAACTTGACAACTTAAGGTAGTCTCACTGTGCAGCCCAGACTGGGCTCAAACTCATGACAATTTTCATCAACCTCCAAAGTATATGACTTGCCACACTTGGCTAGGTAGTTATATTTAAAGGAATGTGATTTTCTGTCGTAAGAACTTTCAGCAGGTGGAATGAAACTCATGAGGACAGAAACAGAATGCATGCAAAGAGAATGAAGATAATGGGTATTCAATGCTACAGAGTGGTAGCAGAGTTTGGCTCAGTGGTGCAGACAGACATACTTCAGGAGCCCCTAAAAAGCATGGATGAGCCTGAAGCTGGTTGCTACTTTTGAAAATGTTAGGACGATATGGTTAAGAGAGTGCAGACTAAGACCTAACATATGTATGATAAATTCCTAGTAGCAGATGGGTGAAGGACTGAAATAGAAGTTTTTAAATGGGGGAACAAGATCAGAAAAGTCACTTAAAGGTGTTATCAAAGGCATGAGACACAGATTTGGGGGTGGGAATTAGCAGTGGATTGCCACTAATAAGTTTCTTTTTAGATTTTCTAAATTTTTAAATGTAAAGTAATAGGTTTCTTAGTAAAATCTGAAGTAGAATCCTGCTTGCTTTGGGAGGTGAATGGATTGGAAGGATCTTGGGGCTCACATGTATTGAATCTCTCTGTCCACCCAGGCTTCTACCTAAATATAAACAACTGCCTTTTCTGGGTTCCCTGTGATGAAGATGAAACAGTTGCGGTTTTCAAAATTAGAGTAATATTCTAACTATCACATATAATACAAAAGTGGATATGAAAGGTCAACATTAAAAGATTTTTAAAAATTTATTTTTGAGAATTTCATACACGCATATAATAAATTTTGATCGTATTCACCCTTATCGTCAAAGCATTTTCAGGATCAAAAAGTTGGGGACACGGATATAGTGTTCCACAGACCATTAGTTTGGCTACACCCCTCTGACTGGGCTGGTTTGTATATCTCAGTCTGAGGTTGGTCATTCCTTACTACTTAGGGCTTCCACTAACTTAGGGAAATTTAATTTTTTTTTATTACCCACCGGTCCTTTGCATTTGTATAATCTTTGCATGTAGAGATGGACTTTATATGTTAAAAATTTAAAAAGAATATTGGTAAAAATTAATAACTACTAACGTTTATATATTTTTATGAGCTATATGCTGCAATAAGCATATTAAATGGTTCAATGTGGTTGATTCTCATTAAAAACAGCATGTATGAAATTGCCAAAGAACAAATTCTAACAGTTACGAACAATAGGAACATCAATGCAAAAGAAGTGTTGTCAGCCACATTTCATGGATTAGGAATATGAGGTATCTTTGCATAGGCTCTAGGTGATAGATCAGGGGCTTGGGTCCAGGTCTGTGTTATATCAGAGTTCTGGGTCTTAATCTCTACTTGTAGGATTAACTAATAATATATGCGCTACACTTTGAAATTGTGAGGCTTGATTTGTGATTATTTTGCCTTTAAATTTGGTACATAAATTTAGGTACAGTAGGTATTAATGCATGCCTCTCCATTAATATTAATAAATGGGATGCTTATTAAGAATTCTTTACAGATCCTTCATTGCCTTTTACAATGTCACGCAAAGATAAGACTAATAGAATATTATATGACATTAAAACATGGAAGTCAAATTCCAAGTTCAAAGCAATCACGTTTTAACAGAACAAATGATTACTAGCATTTTCCTCAGCAAATCTTTCCTTCCATTGTTATATATAGTTCCCTATCTGAGATTTTATCCACTAATAAATCCAGTAATAAGTGTTTAAACAAGTAATACTATAACATACATTGAAATACACTGGGAATGCACCATATTCCATTCGAAGCACTCAAATAGCTTAGCTAAGAATACATTGCCTGGTTCCATCATTTTATAATCCCTGAGCTAGATTTTTCAAAGAGAAAAGTTAAAGGTTTTAAAGAATATGGTCACAGACAAACATACAAATTAGACCAGTGAGAGGGGTGTGGCTAAATTAAGGATCTGTGAAACACTGTATTTATCACTTGGACAAATAATAGAAATGAGGAATTTCTATATTTACTGACTTTTTAAAAACTATGCCTCTCATGTAGATTTGAGATATTAGGATATATTTTGTAGGAAATAAAAGCCATTGGCTAAATGCTTGAAGCCTCAATAGGTGAAAAAAAGTTGTTAAAGGCAAGTGCTTGTCAGAGTCTGGCCAGATACAAGCACAACACAGCAGATTTTCCTCTGTCCTGGGTGTGGCACTGACTTCTGCTCTTTGGCACATCTGTTCTCCTTGGGACCACACAGTTATAGTTTCAACCATACATTAAAAGAGCCTGATACTTCTTCGTCACACACAGTAAAAGATAAGTTATATTGACCTTATACAGAATCAATAGATAATGTCTTCTGCATAAATATTAGGATCTTCTAAGAAATAAAATTTTTTACCCTATATTCTGTTACTTAGCATTTTCCTTCACCGGATTGCAGGCATTTCTCAGTCTATGGTGTAACTGTTCTCTTAAGAAGCTCTAGCAGTGGTGATGGTATATGCAAGTACTACATAAGCTCAAGTGGGACAAAATCCCTGCATAGACATGTGGAAGTGGGTAAGAAATCCAAAATATACCTGAGGTACTATTGGCAACTGATGGTGGCTAAGAAGGGGAGAGTTAGTCTCTTCCAAGGATGTGACTCTTGATAGGTTAACCAGGCTCCAGTGGATGGGATGGAGTCACACTGAAGAGCATTTGGGGACACAAATTAGACTCTATAGGCACATATATATATATATATATATATATATATATATATATATGTATATCATGTATATATATGCATGTATTAGACTCTATAGGTATACACTGCTCCACCCCAACTTCATGTACATATAATATAATAGATTTATATTATATAATAGATTATATGTAATATGTACATATAATAAATTATATGTAATATAATAGATTATATGTATTACATATTATATGCAATATATTATGTGCATAGATATTATAGATAATAGATTATATGTGATTACAATAATAGATTATATGTAATATATAATAGAATGCATGAAATTGGGTGGGGGCAGTAAGTGGCTATAGATAAAAGCAGATATCTGAATATCAAAATATATTGTCTGAAATTAGCCAAAATTCAATTAAAAATAAAGGGAAAACATCTCTGTTCAGGCGGGAGTGTGGTGACTCACACCTATAATCCCAGCACTTGAAACAATGACACAAGATAACCACTGGGATTTGGGGCCTAGCCTGGGCTATATAGCAAGACCCTTCTCAAACTAACCAACCAAGCCTACCAATCTCTTCTCAGGGCAGACTAAGATCAGAAATAGAATTCTGACAAGAACAAAATTTCTAGAGTTCTGAACCCCTGAACTTCTGGAGCTCACCCAAAGCAACCAATCTGCAAACTCTGGCTTCATTGACAGTTATCAGGGTTGTAAATGGGAATCAGGCAAGTGACTGATCTCTATGCTTCTGCTGAAACATCTGCAGATACGTGCAGACCTGCCACATATCTGTCCTATTGCAGTCCGTGCCACATGTGGGTGTTTTTAGGCTACACAAGCTCTCAGAACAGCAGAACTGGGGTCTCACATTTACCAATAGCAATTTATAGCTGATAGAAAGCTCTCTGGAAAGAGAGTCAGTATGTACTGAAGCCTAACAATGCAGCTCCCACAAAGGCCAGCTCCAGACCTGGAATCAGTGTCAACAGCAGAATTTATGGGCATAGAACAAAATCTGCTGAGATGAGAGGCATTCTCTTCAACCGTTCGTGGATCCCATCAAGTATGGTCTACTAATAAGGTTCTTCTTACCACAGGAAAAGTCTTTTTCAGTAAGACTGATTCAGCCACTGCCTCTTTCAGGTAGGTGTACTGATAAAAGTAACTGATAAAAGTAACTGATAAAAGTACTGATAAAAGTAACTGATAAAAGTAACTGCCTGAGAGATGATTCAAAAGACAGTTCTGTTGGCTGCTTGTTTGGGCTCTACTGTGGGTTTGTGGCTTTCCTCATTGAATCTGTTTGCCCAAAGGGATTTGATTGGGCAGACACCACTTCCTGAAATCTCTCTGAAGTAAAACACAAATGGTTAACAGTACTGACTACTCTTGCAGAGGACCTGGGTTTGAATCCCAGCACGCACATGGTGGCCAACAATCATTTGTAACTCCAGGTTCAGGGGATCTGACACCCTCTTCTGACCTCTGCAGGGATGTGCCACACCACTGCACTCACATCCACGCAGGCACTACACTCATATAGATAAAACAATAAAACATGGGAAAAAACAAAACAAAACATTTCTGGGAACATTTTACAACCCTGAGTGTTAAAAACCTGTAAAATGATCAAACATAACTGAGTGTTATGGAAAGAAATCTTATTTGTGGAAACAGCTCAAAGTTTTGTGTGGACTGTGGTGCACTGGATGTGGGTGTGCCTTAATTCTCACCTACTCCACAGATGCAGTAAAGAACTGTAGATCTTGGGGCCTTTGACTGCCTTTCAGGTCAGCACTTGATCTTTTTGAGGAAGTCCTCAGGGATGGTATCAATAGCTATTTAGTTGCCTACTGGCTGTGTCTTTGAAGGGCAGGGCTATAGCTAGGTCTAGGAAACTCAACAATGGAGTTCTAGCCTCTTTGAAGGAACTCTTTAGTCACTCAGGGAAAATGGAGTTCATATCCATGATAGGCCCATACCATATAGAGTCAGAAGTCACTTACTGACAGAACCATGTCCTTAAAAATGTATTCTGTTGTGATTTCATCGCTGCCTGAACACTGGAGCACTAACACAAATTAAAACAGTTATAGTATCAGTAGATCATATAATATTCTTATGGAACCAGCATTGGATATGTGGTTCTGAAGTAAAAAACAAATGGTTAACAGTACTGACTATTCTTGCAGAGGACCTAGGTTTGAATCCCAGCACCTCTGCAAATCTGGAGGGTTCTCTATACAAGCTCTAATCTCCTTATCAGAGGGAGCCTCTCCTTCAGCCTTGGCTCCAACATAATTAAGCTTCTTAGTGTTCTCTTACTCTCCAGACTGTACATTCTGCATTTCTTTCCATCTCACCAACTTTTTTCATTGCAGATCCCCATTAAAATTCACCATTTGTATGAAATGGTTTGGTTTCATAGAACCATTGTTTTACAGCACATCACTGTATGTTCAATCACATTGTGGTGGTTTGAATAAGAATGTCTTCCTTATGCTCCAAGTATTTGGATCTTTTCTCTTCAGTAGGTTTTGTGACGTTTTAGGAAGTGTGTCCTTGCTGGAGGAATCACATCACTGGGGTCAAGCTTTGAGAGTTCTTAAGTCTCTCCACATTTCGTCACCCTCTGCTTCCTGTTCCCGGTGAAGATGTGATCCCTCAGCTTTCTGCTCTGACCACCTCCTGTGCCGTGCCTTCCACAGCATTATGGATTCTTATGCCTCTGCAACTATAAGCCAAATAAACTCTTCTGTGTATAAGTTGCCTTGGTCATGAGGTTTATCACGGCAACATAAAACAAACTAATAGAGAAGTCAGGACAAGAGAGTGGGGTGTTGATGTGAAGAACTTCACCATGTAGGCTTTCAAAGGAGTGTGGAAGACTTTGGAAGTTTGGATTAAAAAAGCAGCTTAATGTTGTAAACAGAGTTTAACAGACCATTCTGGTAGGCGCCTGAAAGAAAGTAGTGCTGAGTAGTTCCAGAAAGAAATAGCACTTAAGTTGAAACTGGGATATTTTGGCAGAGTCAGACTGCTGTCTGCCTTAGGTTTAAAAACTTGCTGGAGGCTAAGTTGAAAAATAATGGACTAATTTATTTGGTGGAGGAGATTTCAAGGCAGTCAAACATAGAAATGGTGAATTTTAATGGGGATCTGCAATGAAAAAAGTTGGTGAGATGGAAAGAAATGCAGAATGTACAGTCTGGAGAGTAAGAGAACACTAAGAAGCTTAATTATGTTGGAGCCAAGGCTGAAGGAGAGGCTCCCTCTGATAAGAAGATTAGAGCTTGTATAGAGAACCCTCCAGATTTGCCCTCAGATAAGTACCATCAGGGCAAGACCACATGCAGTTAAGCCTCCAACTTGTGAAAGAGAAAGGCTAGAGTGGCTTTCTGCTTCTAGGAAACCACAGCATTAAAAAAAAAATCTGCTAATGTGGATGAAGCAGTCTAGGGTCCATTCTAGGGAAACAGAACTTGGCAGTGTTATTCATGTAGTGCTGGCTTTAGAGACATGAAAGATCTGTCAGTGAAAGGGTCATTGGTTCTTTCTCCATGGTTTCAGAGAGCCACTAATGCCAGGCAGCTTGCAGGGGTGTCCCCCTGTAAAGAAGCCCCTGATAGGTCAAGAGACCCTGAGAAGCCAATGTGTGAAGCTGTAAAAGTGAAACTTTGTTGGCAATGGAGACCTCAAAATGTTGGAGATTATAGAGCTGTGAAACATCTGTCAAGGAGAACTACGTTCAGGGAGTGGTATCAGCCTGAGGGATGTATGCTGTATGCAGCAAAGCTGGAGGGTTTGGCTATTAAGTAAAGTTCCAGAAGTCAGACACAGAGCTACTGGATTTGGTGTTTTCCCTGCCGGTTTTCAGTCATGTTTTGATCCAGTGTTTCCTCAGTGTGCTCCTATTCCTCCCTTTTGGGATGGGAATATGTATTTGATTCCATTGTCTATTGGAAGTATTTCATTTGCATTTTTATTTTATGAGGGTTTACAGTTAAGAGATTGCCTTGAGTCTCAGGAGAGACCGGATCATGGACTTTTGAATAATATTGAGACTGGTAAAGATTATGGGGACTTTTGAAGGTAAATGAATCTTATATGGCCACGAGCCTATAGGGGCCACAGAATGGACTATGTTGGTCTGAATGAGAATGTCCCACATAAGCTTCAAGTATCTGGACATTTTGTCCCAGTTGGTGATGCTGTTTCTGGAGTGGCTTTGCTGGAGGAAGTATGTCACTGGGGGTGGCCTTTTAGTGTTCTTAAGCCTTGGCAGTTTTCCAGTCATTCTTGCTTTTTGTGCCTGTCTGGTGATGTGATCCCTTGGCTTTTGGCTCTGGCCACTTCCTGCCATGCCATCCCAGCCTCTATGAACTCTTACCCCTCTGCAACTGTAGGTCAAATGAACTCTTCCTTTTATAAGCTGCCTTGGTCATGGTGTTTACTGTAGCAGCAGAAATCAGACGAATATACACACGTTACTTGTATACATAATGCCCATACGTATAGGTATGTATGCTTTTTCATATGTTTTAGGAACTCTTTGGAAATACTGCATTTCAGGAATGCTACATCATTGCCTGTCATGTTGTTTCCCTGGATGAAGAATGCTTTATTTCATTTATAAGATTACAGCAGCCTTAGATCAGTAATAGGCTTTAGGCTGAAGTGAAGCTTTCTTCTAAGACTTAAGTCATGTCTTTCATTCAGAAAGAGGTCTCATCTATGTGAAAGAGGCTTCTAACTAGAGAGAAGGCATTTAAGGAGAAAATTCAAGATGAGTGGAAACAAGAAACTCTCACTGTATCAACACACTACCTGCTCTTTATTTCCTTAACTATTTCATTGTTCTTTTCTCTACCATGGGTAGGGTTCACTTTCACTATTACTAATTTGGGAAATAAATGTAAGAGCATAAAATCCTTATTAAATAACATGAGCATGAAGATGTAAGAGAATCCAATCTGAGAATCTGTATTAATTTCTTAGGACTATCTTAACAAACTGTCACAAACTGCATGTCTGAAAACAACAAAAATTTATTCTTGTAGTTCTGGAAGGTGCCATATGAAATCAAGATGTCCACAAAGCAAGAGTGTCTCTGAAGACCCTGGAGGAGAGCTTTTCTCTTAGCTTAGATGGTGTTAATCCTCATTGCTCCTTGGTTTACACATGGCACCTGTTGCCGTGTGACATTCTCTTCATCTCTCTTTATAAGGACATAAGAGCTATATATTTTAGCATAACCTTGTCTTAGCTAATTATATCTTCAGTGCTTGTATTTTCAAATAGCATCAGAGAAGGGCATGACTTTGAAGGGACACTGTTCAGCTGAAAGCAGCACCTCAAGTGAATACCACAGCTCTACGTTGAAACATTCCTTGGTGCATCAGGTTTCTGTGTTAACCTGTTGCCACCTAGAAATAGAAAATAGATGAGAAAAACCCCGGGGAGCAAGAGTAGGAAAACAGAAAACATCAGAAGCATCGATGTCCAATGCAGAATCTACCTTCTGCCTATAACTGTGGAAGTCTGAATAAATGGAAATTAAGTAAAGTTAAGAATTCTGTATCTGGGGCTGGAGAGATGAATCCGTGGTTAAGAACACTGATGTTCTTCCAGAGGACTCGGAAGGTTCTCAGTACCCGTATGGGGATGGCCAGCAACCATCTGTAACTCCAGTTCCAGGGATCTGATACCTTCTTCTGGCTTTTGCAGGGCATTGCACACACATGGCACACTTACAAAAATGCAGCAAAACACTCATACCTATAAAATAAAAAATAATGAATATTTTTAAAAAAGAATTCAGTTCCTCAGTCTCATTAGCTACATTCCTAAAGCCGAGTAGTCCTCTGCATTAGCTGCCTTTGTTTGGATACAGGAGTAACAACCAAAGGACAGGACAGAAACTTTGTGAATGGTGAGCAGTTTTAAATATCATGTAGCCTTCTGAACAACAAGAGATAGCAAAATACATCTATTTTTCTTTTAGGTGATAAAAGTAATCTATAAATTAAATTCAGAACATATGAAACTACTTTGAGTGAAAGAGCAGTAATGGTTGCCTGATGGCAGCTGAGAAATCAAGTTTTCATTGACATCAAAGGATCCCAGCAACCTTTGAAAGGCAAAGAAAGAGTTCTGTTTCTGGACTGTAGTGGTACTTAAATGGTTGTGCAAAAGTTCCAAAGTTTATCAAAATGTGCATGTGCAATGATGGCTTTATCGTGTTAGTAATATTGCAATTCAAGAGTTAACATAAAAATTAACATTCAATTTGCAACTCAGAACTGTAGTTTAAACAATAAATATTTCAGAAAATGGAGTTTTTAAAAATATTTCATCATAGGAGATACTCAAAACATTTTATTCTGGGGTTGGAGAGATGGCTCAGTGGTTAAGAGCATTGGTTGCTCTTACAGAAGACCTGGGTTCAATTTCCAGCACCCACATGGTGGCTAAAAACTGTCTCTAACTTCAGTTCTAGGGGAATCAGATGCCCTCTTCTCTCTTCCAAGGGCATTGTATGACATGGGTGCGTTAACACGCATGCAGGCAATACACTCATACACATAAAATAAAAATAATCAATAAAATATAATTTTTTTCCAATGATAGCCATGATTACCTATAATCCCAGAACTCAGGGGCCTGAGGTAGGAGGATTGTGAGTTGAAGGCCAGCTGGATTACAATAGTGAAACACTGTCTCAAAAACCAAAGGTAGCCCAGTTTTAGAGAACTTGCCTGGCAAAGTGTGAGACCCTGGGTTCAGTCCTCTGAACTGTAAAAATCATCATCATCATCATCATCACTATTATTAGAAAAATTTGGTTTTATTTATTTAGTTAGTTACTTTTTGAAACAGTCTTGGTATATAGCCCAAGCTGGCCTTGAATACAAGATCACCAGCCTGAGTTTTCTGAGTGCTAGGATTGTAGGTGACTGCCATATCTGGCTTTGAAATAGTCCTTAGATGAAGTTGCTGCCATCTATGCATAGTAGAAGTCTCAGCCCTCACAGAGGGCTACACTTCTCAGATCCTTTTGTGGCTAGAACCTTACAACCAGTTTAGTCCAATGGAATGTAAGCAGCATCTATATGTGCAGCTGCTTAATATCCTTCAGCTGTTTCAATATTCTGCCTTGGAAATGTTGAGGGTCACAAGATGATGAAATCCCTCTCAGTCAGTGACAATGTATGATGGTGAGTTAGGGTCCCTTACTAAACTACACCAGACAAGCAAGGAATAAATCCTTGCTGTGAGATTTAGGGGTTTCTTTGTTATTGCAGTCTAGTGTAGCCTGTGCTGACTGTTAAGGTATGCTCTCACAATTTTAAAATACTCAGAGTTTAGTGGCATTTAAAGGTTCATTTATCCATTATCTTGCTGGGCAATCCGACTGAAAAACACTACCTGAAGGCACTGTTGACATAGGGTGCATGCAAGTGCTGATCTCCTCAGCAGTTCATACCCAAGAAGAGGAAAACGTCAATGGATATTCCAGTGATGCTCTTTGCTACCTGATTACTCTAGGATGCTATGGGATTACCTGATACTTCAATCACAGGCAGAACTCACTGAAGATCTTGCATTTATTTTTAAAGAGCATTCAAAATAACAGGTCCCACTATGACATTTTCATAGAACAGTATATGTGGATAGAAGTTAAAATTCATTGGCTGGTAAGGACACTGGCTGGTAACGAGATAAGGTTGAAGCCTGTCATCTGTTATTTTCCAAAAGTTAAAGTGTATGTGTGTGTGTGTGTGTGTGTGTGTGTGTGTGTGTGTGTGTGTGTGTATTGCATGTGGAGGGCAAAGTGAGATGTCAGGTGCCTCCTTTATCACTCTCTACCTTTTTGACTTGACAATGTCTCTCACTGAACCCAAACTTGATGTTTTGGCAAGGCTGGCTGGTCAGTAAGCTCCCAGGTTCTGCCTCTTTGCCTCCCAATGCTGAGGTTACAGGCATATACAACTAAACCTGACTTTTTAAAAAAAGTGGGCTTTGGGGATTTGAACTCAGAGCATCAAGTCCCGATACAGAGCAATCACTCTTACCCACTGAGCCATCTCCTCAGCCTGAACTTGTTAAAAGATATTTTTTTTCATTTTGAAACTTTAAAATTTAAAACTTTTATTGAATTTTTGTGTCTTTCATATAAAACTTCTTAATCATCTTTATACCCTCTCCCCATCCGAGCCTTCCTATAGCCCCTCTCCTCCCCACTGTATTTCACGCATTCTGTCATTTCTGTTAAGGTCTATCAAGTAAAGTTAGTGTATTCAGTCATCCCTCAGTGCAAGTTCATCCACTGGGGTCTTATCATTCTGTCTAGAGTCACTTCCTTAATGATCATCAGCATTTCGTCAGACAGCAGTAATCAGCTGCTGAGAGTTCTTCAGCTACAATTGGAGTCTGCTGTCCATTTTCTCGGTTCTATGCTACTTCTTTTTCTGCTTGAATTTGTATGGGTCGTGTGCATGCTGATACCATTGCTGAAGATTCATATGAACAAAGTCTCAGAAGCCCGTGGGATTCTGTTTCCATGTGATCATGCACCTCTCCCCTGGCTCTTATAATTTTTTCACCTCATCTTCTAGAATGGTCCCTGAGCCCTGGGTGGGTGGAGTTTAATATAGGAGTCCTATCCAAGGACCCACACTCGGCAGACTCTTATTCGCTATGCTTTAGCTATTTTGTGGTCTTTTGTCTGCCATAAATATTAATATCAGCATGATATTTGCTACTCTTTGACATTTTACATTGTATTTGGATGATAACATTTATGATTTTGTATTATATATCTTTAACACAAAAAGGTTTCTTACCAAATAAATGATATTGAACAGGGCATGTTGGTTCACCTGTAATCCCTGCATTCAGGAAATTCAAATTGGAGAGTTTCTATGAGTTTGAGGCTAGCCTGGGCTATCTAGTGAGCTCAAGACCAGCTTGGGATACAGAGTGAAATGCTATCTTGAAATGAAACAGATAAAACCAAGGACATGGTATCATGATCTTGACGTGATATGGTCAGTTCATTTTTCACTCTGGCAGCCCTAACTGTGCCAGCTGGTGACATCTCTTTAGTAACTGTTCAAACCTCACATTCCATTAAGTAAACAGATACATGTTTTAAAGGAGCTTGTTTGCAAGAAACTTTTTCAGAATGAAGCTAAAGAATAGACTCCACAAGACACAAGCAATAGTAGCTCACAGTAAACTCAGCGAAGAAATTGTATTGACTGGGGCTCTGAAGAGACATATTGTAAGTTTGTTCCCTGAAAAAGAAGAATGGAGAAGGATGAAGCCAAAGGCAGTCAAGTGGAGAAACACATTTTTTTTTAGTAAGTGAGAGCAGCTCTGTGGGTTCATGCTTTTGATAAAAACACAGTGTGACTGTAACTGTTCTGTCTCCAATCACAAATTGAAGTAGGTACATTCCCCAGTGAGTCTCTTTTCATTTGGGGTGTGATGCTGAATAGTATTGACTAGGGCCCATGGCAACTAACACTTCATCTTGCTGCAAAAATTGAAGCTGTTTTCTGAAAGAAGGAAGAGTAAAAGATGGAAGAGGATTTTTCTCTTTTGCCCCTGTTTTCTACTTCTACCCCATTATAGAGATGAAGACTATGGGTGCTTCTTTCTTTTCTAGAAGGATTTTGAAGTGAGAAGTTGGGGCATGTTACTCTTACTAGACCCCTGGAGTCTGGGCTCTCATTCTTTTGGCACTGTTCCTATTCAAGTGGTCACGCCATCTTTCCTCAACACACTTGCAACAACCACTGAGTTAGACTTTCTCTTCTTTCTCTTTACCATGATCCATAGCAAGTACATGATGTTTTCCATTTCAGGGTTTTATTTTTCATTGCTATGCAGAAATATATACATGCAATGACCTAGGAATTTATTTTGCTTGGCTCCCATAATGACCTTTCCCTTTGCCTAATCCCAAGTGGGCACCTCTACCACATACACTATTGACCGTGTAGTATAAGCCAAGAATTATGCTAGTCTCTCCACAGAAGTTACCAGTGTTTCTTTGACTTTGCTTGCTTCACATTGAGCAGCTAATTGATATGGGTGACTGCCTCCTTTATATAAGCAGATTCCCCTGCTATGAGTCTGAGCAAGCATCTGAATGCCATCTTTAGAATGGCTGAATGATCCTCAAATTTGAGATGGCTTCAAGGATAAAGCATTCACTGCGAAAGCATGAAAACCTGAGTTCAAATCCTTTGAATCCACATAAAATTGGGGGTAGTAATGCACATCTGTAAATTCCAGTGCTCTTACAACAAGATGGGAGCCAGAGCAGGAGAAACTCCAGAAGCTGGTGGGCCAGCTCTGTGGAGAACACAGCAGTGAAGAAAAACCACAGACCCTGTTTCAAGTAAGGTAGAAGGCGAGGACCAATACCCAGGGCTGTTCTCTGACCTCCACACATGGGCTGTGACATGAACACGCACGCGCACACACACTCACACACACACACACACACACACACACACACACACACAGAGTTTCACAGTCTCCATTCCTGCCTTGTAGTTTCCTCATCCTCACACTACTAGCACATTTGCTCTTTTCCATTTTCAAAGAGCTCCAATATTTTCTTGAACGTTTCAGTGAATTTTGATTTCCAAGAGGAAGCCACATGTTCACACTGTTCTCATGAGAAAGGTTGAACTTGGTCACAATTTAGTCTTGTGATTCTTAAACTTCAGTGTGCATAGGAACCATCTGGAGAACTATTATAAAAAGTATAGTTCCTTGGGTTCAGCCTGATGGTTGTCTTTGGGTAGATCTGGAGTAGCAGTCAAGGATTTATTTATAACTATCTTCCTAGGTGGTTCTCATGTAAGCTATGTGGGGCTGCTTTCTTGGGGAAGCTGACTTTATTTTGATCCTGGCTTTCAGCTCTCTCTCTCTCGGTCATTTATTTTGAGGTTCACATTCTTTGTACTAGATGCACAGGGTTTGTACAAGCTAGTGTCGACAACTTAAACTACATCAGGCATACTTTCCATTAAGGGAGAGAGAGCTCCTGTCTTGTCCACCTCAGTTATATTCTTTAAGGCCATGACCAAAAAGAACCTAGAGATGAAACAACTTATGATATGCAATCTGAAACTCAAGCAAAAATTTTCCTTTCTTTTAATGTATTGAATATGTATTCCTATTAAATTGTTTATTTATAAATGTTTATTTATATATACAAAATGTATAATAGTATTCATTATACATGAATATATATTACTGGTATAGTATAAAGCATAATAAATAATACTGTGTTGTTTTTGGATAAGAACATACACGTGGTAAGTGTTTTAGAAATATGGACATTAAAGATTTTCATATGTGACAAAATGTTAATGTATTATAGCAGTATAGTGAGTTTGCACATATGTTATGTTATTCTCTGCATTTTGTGTAGATGATTATGCTCTGTAAATTCCTCTGTAGGATCTTAAAGATAAGCATTTAAAAAAAAATCCCTGTTTTGCAATGCAACCATAACTCAGCACTTCACCTCCTATATTCTAGTTAGTCTACAGTCTATTTATTTAGGTGGTCATGTTTTTGGCTATTAAAATATTTCTGAATTGTGTCGATTTGCTGGGGTTTCTTAGGTTATATGACCTAGATGTGACAGTTCTGTATTACATAGTCTGTGCATTGGTAATTTAAAAACTTACATTTAAAATAAAAGGTCAGGATAACAATCAATGAACTAAATATTTCAATCAGATTTTATTTAAAAATTCACATTAAGGCCACCTACTTTTTGAAAATTTCCTAGGCTTTCTCTGCTTTTTCTCAAAAAAATTCTTCAGAATTTAATCAATGTATACATACAATTTAAAAAATTTCTGCTATTCCCTTAACATGGTGGCGTATGAATAGTTTCTTTATTCAACACATTCAGTACAAGTACAATAAATAATTAGTGTCTTCCATGAAGCCAGACTAGCTTCTGGGGACAAAGATAGAAATCCCTGACCTCTTGGACTTTGTGTTACATTCCTCATAACCACTGTGATTTTATTTAAATAGCAGGTAGTGGGAACTCACGATTGTTCTATATTGTATTTTATTTTAGGAGTAGATTCATATGTAACTTTCATGTTAAAATCATGACTAAATTTGAGGAAAGCGTTTGTTTGCCTTACCTCTCCTGAGTTACAGTTCATCACAGAGGGAGCCCAAGGTAGGAACTCAGGGCAGGAACCTGGAGGCAGGAGCTGAAGCACAGGGCATGGAGGAATGCTGCTTACTGGCTTGCTCCCCTGACCTGTGCTCAGTCAGTACAGGACCACCTGCCCAGGGTGCCACCGCCCTCACTGGGCTGGGCCCTCCCACATCACTCAACAATCAGGAAGATGCCTCACAGACATGGCCGCAGCCATGAGGCAATTCCCCCTGAGGCCCTTTCTACCCAGGTGTGTCAAATTGACACTAAAGCTGGCCAGCACAGTATTCTGCCTGATCATCTACTATGTTGTTTCTACAATATAAAAGCAAACTCTATGGAGTGCTCTCATTTCACGATCACACACCCAGGCCAAGTAGTCTAGTGTAGCAGCAAGCACAGAGCAACAACCAAGCTTAAGAACGGTTCTTAGCTCACTCCTAAGCACTCAATATTGCCGACTGCCACACCTCTCCTCTTTCTTCTACCTCCTTCTCTTCCGCGGGGAAAATGATCTAAAGTGTGTCTGCACTGACTTCAGGTTGAGGTTTCAGTGCTGTTAAGACAGGAACTAAAGGCACGGAACTGGTGGAGATAAGAAGCGAATTCTGTATGCAGTGGGCTCCTATGAAGTCACTGATTAATATAATTAAAAGCCTGAGTTAATTGCATTACTTTCCATTAGCTTTCATTGTATACCTACCTTCCAGGGACCCGGCCAGCCATCCCCATGGGGCTCTGGTCCCACGTTTATTCAAGCGAGATGGCTGCTTTCAAAAGCGAACCTTTCATCAATCCCCTATTAATTAGCTAAATGCCGCATCGGATTAAGCATTCAAGCCTGCCAGCGGACAGTAGCTTCAGAAGAGCAGGGCTCACAGTCCTCTTGGCTCATCCTCCAGCCCGGTCATTGGTATTCCAGGACAAGTCAGCTTACTGTAATTTGAAATTGGTCTGCCATCCCATTAGGAATCTGCCCGATCAATAGCAAGTGAATTAGAGTTTCAGTGATCTGATTAACTCCCCATTATTTTCTACCCTGGCTGATTTAGAATGCATGATGAGACAATATTCCAGTTTCTTTGCTTTATCCCAGTTTAAGTGAAATATAGACATCTAAGGAAGCACTGGCTGTGCACTTGATTTGGCTCGGCTGTAATAGAGTCAAACACCATGAGTATCTCCCCCGACACAACAGTCTTAAGTGACTGAGGGCTGCTGCCTGCTCACCACTGGAGAGCTTGAGTGGCCAAGGAAAGAAGTAGGTGGGACCTCCCACTGCTCATCTGTCTTCTTTTGGCCCTATCTTCTGAACAGAATCCTCTAAGGCTTTTAACGAGATGCTTTCTTTCCTTTTGTCATCTGGTCAACATTAGCAGCTTTGTGACTGAGGCTCTGGGTCATGTGGTTGGAAGGCAGCGAATAATTCTCTCCCAAAGGTCCATGACAATAGAACAACTAAATATTGTCTCCTCACGATGGGAAACAAGTTGGGGGGCCAGCCAAATGCTGGTCCTGGGGAAAATACTTGGTGCCCTCGGGGAGTGAATTTGCCCTCCTGGACAGCACACTGCTTTCATGCCCTGGCTCAGGGATTCAGAGGAATCTGAATGGGCCTAGTAAGTCCACGCATGTCTCCTTGAGGCTCAAAATGCAAACTGGTAGAAATCACAGCAAACTGGTAGAACTCTGACCTGACACCAGCACCAGCAATGGAGCCGTCTTTGATAAATATAGATCAATGATTTCCTTGTATATTTGATTTTGACTGAGTATTGCCTGGCAGAGTTCTTAAATAATTCATTCTTATTTATTTAAGCTGTGAAATTTGAAATACGGTTTTCAGTTGCCTTGTTGTTTCCCAAATACTTTGAAACACAAAAGCTGCATACTTTTCAAGTATATCTGAGCCACTTGTGAGCTATTATGTGAACATAAATGATGACTGGTTAACATGGCTGACACGAAGTATTATCCCATCTCTTTGTGAGTAATCACTGAATATTTCAGAATGTTCTGTGTTCATAGTTGAAAACATTTGATTGAGATAGATAATACGATCTCCTTGTTAGTTATATTAATACCTCTGTGTAAATGTAAATGTAGAGGGGGAGAACAGCTTGGCCTTGGCAACTCTCTGCTTGGTGAAAGCTGTGCTCGGTGTAAGTCTTACGAGCTAGCATTGTGGTTCTGTATCTCTGATCATTGCTCAGCTGGGCATTTCTGGATATCTTGTGTGTCTAAACATTCAATTATAGTACATACAACTTAATTAGAACAAAAGTATATGGCTATTAAAAAGACAAATAACATCCCAAGTCAAAACAAAGAGAGTTTCTTTGCCCTGGGTCTGAACTTGGCTATTTTTCAGATAGGTTAAATTATTAATCTCACTAAGCTAAGGTTTTTAGTATTAACAAAATGGAGAGAAGTGTTAACATTTTGATGGCAAACATAGTAATATATGTATTTAGTGCATAATAAATGCCTGAAACTTGTGGCTTCTTCTTTTCTTACATATAGTCATAGAATCTGATAATATTTTCTTGTCACTCTCTGCTTTGAAATGAGTCTTAATTGAGGAGACAAATAAATTGTGTCGGAATTTTTTGCATATGATTTAAATGGATAATTACCTAATTACTGGAGTATTGCCAATTCTCTGAATGGCTCAAAATTTTCACCTGAGAATGTTAAAGTTTAATAAAGAAATTATTCAAGGAAACAATGCCTGATGACTCTTCTCAACTGTCAGCACAAGGCTATCTCAGAACCTCTCTGGTGGAGGCAAGAACCAACAGTAGGGCCCAGTGATGTGCTTGTGGTTCAGCAGGATTGACTTTGATTGTGCCAAGGTTTCTGATCTTCATTGTGCTGATCAGTCCCCATTTTCTGAATGTACATGTTTCTGAAATTCTGATAATACAACTTGTCTCCTCTTCAGATTTGATACATGCTTGTTTTCATAGACTGAAGTCATGCATGCTTCCATGTACTTCTGGTGAATTAGAACTTTCAAGCTTTTATAGCTTTTTTCTTTTTTTTCTATTCTTTTGTGTTTAATTATTTTGTAACATATGAATTTTATGTTCCTTCAATGCAGTGCCAGCAATCATGCCTGGTACTGTAAATCCATGGTTGGAGTGGTTGGAGAGGTCATAGACAGTAGAAGAGAAACTGCTACCATCATTTTCCTAAATCAATACAGTTTTTAACTGTATTCTGAAACACTGACGCTCATAGCTACAGATAAGTGTAGTTCTCATCCCTCATCAAAGAAGCTTCTTTCTGTAGCGGATGGAGGTTACTACAGTGAGCCATACTGATATAAATGCAGAGAATAAGTGGCTGTGGATGGCCAAGCCCCAATCAGTACATATGCAGCACAAGCCCTATACCCAAGGCAAGCCAACTGGTCAAGTACTAAACACACATACATACCAACACCACTAATGGACTTAGTAGGTTCCGTATCTGTAGATATGCAACAAAAATAATTATAGAAGAGGTCATGAATCTGAGAGGGAGTAAAAGAGGGAGAAGTTGAGAGGAGGAGAGAAGGGTGATGTAAATACAGCATATTCATATATGGAATTATTTAAAAACATAAAAAATTATTTAAAGTAAGTGTGGTAATTTTAGCCTGTCCAATTTATGAACATCTTTTTGGCTCTTTCTTATATCATGGACATAACTAATTCTCGTTCTATCTTTGTTAGTGGCACTAATGCCCATCCTTGTTTCAAAGTTGAATTCTATAGCCTGGGGTTAAAAATATTTAAAATTCTACCTCCTGAGGAAGCCTCTTGTCCGTAGGTCTTTATGCTATTACTGTTGCTATGCTGGAGATTTCCCACTTGTCTCTTCCATCTCACCCTTCCCAGCTCTCTTGTGTGCTCAGTGATACCTACCTGGATGGTATCAGTGAGATCTCTAGATGCATCGCTTCTAGCTGTTTTTACCCAGTGGAGTGCTGGCTGGAGATGGAAACGAGTGAGTGAAACCAGGCTATTCCCTTTGTAACTCCTTCCCTGCTGGATTGCCATAGGTTGGCTTTCTCTCTTGCCTCAACTCCATGGCTCTCATGGGAAGACTTTCTGTGTGATTAGTATACATTTTGTGGACTTTGAGACAAAATGGACAGTTACATTAAATATAAGCCATTATATTAATATCAATTTATGCCCATTACAAATTACTCTTACAGATTTGCTGACTTGTACATAGGCAATGCATAAAAAAACATAAAATTTTATCATCTTTGAATGACTATATTTGATGACACCATACTGTTGCATTTTAGTGATAGCTTGAATGTTGCCTTGAAGCTCGACACATAACCCAATGTCACCATTAAGTTATTAACTGGATGGTGGCAACACTCACACTTAGCACTTACATGTTGCTTTTCATCATTAATGTGTATGACAAATAGGAGCAAATCGATAGCACAGCAGTGTATTCAGGAATGATCTTTTACTGGTTCTTGGTTCATCCCAGTTCAGAGGCCTTTTACTAGCAGGCCCATAAAACTGGTGACAAGTTTCAAGTTAATAGACAAAATTTATTTGGGTCCGTCCTTCCATATCCACTGTCCGTTCACCCAGGAGGCTTCTCGTTGAATGATGAATCTGTAGAGTCAGAAACTGCCTTTGATCTTTGTATCTGTAGTTCCTCATAAGTCCTGGCACCTGATAGACATTCAAAAAGTGCATGTAGAATGGACAAAAGACTCAGAAACACACCAAAACTACTAAGGTTATCATTAATGCTGTTTCTAGTACCTATTCTGTCAGGCAGTATATGCTGTGTGTGTGTGTGTGTGTGTGTGTGTGTGTGTGTGTGTGTGTGTGTGTGTGTTGCACTTTAGATGCAAGACATTTTCAATATTCCTTTCAATTGAAAAGGAGGGCCATAGTTTGAAACTCTGAAACTCATGGCAGTATTTATTGAAAGCCAGAAAGGGATGTGTCCTAACCAAATAGATATAGCTCAGGGAGACAAAAAGTCTGTTGCTCTGAATTGAGCACTTGCAGCTTCCTTTATTCCAGGAAGCTCTGCAGATGCATTGAAGTCAGAGTGCTAAAGCGGGCCTCAAAGTTTCACCGCCAGTTTTCACATTTGTAGGGTTTCCATGCCTTGCACTTTGGGGAGAGTGTTGAGTCTGAACTGAGTCTTGAAGAAAAATCCTATGGCTTTCCCATTAGCTGACCTGCCCTCCAATTAGGTGTGGAGAAACAGCCTTGACAAATGAAGTCTGATATGCTGGGCAGCATTTTTGTCCATACTTAACCAGAGATTAAAAGAAACAGTTTGGTGTGAAGAAAACAAAGCATGTGGCAGAATCATTTTACAGTGAATAAAATAAGAATTTACGAAGTTTTAATATTTACAAAAAGGCATCTCAACTTCATGTGTCTAATGATTATGGAACACACAACTAGAAGCAAAGTCCAAGCTAGGACTGAAGAAGACTCAGTGAAAATAGTATGCTGGGTTTTAAACTGATATACAAATTGCACATATACATGAAGTAGCAATGACTCATACTTAAACATTCAGTGAGTATCAATTTGGCATTAACTACAGGCAATGGATAGATACAATATTCCCATCTTGACGTAGCTCTAGGTAAAGATCAAGCCTTATAAAGGGAAACAAGAACATTCTTTTAATAGAAACTGTGGGATGCTTCTGCTGTCTAGACTATGCCATTAGACCTTGGAGTTTTTCTGTGATTAAAAAAGTCTTTTCAAAGAGTTTCCCCCTCACATTATGAGTAATGTCATTTGGGTTTAAAACATGTAACTTTAAAAGATCAAATAACCTGACCAACTTGTCTTCTATGGCTGGTGGTTCATTCTCTGTTCACTAAGCTTTCGTTTTTAAGATATGTGCCAATGTATCATAAGTGTTTAGTGACAATGTAACTACCATATGTTTCAATTTCCATTCAGTGTGTGACAGACTGTAAAGCTGAAGTGCTGTAAGGAAAACGTTGGGCTAGAGGACTTTGGGCAGAACCCCCACATACAGAGGTGCAGCCTTCTCACAACATGAAAGGACACTGAAGATAACCCTTCATTCAGTAACATATGAGGCCAGGCAGAAGAATATTCCATTCTTCCCTTTTACGCAGCTTTGCAGGGAGATTCAGTCCCTGTTACTAACAATGACAAACAGCTCAAAGACACATTCCCTTCCTTTTCCTTCTGTTTCTGTGATCATAGCATGTGAATCTTCCCTCTGGGAGGCAAGTCACAAGGATACACTGAAGCAATGACTTGTTTTTAAAACTTGCTCTTTTTAAAACTGAGTTTTAAATTTTGTTATATAATTATAATAAGTTTATGCAACTGTCCCAAACAGCTTCACAATCATGGCTGACTTTGAGAAGGTGTCCTAAGGTCTTGGGAAGGAATGGAAAGTGGTGGACCAGCTTAAGCAGTCAGCACATCTTGTTTCACATGCCAAGTTCACTTTACAATGAAACTATTCTGTGGTTTTGCTATGTAGAGCTCTGTGAAGAAGCTGTCCTATAATTCATCATAATTTATGAGATGTTCTAGCTAGCTCAGGGCAAGAGGTGAAGGAGGAAGAAAATGAAGCTTGTCTTTGGAGGGTTTAATTTGCTTTTCCTGCTCTTTATATTTCTCTGAAGTATTCTCTGCATGCTTTGTTGCATTGAAATTGGTTCTTAGGAAATAGTTGATTCTTACCATTTGGATCTACAATGTCCCTCATAGGTCCATGTGCAAAAGGTTTGGGAAGCAGCCTATGGTGCTATTGGGAAGGAATGGAAACTTGAAGAGATAAAGCCCGCAGAATGGATTTAGGTGGCTGAGGTGTATATTTGAAGGAGATTCTCTCCTTTACAGCCTTTGCTCCCCAGCGGCCATAAGCAGCATGCTTTACTACATGCTCCAAACCGTCATGTACTACTTTGCCACAGGTCCAAGGAGATGGGTCAAAGTGACCATGGATGAAACTCTATGGCTCTAAGTCAAAGTAAATGTTTCCTCATGAATTGACTTTCTCAGGCATTATCACAATGATGGAGTGCTGACCAATACACCAACACTAATTTTCTCTTAGAAATATGGTAGTAATAAGACTTGATAGATGACTTAACTCTATTTCAATTTATAACACTATTATAGGAATAAGTGCACTTAAAAATATTATCACTAATTGTTTGTATTTAATATGTAAATGAACCCATTAGAAGTGGTATATTTTGAAGTTGAGGATAGGAGGGAAAATAGAAAAATGAGAACGTCTTAGTCTTTAGGATCATTCTAGATCTTTATCCAACGTATAAGGGCAGCTTTACTCATGTGGATTCACCTGTCAGTCATTGTTAACCTCACAGCAGTTTCCAAACACAGAGATCCTCATCTGGAAATTATTCTGTCCCACATTTTCTTTCAGCTACTTCTTCTTCTGCCATGTGGCTTGAGGAACTGATCGAATTAGTAATAAGATTTCAGTTGGGAATTTCCAATAAAATAAAAATGCTTAGATCATGCTTGCTACATGACAGAAACTGTTAATTCTCCTATAAACCAATCATCACATGTGTTATTATCACTTTGTAGCTGGAGAAAAGGAGGCACAGGAAAATTAAAATACTCGAAGTCATAGCACGTAAATGTCAGAAGTGATCTTTGCAGGTGCCAAACTCAATTTTCCTTCTGAAACTTCATTAAAGCAACTAGTACAGATCACAAGTGCAAATCCCAGTCATTCCAAGAGGTGAACCTGGCTTCCGTCTCACTGTGGCATCCACCCACCGTGTTCACTTTGATTTATTCTAATCTGCTTTTAGGTATTCTATAGATAAAAATGTATACTCCATTTTTTCCTAATAGAACTTTAAAATCTTGGAAATTTTATAGTGACACATTTTGGCATTGATTTTTATCATAGTATATTCCTTGAAGATTATAAAAGATTCATTTTATAAGAAGATTAACAAATACTCATTCACAATGACAATAGAGACTTATTTTGCCTTTACCTAATTCTCGTGCTTTAAGGTTAGCATAGAAAGGTTGAGGCTTAATTTGGACCATGTGTGTAGAGTTACATTATGTTCTCTACTAAATTAAACAATGTGGATACGATTGCTGTCTACACTAAAGTGTCTAGATTTCAAACACAAATGGCAAAATTAAGTACTTTGACAAATTTTTATACTAACCATATTTGTTTATACTTATAGTTGCTTCCTAGAAACTCTTAATGAAATTCCATTAATGAAAACACTGACATTTGTGCTCTAAGATTCAGAAATGAATGATTTTATCTCATTTGTACACTTACAGCCATATTTGTGTTATCAATTAAATATTATGAGTTTTCGAGGTTTTATCACCCCACAATTCATTTCTGCTTTTTCTGAAATACATTAGTAGATGACAGATGCTTCAAGAAGACCTTTAGTAATGCATTCCTCCCTTTCTAATTCTCTGTATGAATTTGGTTGTCTTGTTCTTGAACTCTCTTGTTCTATTTTAACTAAAAATGTGGTGCTTTCAACTTTTAAGATTCCAATCTTGCACAGAGATGCTAACCTTGTAAACTTTTTTAGAGATCAAATATAAGAAAGTTTTGCCTAAGCTCACAAAAGCAATGAAACACCAGCAGTTCATGCCTCCCAGGGGTCTATACAATGATGTCTAAATCAGTAAGAAATGGCATCATGTTCTACTGGAATTGTGTCCTCTTACACGAATTTTTCTGTGTATTAAAAAGTAGAAATTAATGAAGCAAGAGTCACTGAGCCCATTAATAAAAGAATTTTGTTAGTTCACTTGACCGAAAGCATTCCCATTGCATGTTACGTTTGTCTGGGATTTCTGTGCACAAGCAGCTGGAAATGTGCAGATCAAAGAAATTGATTCCATTTTCTAAGTGCTCTCACCTGATCCTCCCTGTGACTGCTCCTTAGCTCCAGCTATGGAGGTTGCCTGGGCTCCAGATGCTCTCACCTAGACATGAGACTGCTAGGCTAAGTCAGATATTGGCTCATTTTTAATTAGAGATGTGACTGGCAAGTTATTGGGGGAATTATGAACCATATTTGCATTAAGAGAATGTTCTAAAAATTGGTGGATATTTTACTTGGCAGCCATTGATAGAGTTTTTTATTTATTGGTTGTCTGTTTAGAAATATGTTTTTCTTTACCTTTTTCATCAAATTTTGGAAGTTGGGGAACATTTTCTCCATTTCTTTCTTCTTGTGGAGCTCAAACCTGTGTGTGGGGGGGTGTAGGGCCATGAATTCCCCCTAAATTGTGTCTCACAGAGCCCATCCTTGCTTCTTTGGGGATCACTTGTTCCTTTCTGATCTGTCCTTGTCTTTGGAGACCTGCTTTTGAGCATCAGCAAAGGCTCTGGAGGAACATTTTGTACACTCCTCCTCTGCCCCCAGACTTTGTTGGTTTGCTCCCTTGCATTTGGCAAAGACCTCACCCTTCACTGCATTTAGCAGATGCAGTTAGTGAAGACAAACCTGGTGATGTGGGCATGCAGTTGTCTCCTAGGTAAACCTCTTTGAAAACTCTAACGCATGGTCCTAACTCATATAATCCTTTAAGAGTGTTAAAGGTTGGACTGGTTTCTCCACACTGCAGATTCTTCCTTCTCCTGTTGCCATCCATGCTGGAAGTAGCTTCCCATATCTTCTATCCTGAGAAGGCCTCAGTACCTCACTGAGGTTTCTCTGCATTCTCAACTGCCAGTGGATTTGCTTTAACCTGACTTTTCATTTAGTTAACTTGTTCTAATTGCTAGAGTATCTTGTAGAATTCTAGCATTCTAATCAGAAGCAGAATTCCTTCACATTATAGAAAACACAAATATTTACCAGCTCTGGAAATATTAAGAGATTTACAGAACAATCTTATTTCTATAAGATTGAAAAATTCTTGAAAAATTAAATGCTGTGGCAAAACTGAGCCAAAATTTCTGGCACTGGTAATGGAGTTCAGTAATGGTTTCTTAATGATCTACAAGGAATATGACAGCTATCTACTGTTTTACAGGGGGATGTTTCATCGTGTTATCTGGTTCCTAGGCAGGTAAAGAAGTACATGTACACATATGGAGAGAGAGTGGGAGATGGAGAGATTTTTGTTAGGGCGTATAGCAGGTTCTTAGTATGGCTTCTTAATGTGACAGTTCTCTTTATCTCCTACAACCTCTCTCCTTGATTTCCATATATACTCATGAAATGTCATCTTATTTGGCTAATGTATGTAACAGGCTTCATATTAGCTGTGTAAAGCTACACAAACAGCAGTTAATAAGAGATGATAGGAAAAGGAAGGATGTTCAACTTATTTGGATTTGTTTATAAATAAGAAAAAACGATGACTACTATGGAGCATCATCTTAAATAGCAACCATAGGAACCCTTTCAGTGGTATTTCACACAATGTTGGTATATAGATTACACTATCATTTCAGTAGTCTTCAAATTCCAAATTAGAGCATTTTGCTAGTCTCAGAAGTGGCAGTTGAGGATGGAGGCTGCAGCTAAGTTGGTAGAAAACTTGTCTGGCATGCACAAAAGCCTGCGTTCCAACTTTAACACTACATAAACATCAAACACTATGAGTGTGATGGCTCATGCTTGTTATCCCAGGACTAGGAAGTGGAAACAGGAAGATTAGAGTTCAGGGTCATCTCAGCTGTATAGTAAAGTCAAGGCCAGCCTGGGGTAGATGAAGTCCTGTCTCAAAACAAAACAACAAAAAACTGGCAGTTAACTCCACTACAAAGGAGCAGATGTTTTTCTTAGTGATTTTCTTTAAAGTCTAAAGTGGTGCAGTAATGAAGCCTTATTAATGAAAGCCTTATTGTGCTTGTGTTTACATAAACACTCTAAAATTTTCCTAATGTCCGACTTCTGAATCAGTAATGTTGTTGCAGTATTAGGGTAAAATAATGTGATTCTTTTTGATTTGTAATGTATCCATTAGCAAGAACCAGATGTTCACATTCACCTTTTTGTTGTTGTCAAAGAGATTATAATCCTTGAATACAATCTCAGGGAAAATTCCTGAGCCCTGATCCAAAAGAAAAAGTCTCATTTCTCTCCACCAAATCAAAGGAAAGGGTTTGTTGTGGTGGCTATTTGAGAAGGTATAACATTGCATTCCAGAAGAGAGAACAAGCAATCACCTTTTGATCTCTCAGGCAGATGCTCAAGTTTGTAAATTTAATAAAAAGATAAAAAATGTGGCAGCATTTTTATCTGAAGCAATAAACCCTGATTAAATCTTGCCGTTTAATGCTAACAGTCTTTCTAGGTAGCATGATGGTGAGTGAAAGCTTTGGACAAGATAATAGCAACAGACAAATGCGAAGGAATATGAAGTCTTATGAAGTCTTAAAGAGTCTTTCAGAACACTGAAGAGTTTAGGAAATTAAAGTAATCAGTGTGCCATTTCCTGCTCCTGACTCACCTTCCTTGCCTACATCTCTTCACTGTTTTGTTGCTGAGTAAATCTATTTCCTCCACTGAAATGCCTGTTTCTTAGTCTATAATGATTGTCTTTCATGTTCCGTTTTATTAATATTCAAAAATAAAAGTGGGCCAGAAAGTAATCTGCATATTATCAGTTGAATTCCAAAGGGATGCGGGATCCCCATCAGCCAAGCCTTGCTGCTCTCATAACTAAAGAGATAAATTTGTAGACAGGATTTATAATAACATACTAAAAACCATTTTTGTCATGATGAGCAGAAACTACAGTATATGGGAAGCAAGAATAATTACTGTAAGCATGTTATAATGGTTGGGCTTTGCAAGCATGTCTTTAAACTATTAATGCATAGCAGTGTTAGGAAATCCAGAAACTTCAGATGGCATGCTGTCTTTAATGGATACTAAGTTCCATTCAGCCTAATATGCATGTTTACACAGATGTGTGGAGTAAGACAGGGTCTTTAGATAGAATAAATCATGATTAATGTTGATATTAACTTTATTTTCTGTCAATCAAGCTCGATTTCTAGCAATCACATATTCGTGGAGGTAACATTTTGATAGGAGAAGTGAACACTCAAATTATGGATATGACTGGAAAGTAGGATCTGCAATGTTGACTTTTTCTCTAAGCAATTGTTTTGGTTACTGTTGCAATGATCAAAGAATTGCAATGTTACCAAACTTAGATAACAGTAGGTACTTTTGTTAGATAATAAAAACAAATTGTGCCGGCTCCTTTTAATATTTCACAGTTGCAGTTATACTAAAACACATTAGTTTGGCACAGCTTTCAAATGTACACCCTCTGTGAGATAAAGGGTGCATAATGGCTTCTGGAATGATCTACTATTTTTGGCATATAAAAAGAAGTTATAATGCTGTTCTTTAAAATTTATGTTTCATAATAAAATGAATAATTCATTCACTCATCCACTGACAAGCAGAATACTTAAATTAATGTCTCAAAGTAAAAAATCAGCACCAAACCAAAAAGCTAGGGTTGGAGGTAGGGAAAGCAGCCTGGCTATTAGGATATAATACATTTTCAGAAGATAACCGTAATATAAAATGAGTCTGAAAGTCATTTATAAAGAACAGGATATTAAAAGCTATAAGAAAAAAAAGAGACCATTTATCTATTTGTGTACTATTTTGAAAGCTTGAGCCAAATCTTTCATCAGTGATTTGGGTGCCTTCCAATAAATTGGGCAGGATGGGAGGGTGGGAGGTGAGCAGTATTCTCTTTTTTCTTTAGCCGGCTTTATGTTAAGCTCTCATTCACTAATTCAACAAATGCCTACTGTGCATCTGATATATGTAAGGCAAGATGTGAGGTGGTATGATTAATATTCAAAGATATGTAAGGTATGGCACCTGAGCAGTTTAGAACTGCAGATAAAGAGAAGGATACCTTGGTGAATTTAAATCAAGAGTAATTTTCAAAGTAGTACTGAGATAAATTTTGAAATGAAATTAGCTTATTATTAACTAAGGTTGAGTAAGTAAACTTTGTTCCCATCTCTCATTTTACTGTGTAACAAAGTGTCATCACTACCATCATCATCACCATCATCGTCGTCATCTTCATCATTACCATTAACAACAAGGTAGCCAACACATGTGCCTAAAGTCGGTGTTTATCCTGGCTGGTCAGAAGAGCTAGCAATCAAACAGGGATGGTTTCTACATTGGTAGTTCACATTCATCATCAGAGAGTTTTCACCTGAGACCTCCTTGGGTGTGACCTCATCACTTTTGGGAACTTTAGTTTTTGAGATCGTTGTAGGTTTTTTTTTCCATGTATGAAGTGAGAGAATTCGATAAGGTGAGCTGTTGGTTCTATTTCAAACCTAGTGTTCTTTGAATTTATACCTCTCTAAAAGTTTTAAATGATAATAATAATTTAATTTAATAATAATAAATTTAAAAATAATAATATTTTAATGAAGAAACCATCAATATTCAGAAATGTAGTACATGCCCACTGTCTTTGTCTTTGTGCACCCCGCTACCCTCCAACACACATACGTGCATGCACACACACACACACACACACACACACTTTTTTTAATATTTTGTTATTTCAATTCTCTGCCAAATTACTGAAATGCACATTTTTAGAAGAAAGAAAAGAGAAAAAGAAGAGAAAAGAAAATAGGCCCAAACCTCAGCTTCCCATTTTCCTATCCCAACATGCAAACCCTTGTCTGAGGACAGACATCATTACTTTGCATAACCCTTTCAGTCTGTCTCTTCTGCAAAATTTCCCCACACTCATGGGTCCTCCTAGGGTTTACAATGAATCAGAAGGAATGCTTGTTTATTAGCAAAGTATCAATGTGTCTTAAGAAATTAGAGTAGATTTAATGATTTCCACTTTATAGTTGGGTAAGAAAGAAAAGGTAATTGAAAGGCTTCTGACTTGCACTAGAAGAGCAAAGCTAAATCGTAGTGAAAGACCAAAGCCTGGCTTTATCCTGCTTGCCTCTCAGAGAGTGAATTGTGCACATGCCAGGGAATGGAGGCTCACCTATGACACACGTCACATAGAGCATCAAGCCATTAAGATCTTAAGGTTCTATTTCCCAAGAGGAGGTAAATTCACCTCAGTGACACCACAGAAAATCAGCCATCTAGCCAGGAGACTGCAATCACATAGTAAAATGTTGCAGTCACATGCTTTGGGTGGCATAAATTCTCAGGAACTAGGAATTGCCTAATAGGACTTTTGGCTCAGGAAAGTGATGTTGAAGGACTTTAGAAGTGAAAATACCCACAAATTTATAATAGGTGAGAATATTAAAGATTTTTACATTTTCTATAAGAGACATAGAGTGAAAAATCACTCTGATATGATCTATAGTACGTTTTAGTATTTTCTATTTTTAGTGACTTGCTTTACAAATTTAGACCTTTCTATCCCAAACATTTAGTTTACATTACATCAAGTCAAAGGATGGAAAATTGTAACCAAATATTGAAATATGATAATTTCAAACTTCCAAAGGTAATGCCTAATTTTTAGTAGGAACAACTATTTTATTTCAGTGAGATATATCAAGTGATGTACTTATTTACGCAATGGTAGCTGGTTAAAGCTCTGTGCGTGTAGGCCAGAGGACACCTAGGGTATTCATCAGGTGCCATCCACATTTGTTGCTGTCATTTGTTTTATTTTGTATTGTTCTGTTTTGTTTGAGACAGAGTCTCTTACTGGCCTGGAATTTGGTAGGAATGTGAGGTTGGCTGGCCAGTGAACCCCACGGATCTGCCAGTCTCTGCCTTCTTAGCACTAGATTATAAGCACATATGAAGTGTGCTTATGATATGTGCATATGAAGCACATATGAGTGAAGTGTAAATTTTTAAAGATATATCATGGCTTTATAAATGGTAAACATAGTGTTATTTCCTGTCCACTCCTTCTTTGGTCTTTTGGGAATTTAGTTTTCATTTCAGAGACTGGAAGGGGAGAGCCATAGGCTTAGGTCCTTTATGATAATGCACTCTGATCACTACAATCCACAGGAAAATAGAATGGCCTTAACGTGACTGTTGGTCTTCATGTTCCTATGATCTGCTTCCTCAAATGGGCTGCTCACTAGACATAATCACTGCCCCTGAGTATTCCTACCTGTATACTCCAACCTCTTCCTAACATCACAGTATTTTAGGCTAGCTTACCTGAGAAGATAAATCTGGTCAAGAAATGCCCACCTATGCCACATATGCAATTCATTACTGTTACCACAAATTGAGGGTCTTGAATCTATATTTGGAAAAATGTTTCTGATGCATTAAAAACTGAGAACGAAAATAATGCTTTTAGAAGAATACAATCTCTTTTCATTTCTGTGTTCTAAAACATACAGAGGAGTTTTAGCCCTTTCCTTTTTATTCAGAGATAACTAATAGCTTCACTTTATCATCATGCATTTACTTTGCCTGGTTAAAAAATATTTAAAGCCAGGACTGAAGAGATGGCTCAGCGCTTAAGAGTACTGACTGTTCTTACAGAGGATCCAGGTTCGATTCCCAGTACCCATATGGTGGCTGGTTAACAACTGTCCATAACTCTAGTTCCAGGGGATTCAGTGCCCACTTCTGACCTCTGTGGGAGTGTGCACTTCTGACACAGGTGCACCTACCTACATGTAAGCAATACACTTGTACACATAAAATAAAAAATAATCAAATATTTAAAAATATATTTAAAGTTGATACAACTGATAATTATGCATGTTCAAAGGTATATTAGGATGTCTTCATACAGATATACTTTGAATACTTTGAATAATGACTAAATCATGGTAACTGGCATTTTAGTTTTGCATGTTTTGAACTGCATATAGGTATAACCATAGTGTAAATATATTCTTTTGTGTTGAACTTCTTTTCCACTCATTATTTTAGTGGAATTTTTCTCAGGTTGATAGTAAGGAACACAGTTTGCTCTATTTCCCCACTGTGATGCTCTTCATTGTACGAATACACTACAATTTGTTCATTCACTCTATTGTTAATGGACTCTGAGCTGCTTCTAGCTTTGAGCTATTTTGCGTAATGTGGCCATGGACACTGTTGAGAACTTTTGGTGCACACACAGGGTCAAGATTAGAACTGTTGAACCATCAGATAGATGTCGGTAGAGATTTAGTAGTTAGGGCAAAAGTTTCCCAAAGAGTGTGTGTCAGTTTATACTTCTGTCACAATATATGAAAGTTCTGTGCTTCACCGACACCCAGTATTTTATGTACAGACCTCTTTATTTTGCAACATTTTTGATGGTCTGTTGTGGTACTTCATCGTAGTTTTAATTTGTCCTTCTCAGTTGACTAAGCATATTGAACTCTTTTATATGCTGATTGGCAATAGAGTCCACTTTTATTGTAGTGTCTGATTAAGCTTTTTCCTATTAAGAAAGGACCCAGTTTTTGTCTTCAGCAATAAAGTCTTAGCATCTGGTCCCAGGAGGCAAAAAGAACAATAGCAATAGCCTATATTGTCTAGGGAGTCTATGGAGGCTTCCTGGTTAACTCACAATGAGGGACCCCACTCTCGAAACTCAGACTTTTGTTTAAAAATTGGTGTTATTATGCCATGTTGCATTATAGTGATGCTGGAATAAATTCAGCCTGACTCCAAGCATTCATTTTAGCTAAGAGGGACTCAAACTGCTCTAAAAATCTGTTCCTTCAGAACTGTCTTCCTAAACAAAGTCCTCACTCTTTCTTTTAGTCAAACTGTATATCCATCATGAAATGGTGAGGTAAAAGTGGACCCTTATCTTATCAGAGGATTATGTCCCTTCTGACCCTTACTGATCAAGAGTAGCATACACATAATCACAAACTGATATTATCAATTTAATCCCATCTATTGTTTGAGAGACAAATGCGATAATCTTTGTTGCTTCTAACAAATATCTGATGTTTAAAGCACTAGCTTTACTGATCTGCAAAATATGCATGCATACATACATATACACACACGTTATTGTGGATCAAAGGTAAGCAAAGGTCTTGAGGGATTAAGGCTATATTCCCAGGTTTCAAGAGGAGCCCATGGTTCAGTAAGCTAGTCTACAATATAAACAAGTTAAAAGCAACTTTTTGTTTGCAAAGTTAGGTAAGAGTCATTTGTCCAGAGACTGTAGAAGTCATTCCCACAAAAAACCTTATGACTTCTGGGAGTAGGGTGCAGGAGGGTCTAATTGGACTTCTCAATGGGAGGGAACTCATGGGTGATACTTTAAATATAGCTAAACATACATGGCTGGAGAGGTCATAAATCTTAGAGAAAACCCTATCTCTGGCATATCTCTAGACAAATGAAATTTTTTATTGTATGCTCAATATGGATCCTAACATTTATAGACAATATACTATACACCATTCATCAAAGAAACTTCTTTTCGCAACAGAGGGAGAATATTATAGAGTTCTGCAACTGGGAGTGACTCTAGATAGGTTGAATAGAATCCAGTGAATGAACTTGCATCATGGACACGTGGGTACAAATGCTTGACTGGATATGCCTTAACATATATGACAGAATGCATGAAATCTGGTGGTGAGGTGGGGGCCACGGGAGGGTCAGATGGGGGCAGTGGTCTAAATTTGATTAAGATTTATTCTACGAAATGCGCAAAAATGAAAGTATGCCTAAAGAAGAACTGTACCTTTTGAGGTAGAAAAAATAATTAATTAGATATAACTTCATTTGAAGTTAGAGTATGAATCTTTAAAAAATTAATCCAAGTACCCCTGAAGGTATATGTCTGTCCTAATTGTGAGTCTAAAAGATCTGAAATCAGGATGGCACATGCTGATCTGAGAACAATGCTAGTGACACACACTTTGCATGCACATTTGCTCTGGAAGTCACTCCTCCTTAATCCCATTTGCAATTGATGAATTTCTGTACCAAACATTAGCAATCTACAATTAAAAATCATTTCAGCTAATATGAAGCTGACAGATGAAACGCCTCGTTGACGGGGAGCTCTCCTGATCCCTACTCTCTCCTCCCCACGCAATTTGTTTCCCTCCCCTTTTATTTTATTTTAATCACTCTTCTGAGACATTGTTGGGACTGACTCTTCATCAAGGTGTCCAGCTGAAAAATGGTTATCAGATCCTGCTGAGGCAGGGACAGGGGAACAGCAACCCACATCGCCTGCAGATGTGCAGAGTGGGAACTTTGGGAGGCAATGATAATTAAAGAGCATATGGTCTGTAATAAATCTGTGCAGTAGTGCTAGCTTGTGTTAATCAGGAGATTAGAATAATAGCACATCCTTATGAATAGTGTGTTAAATCTCAAGTTACATTTCCTGGACTTAATATAGCTCGGCGTAAATTTGGCAGTTTCTCATATTTGATATAGTATATGGAGTGCGGGAAGATTTATGATATAATTTGTGTACATGCACCCCGATCAAAATGGCTGAGAAGGGCCTGATAAAACACGAACATCTGGAGGTACAGATGTCATTCTCAGAAAGCTGAAGGCTGTTTGACAGGGAGCAGGAACATACGACTATGAAAGAAGCAGGGCTCCAAAATGCCAAGTTCCGCATGAGTTTGATAGAAATGTGTTATGAGTGCTTAACATTGTGATTGATAGTTCTTGATGAAGAAAACTAGCCAGTAAGCCTGTACTTACCTTTTGTTTTGTTTTGTCAATTTGGTTTTGTTCTTTATTTTTACCCTTTCACAATGATGATTTATGGAAAAAGACATTATTCTTTCAGTCTTCAAAGACAGAGTTAGCACATTTGGAGCAGGAAAGCTGTGTTGGAGAAAGCAAATCACATTTGTATTGTGCCCTGGCCTGATGATCTGTTATGAGAAAAGGAAAGGTGGTAAACTCCTCATTCATTAATATATACTCAAAGTCTATATAGTAATAGTGTTAAACCAGTTGCTACAAACTTATATATATATGTATATATTATTTGATAAATAATATAGTTATCATTTTATTTTATGTATAATATATTAGTTTTGGTTTATCTAAGGATACCCTAGCATAATGGTTATCTCTGTTTGATAGATATAGATTGTCATATTTTTCTATTTAAATGTTCAATGAATAAAATAAAATGGTATTTTTATAAGATAAATATTAAACAGATAATTTTGCTGGAACTAAGAATCTTCAGCAGAGTTCTGGGTTTTCATATATCTGTATTTAATTGACCCTGATAGCTCTTTCTGGTTTCATCAAGGTCAAAGAATGGCTATTATATTTTTTCTTTCCTCATTATGACCAAATGTAATAAAGTGAAATGTAATTATTATTGTCAGTAAACAGCATGCTTCCTAAATGAACTAGTATAGAATATAGACTGACAACTTTTAGGAACTCAAATGAAAAAAACTATTTGGGGCCTGTATTAATTATTTTTCTTATTGCTTTTCTTATTCTTCTTATTAATTATTATTCTTATTGAAGGGTTTATTTTGGCTCATGGTTTTAAGGGATGCAGCCCAACATGATGGGAACATATAGCAGCGGATGTGTGAGGTGGCTGGCCACCCCCGCATCACAATCAGGAATGCGAGAGCAATGAATGGCGGTGTTCTACTGGGCTTTCTCCTTTTACTCTTTCTGTTCAGTCTAGGTCCCAGTCCATGGGATGGTGTCCTTGTATACTGGAATATTCAGGGTGGGTCTTCCCTCCTCGTTTGAATTTCTTTGAAAATAATCTCCACAAACACATCTAGAGTGATTTCAATCCAGACAAGCTGACAATGAAGATTTACCACCACTAGTTTACCTTTGTCAAGTCGCACCCAAACACGCTACTTTATACTTCATACCAAATCTTCAAAGGCATTGGCCATCTCATAGTTGAAAATACACTCAGATCACTTCTCAGAACCCCCAAATCTTCAAAATCACTACATCATTCAAAAGCTTGAGGTCTCAGCTGGGTGTGGTGGTGCATGCCTTTAATCTCAGCACTAGAGAGGCAGAGGAAGGTGGTTCTCTGTGAGTTTAAGGTCAGTCTGGTCTAACCAAAGAGTTCCGGTCCAGGCCTTCTAGGGCTCTTCCATGAGACCTTGTCTGAAAAAAGGGGAAAAAAAATAAAGGAAAAGGAAAATTGCTTTGAGATTTAAAGCAATTTCTTAACTGTGAGCCCCTATAAAATAAAATAAAATAAATTTCATATTTCCAATAGACAATGACACAGAGTAAACATTTCTATTCCAAAAGAGAATTATGGCATGGTGAGGAAAGACTGAATCACAGGAAGACCAAAACCCAGCAAAGTGAACATCAAATTCTTCAGCTTGATATACAGCACCTGGGGTTTCTAGTGGTACTGACTGGGCTCCAAAGGGTTTAGGTAGTCTCAACTCTCTCCTTCCATTGCACATACAGTCACTTTCTTGGATCACCTCTGTCTGCACCTATAACTTTCTCTTGTGAATATCACACTGTCTATTACCACGATGCTAAGTTTTTCATTGCAATTTGGGTTTCACATTTACTGCTTCAAACAATGGTCTCCTGGGGCTTCCTTGTAGGAAATCTGACACCATCAAACATTGTCTGGCTATAGGAAGTTTCTAGAATCTTGATGTAAGTTTCCATGACCCTTAACTTTTCCATTTTGCTGATATGCAAAACCAGCACCAAGTGAATGACCCTCAAGTTCTGCTGCCAGCTCAAGACATGTCTGTCCACTTTGGACCACAGCTGTCATGACCCCTGTGACCTTGGTGTATGAACCTGGGGGAAAACTTCTGCTTGTTGTTTTTGAGAAGGAAATCCATTCAAATGTGCCCTCAGTTTAGATTCTTTGCTTTCAAAGAAATTTACATTTTACAAGCTGAACCTCCCATGGGTGAGGCCCTGTCCTCAGGGAACCTTTCGTATTGGTATTGCTCCTTTGAGGAGTTCAAGTTTTCTCTTTAAGGGCACTAATCTCTTTAACAATTAATGTCACTTTCTCTCCACTACTGTCTGTATCTTTAAACTCCCTCACACTCTTCATTGCCAAACTGCACATTTTCATGCACCTCTGCTCTTTCTATGGAGAGGACTACAAAGCAGGGGGCAGCAGTCACGCTCCAAACAGAATGCATGCTGTCTTCAAATTTCTTCTACCAAAGAAAATCAGTCCATTACTTTTGAAATCTGGTTCATTCAAATTTTACCACTGGAAGAATGCAGCCAGAGTCTTAACCAAACTACGACACAAATGACCTCTAGTCCTGTTCAAAGAAGAGTCCGTGTTTCCCTCTAGAACCTCACGAACCTGGTCTTTACCCTTGGCACTCTGGTCTCCCATCCTCCTGCCAAAGTGGCCACTAAACTCTGTTTATGGCATTCTAGGGTCTTATCTCCTTGTAGCTCCAGATTCTCCCACATTCTTCCCACAAGCTATTTCTAAAAAACCTATGACTCACCTGGTCAGGTTTTTCACAGCTGTAGTCCCACTCCAACTTTCTATATCAGTTACTTCTCTCATTTCTGTGACAAAATACCTGACTTAAAGAAGGAAAGGATCATTTTGATTCATAGTTTAATGGGATACAGTATATCGAGGCAGAAAAGGCACGGTAATGGATGGCTTATGTGCATTTGAGTGTACCAGGAAGCAGAGATACGTGAAGAGGGATGCTTAGCTGGCTTCCTCCTTTTTCCCTTTATATTAAGTCTGAGACTTAACATAGAACTGACCACATATAGAACTATATTGTTATGATCAGTTCTATATTAAGTTCATGGAATGGTGCCACTTACATTTGGGGTGGATCTTCCCTCCTCAGTTAAACCTTTCTGGAAACACATAGATACGCTCAGAGACATGTCTCCTAGGTGATTCCAAATCCAGACAAGGTAACAATGAAGGTTAATCATCACAGGGTCATATGGTAAAGAGTTCATTTATACATAAAAAAGTATGCCCTCTGGGAAGCTCAGGTCTACACTTGGGGGATCCCTGAGTAGTATTTCCTGCTGAAGAAGGATCCCTGAATATCAAGGCTACTAGTCTTTCTAATGGGTCTGTATTTTACTTGTTGAAGATTTGGGGGGAATACTTTGAAAAAATTTTTTTTTTCCTTTTATGGTCACTGAAATGGTCAGAGTTGATTTTTAAGAGTAATGACTCACCCCATGTCCTGGGCAAGGCCTGTGGAGACTTAGTTGTTAAACTTCTGATAACTCCTATAATACTGTTTACATGACCGACTATATATGACATGTTAGATAACATAAATTTATGTATATAGTAAGCAATGCTCTGCCCATTTGCATGCTAGGGGTACTGCTGCATCGGGAATGCAACAGTGGCTAAGGAGGGTAAAGTAATTAAAGCAACATTGAGTTTCCCCGGTAAAACAAGGATGATTATATTGCCACAACCTTTGGAGTTGGACAGTAACCTTCACTGGTCAGCAACTCATTTTTCACCCAGTGTCCTTCTGTTATTTTCTGGCCTCCTAAACATCCTGTAGATGAATCACCCATGCTCCCAGATTTACTGTTCTGCCACCGGCAAAGGAAGCAGCTGCTGGTGCTGGGATGATGCATGCAATCTAGACATGCCAGGTTTCGCTTCTGTCTATTGGGAACTGCTTTCTCATTGGTTTTTAATATATAATTTTGTATTTCATGGTAGGGATGCTATATCACTGAATGAAGAAGGGTTAATAGCTCCTAAGATTTGATTTGCGTTTCATATAGGAGCATAATCTACCTTCAAAGAAGGCTTACACGCTGCTGTGGTAAACGTCTTTAGTGTGGAAATGCCAGGGAGCATTTGTCAATCTCTCCTGAAGCAAACAGAAAGATAAAGAGAGAGCCAGACAGGCATAGGGAAGCAGACACAGACCAACAGACACAGACGGCAAATAGCACACTTGTTTCTCTTCTTGGTACCGAAAGGAATTCTTTAGCTATATGAGGATGACAGAGGAGGTTAGTTCAAAGAAACCAAGTGTGTACTCTCAATGATCTATAAGGACTATTTCAATGTCACCTTAAATATTCATGTGTTACTGTGGTATACCTGCACACACACAATTGTTATGCATGTGATCAGTTCTATGCATCTCTAGTGGAGCTAAGTGTGGTTCTGACTTTTAACTATTCACAGAAATTAGAAGGCCATGCCTTTGCTTTGTCTTGTTTGTCTTCTCTCTTTAGACCTATGGTCTTACCTCTGTGCCAGAAACTAACTGCAGAAAGACCTCAGTCTTTCTTCTGAGAGTAAAGTTTATGGTCTTAGACAACTTCATTTCCATAGTGCTAGACTTTTCTGCTTAAATTTGCCACTATATCAATCTATGTACTTAGAGGACCATCATGAGTTGAAATTTTAATCCAATGTATGACTTGTAAAAATAACTGTTGGGTTAGGTTTCATAAGGCATCTGTGCTGCAGTAATAAGTTTCTCTTTATTGATTTCTTATTTATCAGTGATTGATATTTTGAGTTGAAAAAGAACAAATCACTGTCTTGTCATATTGTTGCCTAGAAAATTTTGTCTCAATTTTTCATAATTTTCATGTGTAGCTTTGTAAAAACATCAAACTGTAACAAGTACTTTGTTGGGATTTTGTTACACAAATCAGAAAGCATTATCTATTCAGTCAGATACTCAGATTCATGATACCTCTTTTCTTGTCAGATGTAAGGAGGTTAACTTTTAGGGTCAGTTATTAAAGCAATTTTGACAACATGCATAGTACCTGCTCAAGCTCAACTCAGACAAAATCCTAGTACGGACAGGGGATGTGGGCATGAAGTCGCACCTAAAACTAGGGAGCTAGTTTTGCACAACAGTTGCTGAGTGATGATGAGTCAATTTTCCTTAAGGATTTGGCTCCTGGTAGGTCAACCATGCTGTAGGGCTGGTTCCACATTCAAGAGTGTTGGGGAAACACAAACTGACCTCTATGAAGAAAAACAAAGAACTAAGGGAGGGTGAGTAGAGAGGTGAGGGTAGATCTGAGAGGAGGTCGGAGAGGGAAGAACATGACCCAAATGCATTATATGAAGCTCTCAATTAATTAAAAATTCTAAAAAAGTGCTGGGCGTGGTGGTATATGTTCTTAATCTCAGCACTCAGGAGGCAGAGGCAGGCAGATCTCTGTGAGTTCAAGGCCAGCATGGTCTACGTAGTGAGTTCCAGACCAGCTGGGTCTACAGGGAGACCCTGTCTCAAAAAGCCAAAAAAAAAAAATCTAAAAAAGAATATTAACTTTTAAAAGGAAATACAAATGTCTGAGAAACTTTAATACTTCTAAAATGTTTAATCATTATGTTTTCAGAAGAACTTGTAGGAAGCAGCAGTAAACGAAATGTATTACATGTACCTGTACATTGTCCACAAACACAAATACACACATTCATGTATTTGCACACATACTTATACACACACACAAATACAAATATACACCAATACACATACAGACATACATGCACACATACAGACATACACACACCCCTATGGAAGGTATAGTCAGATAAGGAAAATATAGACTCCCCAAGAAAAGAACCACTAGTGAGAGCAAAATCACTAGATCCTAGTGTATTTGACAGTTCCATTGACTGCCCAGAGTTGCCATTTTTGGAGCACTGGAAAACATGCTAACATAAGACGACCCACAGATGCAAGAACAGACAGCATCTGCTCTCTGAAGAAGCAAGAAAGAACAAGGCGCGGTGGGTGTCTAGAGTGACTTCCAGGTTCGGTTTTCTTAAGATCTCTCCCTAGTCAGCACTCTACAGTGGCATTGTTTCCTGGGTCCAGTTCCTTCTTATATGAAGAAACAAATGGGCAGGAGCTGAAAGGAGTCTGAGAAACCCTCCAGCCCAATGCTTGCTTTTACAGATTTATAAATAGAAAGTTATTGAGGTCAGAAACAGAAAACTTGCTTATTATCATTAGTGGCGTAGTCAGCTCTCTGCCCACAAATTTTTATCGCAAACAATAGCTCAGATAAATAGACTGTTATAATGAGAATATATTAATATTTTAAGGAAAAAGTATCATATTTGCAGAAACATGGATATTAATAATATTTTTACTCCTAGGCATTGAGAATATTTTCTCTACATTGATTTTCAGATGGATGACACAGCACATTCATTCACTATGAGAAATCATGTGATCTTTTCTATATCAATCTTCACTCTTCATGCCCTGTGATCTAGGCATGTTGTTCCTTGAAGACCCTTAGTTGTACTCTTAATATTTTTATTTTTAAAATCAAATATATTTATTATATATTTATTTATATGAGCATTTGCTCATAGTGGTCTTTTTTCCTATAATGATAATTCTTTATCCTGGTTATATATTAAAAGTACCTGAAAAAATTTGAAAAACTATCGATGTCCAAATCTCTGAGGTCCTGAGCTAATTGGGCTGTATTGGTATCAGCTAATTGAAGTATAATTTATGAATAACTAAAATTCACCCACTTAACAATACAGCTTGATGAAACAGGGTAACTTTATATAATTATTGTAGTCAGCATCATAATCAAGATATAGCTGTGCCTTTTAGGAGAGCTGGTAGCTGGCTTTAAAGAACCCCTGGTCTGATTTCTGTCACTGTTTTGCCTTTATATGTTGATGGTAAGTTGAGAAATTTCCATTTATTTGGCTATTCTGAATAATGTTCTCATGGGTATTTGCATGTTTTCATTTCTGGGTCATATGGCAAATGTGTGTTTAGCTTTACAGATTAATGTCATACCATTTGCATTATCATCACTGGTGCACGAGAAACCTACTTGTACCACATATTTGCCAACATTTACTGTTATTGGGCCTTTTACTATAGCTAGTCTAGCTAGTATGTAGACATCATAGCTGTCAGGTTTTTGTTTCTTTTGTTTTGTTTTGTGTTTTTAGACAGAGTCTCCCTGTAGCCCCAGCTGGCCTGGAATTTGCTATACAGACCAGGCTGGGCCTTAGTCTCAGAGACAACCGCCTGTGTCTGCCTCCTGAGTGCTCAGATTAAATGTGTGCTCCACCATGCTCAGCTGCCACCAGTATTTTTAATCAATAGTAATATGTGCATCACTAGTAAAACATTTATCCTCTGATGATTCTAAGGTCAGGTTTGAATTAAGGTGGCTGCTGTACAATGTTCTTTTATTCCATCTCTGAAAATTTGAGTCTCTATTCTTTAGGCCTCAACTTGAAGCCCTAATTATTCCACAAATACTTTCATTCAGGACAGGACAGAAGCTATTTCTTTTCCCTGAAACTGACGCCACTACTATGTAGCACATGCTACTTTGCACTTAAAGTTATTTATGTATGCAATTACCTTTTCCACTGGACTTAAGGTCATTCGGGTCAAAGATTTTGTTTTTGTGCCTTACTTTTATAGGCCCTAATGAATAATTGTTGAATGAACTGTGAATATTTGCAACATTTGTTTCATATTTAATGAACAAAGTGATGATATTAAGATCACAGACCGGGGAGCCAGACTGTCTGTGTTTGAACAGAAGCTCTGCACCTTGTGACTTCTGTGAGCTTAGGCAGGAAAAGGAGTCTTTCCAAACTCCAGTTTTCTAAATGTGAGACTATAAATAGGACCTACCTTAAGAAGCTATCTGATAATTAAATAATTAAGTAATCATACAACATTTAGGACTGTGCTTGACCTATGGCAAGCAGAATATAATTTCCAGCCACCTTTAGTGTGTGTGTGTGTCTGTGTGTGTGTGTGTGTGTTTGCTCTATGCTGTATGTGAATATTAGGATTGAGGCCATGGAAAGATGAAATCTTAGAAAGAGAGTAGGGGATAAAGGAGAAAAAAGGAGTTCCTCAACACAGTCATGTGTGGCTTAAAATGGGGTGTGCTCTGAGGAATGTGTCCCCAGATGATTTCATCATCATATGACTGTCAGAGATTTAGTCTACTAGACATGTAGACTAAACGGTATAGCCTGATACTTTTGATTGAACATCTGTGTGGTATGTTCTTGTGTTGATTGCTGTAGACAATGGTAACACAAAAAAATGAATTTGTGCATCAAAGCATAGAAATATTTCAATGAAAATACTATGCAATAGGAAATAGCTTCAATACTTCTAGTGAAACTGCCCTGGTATTTATGATCAGTGACGAAAATGTCTTTATATGCTACATGACTGCTGGCTTTGGAAAAAATAAAAATCAAGTATCTTTTAAGCCCTTGTCAGTTCAGTTGTCTACAGCGGGACTTCACAGTCCACTGAAGCCTCACCAGGCTTCCCATGGGCAGACACTTGGACACTCAGCTGTGCCTGCTTGGAGAGATTCTTCCTCCTCCCTCTGACTGCTTTTGCTTGCTGTTTCATCCAGAGCCAGTTCTGATCTCCACCCAGTGGATCTGGATTTCATTTAAGCCCCTTAACCAGATCATGGGCAGTGAACTGGCTGATTGCTGTCCAGTACCCACTATCAGGATTTCCTCATTGGCTGGAGGCTTCTATTTTTGTCATGATTCAGTTAACATTGTTTTGACTGCCCCAATAGCTTTTACTTTGAGAATGTTTCTGTCTTCAAGACATCTTTGTGAGCAGAAACATCTTATCTCTTTCAGGCACAGAGTTTATTATCATGGAAAGAAGAACCTGACTATTAGAATAGTCATAGCGATGAATGTTTCTTGTGTTATTATAGTGTATTAAAAATAGTGATAACTATATACATTATCACTCCTAATCTTCAGTGTATTACAAAGGAGAAACTACTGCTTTCCCTAAAGTGTGAGTGAGGGAGCAGATTCAGGAGGTGAAGCAATTCATTTAATGTCACATGAAAGTAAGTGTATCAGCCATAGCCTTCTACTCATTTCTTCTTTTGGGTACTATCTCACTGGTACTTATGTTCTCTAGTTTAATTTTAGCAGATGAAATACCTTTTGAATTTTATTATAACTATTGTTATTACTTTCATGTATTATGCCTGTGGGTGTATGTGTGTGCACATGATGGTTTGTATAATGATGTATGAACACAAGCATGTATATGTGTGGAAACAGAGGTTGATGTTTCGTGTCTTCCTCTGCCATTCTCCATTTTATTTTTAGAGACAGGATCTCTCAGAGAACACAGAGTTTACTGATTCAGCAAAGCTAGTGAACCAATGAGCTCCAGAGATCTTCCAGTCTCCACCTCCCCAGAGCTAGACTTCTAGGTGTGTACTGCTACACCCAGCTTTTTTATGTGGATGCTGGGGATATCAACTGCACAGCAAGCACTACAGCAACTGAGCCATCTCCTCAGAAATACCTTGATTTTAAAACATCGAGTAAGAGAGCAAACTGGTAATACACCTTTAGTCTAATGACAGCATTTCCTTGAAGCCGTTTCTCTGCTAGTGCTTTGGGTTCTTCTGTTGCACTGGTGTGAGGAAAACGGGCATCTTCATTCAGCCTCAGAGGGTTGTGCTTAAAGGTATGGAAGAGATTTAAAGTCCTAAATGAGCTTTATGATCCTGACTTTATTGTGATATTCCTATAAGCAGCCTTTCCATGGGCATCTGGGGATTTTCCTGTTTTTTTTTTTTTTTTTTTGTGAGTCCTCATATGCTTTAGGAGAATGCATAAAGAATGCATAAAGATTATCTTCTCTCTACCAACTGGCTAGACAATAATGCTTAAAAACATTCAATGACTCTAACATGGAATCAGTGGTATTTATAGTCAGAGTAATTACTGGAAATTTGGTCAGACTTATTTCTAAAGAATTTGGGAATTTTTAAAATTTGTTTCACTCGTCTTCTAGATGACAGTGTGTCTTTTCTTCCATGATGGCAAGAAAACAGTACTTGTACATACCAAGGTGTATCTTTTTAAAAGAGCTGATTAGAATGAATTCTCAATAAAATAAGTAAAATATTTCTTTGGCTCCTGGAAACACCAGTCTCCTTATACTCTGATTGCATTCCTGCTGTGAGAGGAAAAGAACCACTGGGATTATTTGAAGTTTTACTGTTGCTGCCAGTGTGGGAGGTTGGAAGAAAGCAGCTTTGAGTGAGGAGACATCTCCTTTCCAATGCTATATGGTGAGGTATCGTGGGGAGGGGGGAGTCTTTTTTTCAAACACTGAGTATTTTGCAGCCACCCTGTGGTGCAGAAGCTTTCCATATGTTCCCTGGCTCCTCTGGGCAGGGCTCCCCTACTGTAGGGTACAGAGTGTCTGCTGTTCTTGCTCCTCTTGGAGGTCTGGCTGGGAGCTCTCTGCAGGATTAGAAAATGGTGCTAATGAGGCCTGGGCCATAAGCAGGATCCAGGTGTGAGCCAGTTACCTTTTCACAGAGAAAACTTTGTCCTTTGGCCTCAGTTTGCACTAACTTCTGTCAGTCATTCCACAAGTGAGCCAAAAGGGGAACCTGGAGAGAGTGTGTGGATGAATGAGGGGTTCATTTCCACTCTAAGAAAATCAAAGAGAGGACCTACTAGACCTGTTTCCAGCAGCATCTTTGTAAGTGAGGGCGAGGGGGTGGTGACTAACAGGAGGCAGGGATGCAAGTCCAGTGCAAAGTGACACAAAAGTATCTGTCATGGAAACAAACTCAAAGAGGTGCAGCTTTAAACCCATGCTGTTCAGGTGCAAAGCAAGGAGTTTAACCACGTGTTTAAGTCTAACATATGTCTAATATTCCAGTCACTTCTCACAATGCTGAGGGGGCCACTAAGTGATCATATGGCCAAAGTGCCATAGAGATTCTGACAGAAAAAAAATCATAATTATAGAATACACTATTTATCAGTCCAATATAAATCCTCTCTTTTTCCATCCTAAGAGATCTTCAGCTTTGTTTAGGATCCCACTATTCACATGATATAAGCTCCTGGGAACTAATCTCATGTCCGGCTTCAGGGGGTTTAAGCTGATCCTTTTGAATCAGTACGAGGAATGTTGTTATTCCTTCCTGTGCATAATTTATGAATAATCATACAGTCAGATCTAGGTAGTAATGGTCGTGAGGGAGGGGGTCTTCTTCCACACCTTGCCTTGGAGATGATGCCTAAATGACAGCAGCTACCTTGGCATCAGTCTGGGAAGAGAGCCAACACATGGAGGAACGGAGTAAGTGAAGTTTAACATCTCATTCATGTTTCCTATGTCTTCATGGTAAATTTTATACAAGTTGCATTCACCTAAGGGTGAGAAAAAGGTTCTGAAAAAGTCAACGCTTGCGGTGCCTTCTGGAAGAGGAAGGAGTTCTGATCACTGAGCACAGAGAGGCGATGTGGCAATGGGATGAGAACAGCCCCGGGCTTTTGTTTTGTTTTGTTTTGCTTTGTTTTAAAAAAGAAAGGAAGGTATAGAGATTAGGACTCTAAAAAATGGTGATTTTGATGGGAATTTGATCTTTTCATGTGTGCCCCGTCATTCTGTAGGTTATGGACTATTCATAGGAGAGACATTCCTAAGATCTAAAATAAAGAAAGCATCTAGATGCACGAGTGATAAGATTATGGAAATTTTAATAAAATTAAGACTTACACAGGAAGGGAGGGAGTCAGACACGCTAGGTTTCAGTGACTTTCATATTTATGGATAGATACCAAAGTGGGAAGGAAACTTGGTTATTAGCATTTAAAGATAATACGCCAACTTTTCATGAGTTTTCACTTTTGTATTTACATAAGGACCAATGAAAAGCATAAGGCGTAATGTCCCAATCAAATTCTCTGTTGTGAATTCACTAGCAGTTTGAAGGCTTTTTCGATTAAGAGCAAATTTAAGTATATACAGCACTGAGATGACTCTGGAGACTCTAAGCAGGAGAATGAAGTTGGGCTGTGTAATGGGAAGAATTAGAGGACAAAGCAAGAACTGTGTAATTCATTCCATAAACAATTGGAAAATGGGAGTGATTTGAGGAATACTTTGATTGTCACAGATCTGGAGAACATCTGTGGATGGTCAGTAAGTGGCAGATGAAGAGATAGCCATAGAGCAGGAGGAAAGGATAATGTAAGCAATAGACCCAGGGAAAAATGACGCTAAGAAATAACATCATACAGCTTCATGTTTCAGTACCTGTTGACAGCATGTGAGAATTTCTTTAAAAAAATGAAAAATCAAAACTAATTTCAAAGAAGATCACATGAAAAAGCCAGATATGAAGGTATGTGATTTTCTCTGTATGATTCATTCATGAGAGCATGAATATGAATGTCACACCTTCTGTATGATTCATTTATTTGAATATATTACATATATACCATAATAATGTATAGTGACAGAAATCAGTGGTCACATGGAAAGTGTGGATTGGTGTCAAAGGACACAAGGAAACTTCTAGAGATGATAAAGTGTTTTATGTTTTAATTAGAGCATTAGTTATAAGTGTATACCTTAACCAAAACAAGAACTATGCATTTTTCTATATGTAAATTATAACTCAAGGGAAGAAAGCACAATACAACAAATCCAAACCAAATCTAAAAGAGAAGTGCAGCCTAAGCAGATTGAAGGCTGTATTAGTTACTTATCTGTTGCAGTGATAAAACACTCTGACCAGGGGAATTTATGAAAGGAAGGGTTTATTTAGCTTATGATTCCAAAGAGGCAAGAGTCCATCATGGTGGGGAGGCATGGTGATGGAGGTGTGGTGACAGAGGTGGCTGGAATAGGAGCTCAGGGCTCCCATCTTCAAGTAGGCAGGGGAAGTAGAGAGTGATTAGAAATCCCGAAAGACTTAAGAACTCTCTAAGCCCACCCCTGCGACGTACTTCCTCCAGCAAGGCCATACCTTCTAAGACCTCCCAAAACAATGCCACCAACTGAGGATAAAATATTAAATTCTTGGAACCTGTGGGGGACATTTTTATTCAAGTCACCATGGAGGTTGTTGAAGAAACAGAAGGAAAAAGTTGTCAAAGTTTCTTGAAAATATTAAATCTTTTAAGACTCTTCATAGGAAAAGTCTTTCAACTCTCTAAGGACCAGAAAATCTTATGCCATTTCTACTTGTGGTACTCAAAGTGTGGTTCTTGGACCAACAGCTTATTCATGCTTGTAACCCGCATTATAGACATCAGAGACAGAAAAAGAAATGTGACTAAGCTAAACTAGCACAACTATTTTTTTTTTTTAACTACCATAGTGTGGGCAGTGCATTGATTTGCATTCTGGTGCACCCTTCTTGCAAAAGGTTTTGATCAGCTACAGCTTGTACTATGAAAGGATATACACATTAATGCAAAATATCTGTGTCATTCGTAGTCCCCACAGGGCAGGGATGGCATATTCATCTACCAGCTTCTCTGAGAGCTTTAGAAGGGACTATTTATGAAGATGTGGACAGAATGTAAGGACCATTGAGGACACTAGAGCATATACTGTCTGTTAATAGCAGAAGTAATACTCTAGTTAGGCTTAGAGGGATGAAGAATAGGAGTACTTACCAGAAGAGAGATGCATCATATAATAGACATACCCATTTATTCCTTTGCTACATTCTTTATCAAGAATAGATGTTGAATTTTGTTAAGTTCTCTTTGGTCATTTATAATATAATTTCCTCAAAGAAGTTTAAGTAATTAATAAGAAATCACTGGAAGTATTCTTATTAAGAAATAAGGAAACACACCCATTATGTTGTCACCATTTAACATTGTATAAGTATAAGCCTTAGATAATATATATAAGTCACATAAAAATTGTTTTTTTTTGTTGTTGTTGTTGGTGATAGAGCTTAGTGTCAGATTGCTTGTACAACTTTTGCAAGGCTCTATGTTTGATCCCCAGAACTGTAAGTAGCAATAATAATAATGTATTGTAAAGGGGTAGGCAAAATATATTATTTATAGATTACAGAATAATTTAATGAAAGCTTTAGAGAAGAAATTTAAAAGAAACAGCAGGAGTCCAGATGTGGTAAAGACAGGGTGAGAAAACAAGAGAAAATGGGACCAAATTCACCATTCCCAGCCAAGCCACTCCCTTAATGGAGGCATCAATTCATTCATGGAGGCGGAGCCCACTTCGCCTTAGTTTCTGCTTCCTAGCACCAAAATGGCAGCTGACAACCATCTGTATTTCTATTTCCAGGAGATCAAATGTCCTCTTTTGTCCTCTTCAGATACCAGACATACAAATGACATGGTACACGTATATACATGTAGGCAAAGCACTCATACACATAAAACATTACCAAAACATGCTTTTTCAGAGACATAGTCAAAGAGACATGCCATGTTCTTATATTCTAATATGGTGCCACATTTCTCCTCCTCCTCTTCTTTCTTTCTCCTCCTCCTCCTCTTCCTTCTTATTCTTTTTCTTCTTCATTTCCTCAAAGTAACACAAGAGAATGTGAACATGGTGTTCTGGGACACAAAAGATGAAGATTAGGGTAACAACTAGGCAAGGAACTTCAGGATTCAGACACAGAGTAAATAAGCTATAGAATTTAAGGAGTGCTTTCACTCTTACTGTGAGCTTGCTTTCCCCTTTATCCTGGAACAGTTTCTCTGTGACAGAGACTCTGGTTTTATTGCATTTAACTGAGATGCATATAAGAAAGAATCTGAAATCTGTTAACTTTAAAATACTGCATTCATTTTTTAAAAAGTAACTGAAGGAACACAGTAGGTTCCCTTACAGTAAGCCCCAAATTTCTTGTCACATGGAATAACTCGCTTTCTATCAGTGACTGGCAAGGAGCCAGAACTCGAACAGAGGTACAAGCAATAAAATAAAAATCATATTTTTAAGATTCCTTGCTATCCAGGGTCATATCTGATTAACAGGCTGCATTTATTTTAAAGGTGTGATTGCTCACGTTATCTCTGCCCCTAAGCACTTGGCAAAGAGAGAAAACTCGTTACAGATTCTGAACCACCATGAAATGTTAGCACATCATTAATATGCATGGGTGCAGATTCTGTCTGTTGTTTTATAATGCTATTTCATTTATATAGTGCTGGTACTTGATGGATATAGAGAGTCCATTTCCAGCTCGAGAGATTCCTAAATATAAGTAGCAAGTTTGTTCAGAACTAATCAGACAGAGTGAAGGGAGTTCAGGTTCCTGTGTCTGTGTAAGATCAGTTCCGCAGTTCAGATTCACACGCCTTGCATGCAGAATAGTTTAACTTCCTCCTTTCTCTTGCTGACAGCTGCAGGGTTCTGTGAACTCTAACCACACAGGAATCTCTTAAAATACTCAAACTCCAAATGTATCTACTTTTGCTTTTCATTCTTCTGACTCTTTCACTTTTGTTTAATCTGCAAATGCCGTGTGATGCTCTTTTGGCTCCACCAGCTAGGAAGTAGACTCAAGGAAATGACTGTCGTGTGGAATGACACTACTTCACACACAGAATGTGCAATTCTGAGGGAGCATGGTCGGAATCAGACTGATGTATCTTGAAGTCATCATTTCACAGTTTATATTCATGAATAAGAAAAAGATCAGCTCCTTACCTGGTATACAGAATATTTTTCAAAGCCCCATTCAAGGCAAGCTTCACTCAGTTGGAAACCCCTTTCTTTTGCTTTGCAGGGTGCTAAAAGGGGCTACCTCCTTTCTTTCATCTGTGTCATTGCAAGTTGTTTTCCTTCTGTTTACAGTATATTTCCTTTCCTTTCCTGTTTGGTAACTTCTTCCCAAGGATTTCTTTCTCTGTGAAATCTCTCATCAGTCTCATGTAGATTTATTCTCTCTTTTCTGTTTCAACTGTGTCTTGCTATTTAATCTATCATCACATACATGACTTGCATCAAATGGTGGGTTCTCTGTGTCTTTTACTCTGTTACTTACAAGGTGGAGAATGTGTTTACCACCATTTTACTCCAATGCTTAGCACAATGCTTGTAAATAAGATGCACTAGAAATGCACTGTGTGTATACCCTATGGACTTGGAAGCTATCTAGAGTGGATTTGGGAATCCAGGAGATAGCCGAGGTTAGAAACATTGGTTGAGATTATATCAGTTGTGATTAGGGAAATTCCTATATTTCATTTCCTCCTCTAGGCAGATGGGAGTGGCTTTTCTAGGAATGGCTGCAACAACTCTGTGACTTTGATGAGAAGTCATAAGCCAGTGTCCTTTGGCAGGGGAGGCAGGATACCTGTAGACTCACTGTTATAGTGAGCTCCAGAATGTTTGCTTTACTCTTGTTCTTAAAGAATTATTATCCATAATTAAAAAAATCATAAATTCCCCTCAGCATTCTTACCTTCTCTTAAAGCAAGGGAAGCACAAGAAGCCTACGTTCTGAAGTGACAAAAGTCAGAGGGATGATATGTGGACATGTGCCACCAATATGGCACCTGTTCACCACCCACATCTTACCTAACTAGTCTATTATTGGAAATGCCACAAAACTATGGAGGCTTGATGGAGACTTAGTCCAGGAGGGAGAGAGGGAGAAGAGAGGGAGATGCACATGCACGTGGGTGAGCATGTATGGCAAGAGGCTGATGCTGGATGTCTTCCTTAGTCACTATCTACCTTATTTTCTTCTCACCAAACCTGAGCTCACTGATTCCGCTAGACTATTCTAGCTCCAGGGCTTTCTGCCTGTCTCTGTACCAGTCCCTAGTGCTGGTTTTCTGAAGTTCTCATGTTACAGATATTCTGTTAAATGAAGATTTATCACTGAATTAAAACACAATCCTGATTTACCTAGAGATTTAGACCTGTTTTCCCCCTTTCATGTAGGTAGATAAATGCCAGATGTACAAGCCAAATTCTCATGGAAAGAGAGTATAATTCAATAGCTTCCTCTGATTTGTTTCATTATTATAAAATCGAGACATTTTCTTTAAAATAGCAATCATTTGTAGGAATAAGGCTCATGTTCTTATTACTTAGAGGTAATCTGTGTGTATCTGTTGTTATGTCATTACTTTAAAATGAGCAAGAATTTAGCAAATTTTTTTGAGAAATATTTTATTTATTTATACCATCTTTTAAAAAATATTTTTACTGAATTTTCTGTATTTCATATACAACATCTTGGTCTTCTTTATACCACCTTCCACATCAGCACCCTTCCACAGCCCCACCCCCAACTGGATTTCATGTACTCTGCCATTTATGTTAAGGTCTATGCAGTCAATTTAGTGTCCCCTGATGTCCCTCGGTGTAAGTTCATCCACCAGGGTCTACTCAACACATCTTAGAGTCACTCCTTTAAAAAAGATGAGTTCTTCCTCACTCAGTAGTAATAAACTGCCCAATAGTTCTTCAGCTAAGATTTGGCACCTGCTTCTCATTTCCACAGTTCTATACTAGGTTTTTATCTGCTTGAATTTGCATGGATCTTATGCATGCTTTCTCCATTGCTGTAAGTTCATATAAACAAGGGCCCAGGAGCCTCTAAGACCCTATTTCTATATGGTCATGCATCTCCTCCCCTGACTCTTACAGTCTTTCCACCTTGTTATCCACAGTGGTCCCTTAGCTCTGGATTTGTTCATTGCCCTCTGTTGCATGGGAGAGCTTCATTGATGAGAGCTGAGAGATGCATTAGTGTTCTCTCTACCTCTTGTTCCACTATGTTTCACAAGTCTTAGATGTATACATCCATTGCAGATGTATCACTTAGAGTTGGACATTTCACAGACACTTAATCTCTGTGTGTAACCAGCTGTAGAACTCTGCAATAATTTCTATCTGTTGCAAAAGAAACTTCTTTGTTGAGTGGTGACTGGCATTCTTGTATATAAGGATTTGGTACTCGTATCCACAAATGAGAGAGAACCTGTGTTATTTATTTTTCTGAGTCTGGTACCTCACTTAATATAACAGCTTCTAGTTCCATCCATTTGCCTGCACAGTTCATCTTTCTTTACCACTGTGTAGAACTCCATTGTGTAAATGTACCACATTTTCATTGTCCATTTGTCAGTTTCTATTTCTTAGGTCTATTTCTTAGCTATTGTGAAACAGCAGTCACAAATGTGGATGTGCAAGTATCTTTACAATAGGATGAGTCTTTGGGCATATGCTGAGGAGTGGTATAACTAGTAGATTATATGGTATATTCATTTAAAATTTTTAAAGAGTTCTCCATATTGCTTTCCATCGTGGTTGCATGAATTTAGAAAAAAGTGTTTAGTGAAATCCTAGAGGAACTGAATTCAAAGACTCAAGGAATCTGAATAATAAAATGTGAGATTGTCACTAGTTTCTTAACTTGTAATATTTCACTTGAATTCAAACACTTAAGGCAGATCAAAAAAATCCAAGAATATTTATTGCTAGTTTGAAGTCACATAAAATAATAGTGAGACTTGGATATAATATTGATTGAATTTTCTTCGAGATGTATAATTTACTTTTATGATTAATTTGGTAATGGAAGTTGTCAGGTTACACTGAAACAGTCTATTAAGTCCCATTAAGTTTACTATGCTGATATCAGAAGATATGCTTAATAATACATATTCCGTGTTAGTTTATGTAGAAATTATTTCATCTTTTACAGTATTTCCACCCGACATAGCACTCTCCCTCAGGAACTTGTTATTAAACAAGGTGTATTTTGCCATCAAGATCCATAACGTGTATACCCTGGAATTCTGACTAAACATGTGTCAGGGGACTTGCAGTGGCTACAGCCGGCTTTCCTGTCTTGTGGTGATGGCAGTGCCCTCAGGTGGTCCCCTCCAGAGGTCACCTAATGGAATGCCCGAGAACTCAGTGGCAATATCTGCCACTTGTTCATCACATCTCATCAAATCTAAAACTTCATCAATTGTTAAGTCAGAATGATATTCTATGTTCCATTAAGAGATAAAAATGTTGCCAATTAAACTAAGACACCATTGATTGATTATAAGCCATCTCTGATTTCAGATATGCTAAATGTAAAAAGTAAGTCTGTCTTACCATAATGAAAGTGTTAGCTTTTTCTCAAGCTTTCCGCTCCAGAGGCTTCTTGCGACCCTTCCTGACTCATACAGTTTTGGAAATGAGCTTCCACACATGTTATTGAGGATAACTGATGAGGCAAAGTATGCTTTTGTGTGTGTTGTTAACATGGAAAAATCTAACATATGACCTGTCAGTGACTAACAGATTCAGTTCTCAGTCTTTTTGAAGAATTCTCAGAAAAGGTGCCAACTAAAGTCTATATAGCAGGATGTTCTTTCTTCATCTTTCATTAGAATCAACCATGTTTGTTCAACATCTATAGCAATCTCCCGGGTAATTCCTACATGTTAGTCCCAGACCTCTTGGTCCCTGTATTTAGTAATTACTTCAGCATGGTAGCTGCGTGAAGCTGTTCTGATAGGCATGTTGTATTACTAAATGATGCAAGACATCAACATGGAAAGTGTTGTGCACACATGTGTATCACATATATGGAGCTCAATATATAACATCTGTTTAGGAACATTTAGTGATTTTCCAGGCACTCTTACACATTTAATAGACATATAATGATAATCTTATAATAGCGAAGATAATCTGTGATATGGATGTTTATTTTACACAAACAAAAAAACAGAAACTGAGACTTAATGAGATGGTTACTTATCCACGAGATACACATTGCAACTGGTGGAATCAAGGCTCAAAGTCAACACAAAAGAGCATAGTCTAAGGTCATGGGTTTTTATTTTTATTTTTGTCTTTGACCACTATGACATCTCTTTCAGACACATTATATAGATTTTAAAAATTTATTCCATTACACTATTTTATTTAAGTCATTTTATTGTGACTTGTTCTATAAAGACCTTAACTAGTATTCTCTCTTCATGTTCACACACAACAAACTACCCAGAAAGGAAGAAGAGGAAATGAGTAAGAAGAGGAGGAATGCAGATTTCCTTACTACCAAATGCGTGATTTTAAAATAAACTCCAAATAAACAGTTCAAAAGTTGGTTTTTCCCCTCTTGTTTTTATTCTGGCTAGTTAAATTCTGAAGACACTGCAGGGTTCTTTCTGATGCCCTAGGCATGCTGGGAAGGGTTCTTTCCGACGCCCTAGGCATGCAGGCATTCTTCCCCCTCTAGGCATGCAGGCACTCTTCCCCCTCTTTTTATTCTTTTACATTTTAAAATTTTAAAAGAATATGGTATTTTCTGTAAAGGAACAGAATGCAAGTTTAGAACTATGACAATTGATCCTTCAGCATTTCCTTATAACTTTATTTCACATAATGATCAATCAGGAATAAAGAAATCAGCCTTAGGCCCAATGGATGGTGTTAGACGTGGGGAAAACCAGTGCTACTAAATAATATAGTTTGCAAAATGTCAAGGTACAGAATTTGGATTATTCCAGTCCCCAAAGCTAATGACAATATGGTCATCCTTCTAATGGAAACATTGCTAGAAGGCTCCTGGCTACATAATCCATCATATTGCAGAAGACTTGCTGACTTATGCTTTGTGACAGGCCAGTGAGAAAAATATACAAACTCATACACCAATGTTGCAAATCAATTCTGCGGCAAAGTGGAAATAACTCTTGTACCAATAAGACCTACAGGGAAAAAAAATCCTTTCTGAATTTCCAACTTGCAGATAGAAAGAGAAGTCATCAATCACACTGGAGAGCTTCCATTTCAAGGCCGTTGTTCTTAAAGACAAACCAGATGAAATCAGACAAGACCAGAATATGCAAAAGCCTTGGGATTTTTCCATAGTCTTGGTGCAGGGAGGGAAGCAAGGAAAAGTAAGACTTTTTCTCCTTTCCTTCTACATGTGAAGCAGAGTCCAGCAAAGGCATGTACATAGGCTCAATTGATGGTCAAAATGACTAATTAATCACTCTACAAATGGCTATTAATCATACATTATGAGATATTCTCTTTACTCTGGCAAATACATGTTCTTTGGAAATCCTTTTTCCTTCGCACCCGAAGCAAGCTAAAAGCACGCAGAACTCAATTAATCCTGGAGCAGCACGGGGTGTTTGGAGTTGCTCACAGTTTGAAAAGAAGCAAAGAGCGAAGCCATTTAAACTGTCCATATTTCACCATGTAAATTCAGAATCACTTAATCATTGCCCACACATTCTTTTGTTGTCTTTCTTCCTCTGCCATGTTATCCCTGTGTTTTATGCCTCCCAATTTCTCTTCCAATCTTATATACTGAAGCACAAACCGAAAAGAGTAGGGTTGCTACTACACTGGATTTCAGTCCTCTTCGATAAAAAAACAATGGTTAGAAACACACACACACACACACACACACACACACACACACACACACACACTTATATCTCCCGGAAAAGAAATGTCTGTGTTTAGTTGGAGATAGGATCAACCTTGGGAGGAAAAGCTTTGCCTCAATTAAATCCTCTACAGACAAAGGTTTATATTTTATAATGGAATCTTTGAGTTCTGTGCCAAGACCCTGTGATAGGTACTATGTTGGATAGCTTTAGTTATTAACTTGGCACACCTGGGTAGAGGGAGCCTCAACTGGGGAACTTCCTCCATTGGACTGGTCCGTGACCATGTCTGTGAGGCATTTTCTTGATTGTTGAGTGATGTGGGGTGGGCCCAGCCCACTGTGGGTGGTGGTGTCCCCCTCCCCAGGAAGGTGGTCCTGTATTGTATAAGAAGCAGGTTGAGCAAACCAGTAAGCAGCATTCCTCCATGGCCTGTGCTCCAGCTCCTGCCTCCAGGTTCCTGCTCTGAATTCCTACCTTGGGCTCCCTCAGTGATGAACTGTGAGCCAGGAGATGTAAGCCAAACAAACCCTTTCCTTCCCAAGTTGGTATTGCTCAGAGTGTCTTGTCACAGCAATTGAGGGCAAACTAAAATAGGTACTTAGGTTGTGTCATAGTTCATTTCTGTTGCTGTTATAAAATACCCCGAGAAAAAGCAACTTAGAGGAGAAATGATCTGTTTTGACTTATAATTCTAGATTATAGTCCATCATTGTAAGGAAGTCAAGATGGCAAGAGCTTGAAACAGCTAGGCACAAGTACAGTCAAGAGCAGAGAGTGAATCACACCACAAGCAACCCTGATCTAGACAATCCCTCATTGAGACTCTCTTCCCAGATTATTCTACATGGTGTTGACAATTAAAATTAACTATCATAGGATAAACACACGAATTGGTTTTATTTCTTCTCTTGTGCTGCTTTTATAGTCCAGTCATAGAAATGAACTGTCATTTTCCCAGTAGAGTAAGAACAGAAGGCAGAGTCAGCATGAGGTATATTTGCACAGAACGCCATGATGTGTTGAGATATTACTAATAACAAAGGGAGACTAGATCTTGGCTGCTTTAGGGAGGCAGTGGATTGATGTCAGGATCAGAGGTTAGGCCAGATTGTGAAGGGTGGTATGCATCTTCCTAAATGTGTTGAGAGCCATTGAGGTTTTTGCCAGAACATTGTGTCAAAACTTTGAGCCTACCTCCATGATTACAAAAGATATTTGTTGGTCCTGGAATGAAAATGAACATACTTGGCATGTTGGTGAAACATGAATAGCTGTATTCGTGAGGGATAATTGCAAAATGTTTGTTTTATTAATGGTACCAATTCTTCATCCTTTCCTGAATCCACACTCTGTTCACTATGAAACTTTGTAATGTCTTCCTTCTCTGGACAGAATTCCTTCCTCCTGGATTTGGCCACATCTTTTCTTGACATATTATCACTTCTGACCTTTACTAAATAAGGTCTTCATCCTAAAACACTCAGATTGCATTTGGATATCAGAGTGTCCTCAGTTGTCCTGAGGGGAAAGCAAGAAGTGTGTTCCCCATTCTCTGTGGATCATAGTCTCCCATTTACTCCACTTGAACATGTTACTAAATAAAACCTTTATGTTATCACATTTGTAAGCCGCCTTAAAAAATATCACATGATTTCATACCACCCTTTCTTTTTTGCAGAGCTTCTGATACCATTCTACTTTAGAAAAATGGTTTGGAGTGTGTGAAAAGATATAAAACTTCTTTTAACTTCATTTTGTCCATCATTTCCTATCAATCACCCCCTTTAAATAGACATATTCTAAGCTATATATATAGATAGATAGATAGATAGATAGATAGATAGATATCCAAATACATATTTGGATACACACACACACACATATATAATGTGAAATTTTATTTCACTTTATGGGTCTTTGACTGCCACTATTGTTTGCTACAAATTATCAGATCTTAAAAAGAGGGTTCAGGAAAGAAATACACTGAATCAGACATTCAATAAATCCTATCAATGCAATAATAATTGCCTACAGAGATGCTAGGCCAACAGGCTTGATGCCAACAAAATGATGCCAATGTCAGCACAGAAACATCAACTCCAATACAATGTTATTGATATCAGCATTTTAGTATTAGAGTAATATCATTGGCACCAGTAGAAAATGGGCCTGAAATAGGCTATTTGACCTCTTGCTGGCTCAGAGTCACTCATGCTGTGTCTTATGGGAATCAGGGCATGTGATACAATCTGTATAAGGGAAATAAATGAGCATTCAACAATACTGATGATATCCATGCTCTATGCCATTTATTGATAGCAAGTATTTTAAAATTTACTTATCTTCAATTTAATAAAACAGCATGGCATGATACGTAATGGAAAGGCTGAATTTCTCTTGTTATTTTAATTCACATGGGCTTTTAGTTCTTGAATAAAGAGTGCATAATTCCGTGTATTTCTACTGGTATCATTGTCTTCTTTCCTGCGATTACAGCAAGATGCTTGCCTTGGCTTGCTTCCTAGATGTTAAAGACTTTGCTTGCATGGGGTATTGAGCTCTTAGTTTTTGTTTACAAGCTCAGTCCTCTCAAACTTTAGATCAACTCCTAAAAGTTTTCATATTTTTAAAAACAATATCGTAGACATTGGATGAATTGGGACTTAAACAAGACATGAAACAGAACTTTAATCCACTGTAGATAACATAGCATTGTTCTGTCGGTGACGGCGATGTTACTGGAGCGCTGCAGGCATTTCAGCAGATAAATCCTCCTTAAGATTTTTTTGTGTGTGTGTGCTCTTCAACCCTCATGATGCTGGATTCAAGAGTAATTGTATCCAACATTGTTACCCAAGGAAATTTGCCCAGTGACTTACTTTGATTTAAAGACAGTTCTAAGTCACACACATCACTATCAATCATCATTTAACTTTTCGAGGCCAATGACACTGAAAGCATCAAAGGCCTTTCCGTTTTTAATTTCTTCATCTTTAAAATTCGTTTACATTTATTTCATGTATATAAATGCTTTGCCTGCATATATGAGTGTACCATGCACATGCGATGCTGTGGAAACCAGAAGAGGTCATGAGATTCCCTGGAATTAGAGTTGTTGTTAGAGATGGTTGTTAGCCACCTGATGGGTGCTTGGAACTGCTGAGCCATCTTTTCAGCCCTAGAGGACTTTCTAAAGAATAATAATAATAATAATAATAATAATAATAATAATAATGATATCTTCAAAGAACATCCTAAAGCTAAAATTTTGCACAATAGTGAGAGAATTGTTTTTCTCCAGATCAGTGACTAAACAAAGATGTCGGTCTTTATTTTTTGCATTCAAATTGTTTTGGAGGATTTAAGACAATGAGACAAGGAACAAAATCATAAAGATGAAAAAAAGGTGAAGCTTAAAAATATTTATTATTTTTATTTTTGTGTATGAATATATAGCTTGCATTTTGTAAGTGCACCCATGCCATGCAGTGCCCTCAGAAATCAGAAGAGAGCATGAAATTTCTCTGGAACTGGACTTACAGATGGTTGTCAGCCTCCATGTGGGTGCTGGGAATCAACCCCAGGTCCTCTGCAAAAGCAGTCAGTACTCTTAACTCCTGAGCCATCTCTCTAACCCCCAAGATAAAACTTTTTATGACATGACAAAATTGTGTTAATACTAAGGAATCTCCAAAAATACATTAGGATGAATAAGTTAATTTAGCAAGGTCAAGAGTTAAAAATCAATACACAAAATTGAATGTATCTCTATATATTACTAACCCCTCATTTGATGACAGCAATAGAAACAATACCAGTAACAGTATCAACAGAAAATTAATCAATAAGGGATAAATTTAACAGAAGAGAAGCAACTCCACTACGTGAATTACAAAATTTTGTGAAAGAATTTTTAAGTTGTAAATAAAAGTACCTTGCTCACAGAGTGAAGCACTATTAGCTTTTAATACCTGAGTCGTAGATGATACTTAATCCCAGGCAACATTCCGACATCCTTTTTTGGAAAACGTAAGAAGCTCTCCTGGAAATGTAGAAATACAAATGATCTAGAAAGCCAATATAATTATAAAGGAAGAAAAGCAAAGTTCAAAAATTTACAGTCTCTTATTTTGTTGCTAACTAAAAAGTTAAAGCAATGAATATAGCATAGTAACATTATAAGGAAGCCCACATTATTAGCTGAATAGAATGGGGACTCTAAAATAGTTCTATACTTATATAGTAAATTAACGTTTAATAGAGTCATTAAATAAACCTAATAGAAAAGGGGAAATGGAACTGAAAACTATGGCTAGTTTATGGGGAAAAAAATCAAAAGTCCCACATTATAGGCAAACCTAATTTGGGATGGATCTTAGATTTTTAACAAAGAAGATAAAGCTTTAAAGCTTTTAAGAACACAGAGAATAGGATACTATGCAAGCTGCCAAGGGAGAAAACCAATCAATGGTCCTACCCAGCTATAAAGCCTGATGAACAGTAACTGCCCCAGAAAATTATTGCTGTTGGTGAAGTAGTGGCACTTTTACTTTGGGGGTAATAAACACCTGTCTAATAGAAATGAAGGGGCATTTCATTTCTATTAGACTAGAACTCATGTGTGGCGTTGTAGAAATAGTCAAATATACATGGTTGGAGAGGTCAGAGATCCTAGAGAAAAGTACTCTTGCCAAATCCATAGATAAATGTAATTTCTTACTTTATTCCAAATGTGCATTCTCATATTTCACGACATGTGTACCTTTCACCCCTCATCAAAGAAGCTTCTTTTTGCAACAGATGGAGACTATTATAGAGTTCCAGAACTGGTCAAACAGAGGATGTCTGAGATGCTTAACCCCAAGTAACACATCTTCAGTACAACCTCTATGCTTAGGCTGAATGTGTCTCTTAGCTTTGACAAGAGAAGTTTTCTTATGCAGCAGATGATGATTAACACAGAAAACTCACTTTTGGGAACTATTGTGAAGAGACCCCAGAGTGTTTATCCCTGATAAGACAGTTATTTCAAACCTCTACCTTCCAAGGATCAGGAATTATTCTGCAAACGAGGTAGAAAGATTGTAAGAGCCAGAGGGAACGGGGGATCACAAGGAAATGGTCTTCCAAATAGCTGGACAGTTACCTATGTGAACTCACAGCAATAGTGACAGCATGCTCTAGTCCTATGGAAGCTCAAACCAGACAAAATCCCAGCTTAGACATGGGAAAGTGGGTGAGAAATCCAAACCCAACCTCAAGAACTTTTGATAAAGTTGGCTGCTTGTATGGGAAAGACAGTGTCTTACAGGGATAGTTCTCCTGGTGAGACTAGTGGATAGATCCACACTGTGGGCACAAATAGGTTATATTATATTAGAGAGTACATTAAATTGGATGGTTGCAATAGGAGGAGTTGTGGATATGGGATAAGATCTAAATATCATCAAGCTATATTATATGAACATCACAAAGATTTAGGTTCTATTTAAAAAAATCCAAAGTCTGTTAACTGTGGGCTCTTTTACATTTTTAATATTTTTATTGTATTTTTTGTGCATTTCATATCTGGACTCTGGTAAAATCCAAAATAAATCACATACTTCCTTATTCTAGGGGTGAAGAATCAGGACACAATTACTATCAAATCAAACTGAAACCAAAATCCAAGAGTACAAAGATCAATGTCCAACATCTGGGACTTGCTCATGATCTTTCAGGCTCCAAGGGCTTGGGCAGCTGCCTTTCCAGCTCCGCGGTCGGGAACAGACACAGCTTGATCGTATAAATGTTTTCTCATCTCTCTTTTTGTGTATACTGTGTTTCAATGTTCATGTTGTAGTAAAAAATATTTGAAGTCTCTGGCCTTCTGAAGAAGACTGAAAGAAATAAAAAGTAGTCTTTTAGATAGGAGAGAGAAGTGTTCTAAAAATAGAAAAGTAAAACTTATAAAAGCAATTAACATATAAAAGTAAACTAAATACCAGTGTCTATAGACTTTTGTCTTTAAGTAAATGAAATTCATGCAATAAAACAGTGACAAGGTCAATTCGGCACATGAAATGGGAGGGGGCAAGAAAGTTTGATTAAAGATGAAGCCCTTGAGGTGATCAAAAAATACGGGTGAAGTAAGACATATACTTAAGTCCTGAGAAAACATTATTAGAGAGCAAGGAAGGCAAGGGAGTGGGCTCTCATTATAAACAGAGCTCTGTGAGATTGAGGCCAGCCTAGTCTACATAGAGAGTTCCAGGCTAGTTGGGGCTACAGGGAGACCCTGTCTCAAACAAGCAAACAAACAAAAAAGTATAATTTCAAAACTCCAAATTCCACAAAGTCCCTCTGCCCAGAATATAATGAAAGAGTTGCTGTGAGTTCCTTTTCATTTCTACAGCCTTTCCGGTAACCAGTGTTTTACACTTTTCATTTAAAATTTAAAATCTTGCAACTTTTGAGACAAACAAGCATTTCAGAACGTATACAGGAAATCCTGGACTATGAAGGCCTAGGTTTTCCAATATAAGAAATTGAGAAAATTATCTTTCATGGTAAAAGTCCTTACTCTTAAACCAAAGGATGTTGATTTCGCTCTGGGTAGCGAAACTCCAAATAATTATAGCATTAAGAATACAGAAATTTACCTCTCTGTCTTTTGAGCTTGCTGATATGGCACTCCACAGTGACAGTGGCTGTCCAAGTTCTACCACACACGACTTTAGTCTTCACGTCATCTCAGCATCCAGTGCAGAGGCAGGTGAGGGAGAAGTATCCTAGATGTTCCACGTATTATTCACACTTTAGCCTCATCAGCAGGTCCTTAGTCATAACCTATATGGAAGGAGAATTAGAAAATATAGAGTTTATTCTGGGCTGGTTTATGTCAATATATCTAGAGTTCTATCACTATAAACAATGAAAGAGGCAAATCGGACTGTGGAATTAAGCCAGAAGCTTGTGATATAATCATGTTCTCCTTTTAATTCCACATAATTTTTGAAGACTGCCATCATCCTTTCTAGAGTGGTCTCACTTCTCATCTTCCTGCAGCTGAGGGCTTTTCAAGGATGTTAAGTTTTCAAGGGGTAAAGTGAGGAAGTCTTGGACAGATGAGGGCATGATGCTACCTAACATTGGCATAACCAAAACTCTTCTGTTTTACTTTTCAATAATGCTACCAATCCTAAACCAGATTTGGAATGCCTATTTAAAACATAGTCTTCAAACTAGGGAGGCAGGCAGGTGGATCTCTGGGAGCTGGAAACCAGCCTGGTCTACATAGGGAGTTCCTGACCAGAGGAGCTACAGGGAGACAGTCTCAAAACAACAACAATAAGGAAGCTAACGAACAATAACATCAACAGCAAACAATAACAACAAAAACATAGTCTTGGAAGCTCGAAGCAGAACCGTGTAGATAACCTCTGAGGTAGATAACTCTTCATCTTTCAGGGCCATTTTATATTCTCTGAATACTCAAAACTCACCTGGAAAGAAGCATAAAAAGGTCAGGCAGGAAAATACTATGACAAACTCCAAAATACATTTAGGAAACATTTTAAGTACTGAAAACATGCTATTGTTGAAATAGTCTCCTCATGGGGCTCCTTTGAAAGGAAAAAAAAAATTACTAAAGAAAATGACCTGCTGTTTTACATAATAGCCTCATGTTTGAAATAAATTAATATATATAATATATATAAAGTTATATCTACATTTTAGTATCTCGATTTTTAGTAAACCTACATTTTTGTTTTGTTTAGTTTATTTTGAGACAGGGTCTCCCTGTAGCTTCAGCTGGCCTGAAACTGGCTTTGTGGGCCAGGCTGGACCTTGATCCACCTGCTTCTGCCTCCTTTGTGCTTGTATGAAAGCTGTGAGCTACTACACCTGGCTCTGTATTACCTTTTAATTGTGACTCAAAAGCCGATATTTATTTCTCATTACAGTCTCTGGACTTCTCACCTGCTTATGGAATAAATGCCACAAGCTAAGGAGAGCTCAGCATGTGAAGGAGGTCATGTTGATGTCCTCTGGACCAACAACATGCCCAACACTTTGGGTGTCTCTTCCGCCATGAAAGAAGCAGCCAAGGGTCGGGTGCAACTTAATCTTCACTTGTCAAATGTGGAGCATGTTTTATTTCACAGAGTCAGAAAGACAATTTCAAACATATGTTGTGGGGAAGGACTTCCAGATGTGAGTGAGATGGAAGATTCATAAGATGAATTCCTGGCAACATTCATACTATTAATGGAGAAGTTAATTAAAACTAGTTTGAAAAAGGAATGAGTGTATGCCAGCATTGTATACACTCAGTGCTGAGGTTTGTGTCCATTGGCACATAGGCAAAGAAAAATCTACTACTGAGAAAGGAAAGTGAATTTCACATATTCATCATATGGGAAATTTATTCTAGGGTGAAAACCTAACAAACTAACAAGTCTTTGAAAAGAGGCAGCACTTAAGTCACGACAGATTCTGTTCCTCAACTACTTTTCAACTTACCACTTACCTTAAATATTTTATTTATTATTTTTATTTTATGGGTATGAGTGTGTTGCCTGCATGTGTGTAAATGCATCATCCCTGTTGTGCATTGCCCACGGAGGTCAGAAGAAAGTGTCAGATTCCCATGAAACTGGAGTTACAGAGGGTTGTTAGCTGCCATATGGGGTGCTGGGAATCAAATCCGAGCCTTCTACAAGAGCGGTCAGTACTCTTATCCACTGAGCCATCTCTCCAGACCCCAACCACCTACTTTAATGTATAATTGATGATAAACACATCATCTTACCACCTACTTTGCTTAATATAAACTTGATGATACTTATATGCTTATATTCTATTTACTAAAAATAAAACAAAATAAAATGAAAAGCATCATAATTTTTCGTATGCTATTGTCCACCCCATAAACAGAAAGTTTGAAGGTTTTGGTTTGGTCTGTTTTTGACTGCAATCAGTGTAGTGAAGGTTAGCGGGACGGAAAGTTCTGGCAGCCTTCCTTTATGCATAGGAAATATGCCTTTTACTTTAGCCCTATATCTATCTATAATAACACCAAGACTGTCTCCCAATGTTTTTATATCTCTTCACACAAGGAATACTTATTTTATGAGAGCTCATAATTTGCAAAATCAGATCTTTCTAAGCCAACTTCATATTTTATTTTTCCAGTCACCCTACCAGTTTGCCTATTTTACAAAGAAATTGAGGTGTAAAATACTTAAGCATCTTACCTAAGGTCTCAGAGCTTAGAAGTGGCTAAAAATTTAGTTACTCTAGACCTATAGTCAACAGCTTTCTCAATACCAAAAGGTGAATGAAAATCTATCAGTATTTCTTTATGCTGTTGATCGAGAAGCAAAATCAGGTTTATGTTCACTTTCTGTTCATGTGAGAAAGATAAATATCAATATTTTTCAACAGGGACCCGCAGACACCAGAACCTGAAAACAAACTCCCACATGCAACGTCCCCTCTCCAAGCAGTGGGAAGCGCATTGACACTTGCAGGGTAAAATGATTCAGACTATATATCCTGTCCTCAGGAAAAGACACATACCTACAGACAGTTACAGATCATATCTTGGGATCCACTGAGCCCCCTTATCATCTGTGGAGGTCTATTGCACTGAAACTTTTGGTTTTCATGGACACCTAAATCTATTTATTCTACGAACAAGTAAAATAGACATTTTCTAGTTTTCTTACTGAGCTAATTGGTAGCAGTAGATCTTGGTGGACATTTCTTCATTCATGCACACTTCTGCTTTGTCTTGTGAGATAGAGTAGTAAGTTCTCTGCCTGTCACGCGCCTGCTGCTCCTAGTTCTTCCTGCTTCTTCTCTCCTTTGGTAGCTCTCAACGTTCAGTTTCTCAAGGCTTGGCCTTAAACTCTGCTCTATCTTTAATCACTTCCTGGATGACATCACAGATGCCTCATCAGCAGAAATGAATGACTCCCAAATTTCCAGTAAATATATTTCCAGCCCAGATCATTTTTTTGTACATTCCAACTTACTTAATCAATATCCACTTAGACTGTCTCAAAGCCACACCAATCTATATCTGCTCAAAAGTCAACTCCTGTGCTGTCCTTACAATTTGCTTTCTCATTTCTGTTCTGTCTTAGTGGCTGGCATTATATTCTTCCCAGTTTCGTAGATCAAATTTAACAGTCATGCATGAAATAGCTTTTCACTATTACCTTCATCTCACCGGTAAGAAGTCCTGCGGGACTAACCCTCTGAAACAATCTTTCGCTGTTACCAACTTTACATGGTCACAACAAAAACCTTCTAAGTAATTTCCCCTGGCCCATTTTTGGCAACTTCACACTCCTCCTTTGAGTTTCAAGAGACAGCTTTAAAATGCTGTTGAGGAGCTCAGCCTCCTAGGTAAGACACTTGTGCCATTTACTAATGTCTTTCTTCAGAATTAAAAAGAGAATTGATATGATCTTAAATACGCCCTGTGCAAGTTACCCTGCTGGCCACATTTCTTACCCCCAGCAGATGTCTTCTAGCCACAATGGCCCCTTTTCTGAATTTGCCATGTGCCTTCCTGTTTTCAGGCCCTTTGCATGGCTGATTGACTTCTTCCTGGAGTGATCTTTCCCTGTCCCCTGTAACATTCTCCTGGTTAGCATCTGTTCTACCTCCAGTGCTCAGTGTAAATAAATGTTCATTTCTGAAAAGCCTGCTCTTTATCTTCAGATTACATTATTCCCCTTTAATTCTCAACTCGTGGTCTTTCCTAGTCTTCACTGTAACTCTTGAATGTTTGTTTACGTAACTGTTTAGTGATGTTCATTTCTCCAGGTCACTGCATGAACACTCCGTACAGAAGACAATGTCCTCTTCTCATCACGGAATGATTAACATACAGAAAATCCATGTTTCTTGTGGATTTCAAACTGCTGAAAACTGGCATTTCTGAAACATTCCAATCATTACCACCAGCTCCAAAAGTTTCCAAATACCCAGTGGAAGGGTTAATTTTGTTAACTTGATGAAATTTAGAAACACCGTGGAGACAAATCTCTTTGCATGCTTTTGGGGGATTTTCTAGACTCACCCTGACTGCCAGACCAAATAAAAAAAGGAAGAGAGCTGAACAGCAGCACCCTTCTCCCTCCTGTCTTCAGGTGAATAGCTGCCTCAAGTTCTTTCCGACATGACTTCCCACAATGATGGACTCTGCGCTGGAAATGTGAGCCGAAATAAATCATGCCTTAAGTTGCTTTTGTCCTGTGTTTTGTCACAGCAACAAGACAAGTAAACTAATACACCTTGCTAATCAACTCCCAAACCTCCAGAGTCAATGCCCATTCTAATTTTTATCATAATGGGAGAGCTTTGCCTATTCTTATAAACAGAATTCCACAGCACATAACCTTTTGTGGTTGGGCTTTTCTCATCCTCAGGATTACATTCATGTTGTGTATAATAGTAGTTCATTCTTTTCATTGCTGAATCCATTCTATTGATCTACCACCACTTCTTTACTCCGTCACCTGTTAAGTTTTTTCCAGCTGTCACCTTTTATAACTAAAGAAGCGATATCAATTGTACACTTCTTTTTGAGGACACAATTCTTTTCTTTCTAACGGATTAATACTTTGAAATGGATTTTCTAAGTTATAGGATGTGTGTACATTTAACTTTTAAAAAATATATTTTATTTACTTTTTAAAAATTTATGTGTATGAGCATATCATTTGCATGTATGTACATGCACCTGTGTCATACAGTGCCCGTGGAGGTCAGAACAGGGCATCAGATTCATTGGAAATGGAGTTACAGATAGTTGTTACCCATCTTGTGGGTGCTGGGAATTGAACCTGGGTCCTCTGCAAGAGCAGCCAGTGGTCTTAACCACAGAGCCATCTCCAGCCCACATTTAACATATAAGAAACTGTCAAAAAGTTCAATGTGCTTGTATTACTTTACATTCTTGCCATTAGAACATAAGTTCCTTTCACCATCATTTTCTGTTGTTAAGATTTACAAAACCTTTTAGCTATGCCATAAAGTTGAATCTTATCATGGTTTTTAAAAGAAAAAGTTATTCCTTAGGAATGAAATACAATCATATCCATCCTTCACTTTCCTCTCCAACTTTCTGCGGGTCCCCGCAGCATGTTTCCCTCCCAACTTCACGCTCTTTTACCTTTAATACATAATTTGCTAAGTCCCAGTTAGTGCTACCCATTATTTGCAAGAACATAGGGCCATCCACTGGAATGTGGGCAATCTACCAGTGGCCACATCCCAAAGAAGAATGATTCTCCCTATACCAAGGGCTGTCAACTATCACTAACTCATCAGATTGGAGTGGGGTCCTGTAAGCTCCTCCCCATTCATGCTGTAGTTTTGGCTGCTTTGATCTTGTGCAGGTATTGTGAAGGTAACCACAGCTGCTGTGAATTCTTGAGTTCCATAGCTCTGTCATATCCAGAGGACAGCATCTCACAGCACTCCTCCCCATCCTCAATTCTTTCATTCTTTTGCTTCTTCCAGGATGTTCCGTGAGCTTTGGTGGGAGGGGAGTTGGTAAAGATGTCTCAGTTAGAGCTGAGCACTCACAGTCACTTCTGCTCAGCACTTTAACCAGTTAGGAGTCTCGTTGTGGTTTTAATTGGCCTTTTCCTGATAACTAATGATCCAAAATGTTCTGTTGCCCATTTATTTACCTTAATTTATAAAGTATTCATTCACATCTTTTACCAGTTTTTATTGACTTGCTTGTCCTCATTATTTAGAAGTTGTAGACACTAGTTATAAATTCCAGACAGGAGTCCTATATTAGATAGACATGTTGTAATTATTTTCTCTCAAGTAATAAGTTGCTTATTTCTTTTCAGAAAGCATCTTTTATTAAAAAGATCATTTCAGGATGTTGGAAAGATAGATCAATGGTCAAGTGCACTTGGCACTCTTCCAGAAGACCCAGGTTGGATTCTTAGTAGCCTGGTGGCTCACAGCTGTCCATACCTCCAGATCCAGGGATCCAATGCCCTCTTCTGGTCTCTTTGGGCACTGCATATGTGTAACACACATATATACTCACAGGCAAACATTCAAACAAAATAAAAATAAGTATTTAAACAAAACCACTAATTTTGATTTTGATAACCAAATATATCTTTTGTTTTCTTTAATGATTAGTTGTGTGTGTGTATATGTGTGTGTATGTGTCTACGTGTGTGCACTATCTCTGCCTTATTTGGTGGCATTAATATGTTATGTTTTATTCTTTTAACTGAATGTGATTTTCATACAATATAGTTGATGGTATTTAGATCGCCTCCATTATCTGCACCTCCTCCAGTGCCCCCATCCAACTTAATGTACTAACGCATATATATGGCATATGGGGGGTCTGATTTAGTGTCCTTTACTGGGCCTATCAAGAGTCTAATCCCTATAAGACATTCTTTCTCCCTTCCAGCAACCATCAATTGCCAAAAATTCCTTAGTTTGGGACAGGATTTCTTATTCACTTCCCCATATCTATGCTAGGATTTTGTCTGGTTTGAGCTTGCATAGGACTTAGGTATGCTATTATCATTAATGTGAGTTCATATGAGTAAATGACCAGCTGTCTGGAAGACTCTCTTTCCTTATAGTCATCAAACTTCTCTGATTCTTACAAACTTTCTGCCTCCTCTTCAAGAATGATCCCTGACCCTTGGAAGGCAGAGGTTTGAAACAGCTATCTTGTTCTCTGCACATTGGCTAATTGTGGATTTCTGTTTCAATCACCATCTGCTGCATAAGGAAACTTCTCCGGTGAGAGTTAAGAGATGCATTCATTCTAAATGTAGAGGTTGCATTAAAGATGTGTTACTTAGGGTTAAGCATCTCACAGACACTTATCCTCTGCACTTGACCAGTTCTAGAACTCTATAATAGCTTTTTTATGAGGGGTTAAAGGTACAATTGTCTGCAAATATGAGGATGCATAGTTAGAATAAAGTAAGAAATTACATTGATCTGTGAATATGGCAAAAGTGGGGTTTTCTCTAGCATCTCTGACCTCCCTAGCCATGTATGTCTGACTATGTTTGCAGTATTGCACATGAGTTACCTTCCCCTGAACAGGCCTTAATTCCAATTAGAAAGCTATTGACTACTCCCATGAAAAAAGTGCCACTACTGCACCAACAGCAATAGTTTGCTGGACGATTCATTGTGATTTTCTCCTTTGACAGCCTCTGATATCATGAGAGTGAGTCTTTAGAGAGGAGGCTTCCTTGTTGGTTTCAGCTCAATTGCTCTAAATCCTGTGTCCAAAATGTAGCCCGTCTTCAGCAGTAAGATCTTACTGTCAAGGCAAACTTGGACTTTTAAATTGTTATTTTACAGGATTTCAAAAATTGGACTGTGTTTCATATTATGATGTTAATATGGTATCTCAGGGTTAAACAAGAAAGGAATGGTTACGGTTTAAAAGTGAGTTGCTTTTTGTCATGTTGAGAAGGGGTCAATTGTACTGGTTAGTTTTTGTCAACTTGACACAAACTGGAGTCATGGGAAAAAAATGACTGTTGAGGATTTTCCTTCATCAAATTGGTCTGTGTGCATGTCTGCGAGGCTTTTTCTAGATTGCTATTTGATGTAGGAGGGTCCAGCCCACTGTGGGCAGTGCCATTCCTAAGTAGGTGGGCCTGCGAAGTATAAGAAAGTTAGCTAAACAATCCAAGGGGAGCACACAAGTCAGAAGTATTCTTTCATGATCTCTGCTTTAGTTCCTTCATCTGGTTTCTATCTTGAGCTTTTAAATTTATGCATACAGTTTAAATACATATAGCACTGTCTGAAGTGCATGCTGTCTTCCAGCATCCTATACTTATTTTGTTCTTTTCTGTTTGGTTCAAGGCTGTGTGTATTACAATTAATGAACTTTATTGAATTGATCTAGTAACAGGCCATGATACTCAATTTGAAAAGCACTCACTAAATTATTGTCAAAATAAAGAAGAAAGGAGGAATGCCCTGGTATGTTCTAAAACTGAAGAAGTTTCATAAAAAGTTGGCTAAAATGTTAACTACTGGTCACTGTGTTTATGGTAGCAAAATTATATTATTGTGTCAAAGTTACATAGGGAATTGGCTCTCATCTGCTTTTATATTTTATACATTATTATGTTGATCCTTTCTACAATTTCAATGAAGCTCAGCCTTTCTATTGCTTGAATTTCCTAGTGTCAACTGCCTTCTAATATATAACTCTTAATATAACTTAAATTCATGCTGCTCAAAAGTTAATCATACTTGAGTCATAGAACATGGAGAAATCAAACTGGTATTGACTTGAAGCATCATCCCTCTGGTTAGCTTTCATAGTGCTGGAAAGGTGCTGTGCACACTACTGGAGAAGAACAGATGTCATCAGTCTGAGTCTGAAGATTACAATAATGATTGGCTTTCAAAATATGCCCACTGGAGCAATAGCAGCACAAATGTTATAGGAATAACGAAACACTGTTTAATTGGGTTAAGGCCTACTCCACAAGATGGAACCCATACCTGGCACCATGACTGGGGTAAAGAACTTGAGTCTACATAGGTCATAGACTATAGGAGAGAACCTACTAGTATTAGTCTACTAAATGGACACAGTCCTAATAATCTGACTCCCAGTGACCAATAGATTAGATATATTAGTGTTTCTCTTGACGTTCTTTGAGAAACTTTTTTTTTTCTTTTTAGTAGATGGTGATTATCACAGAGACCCACAACTGGTCAACATGCAGAGACTGCAGAGTTCTCATCCCTAAATGGACAATCTATATCACATCCCTCCCCAAAAGGCTCAGCGATCATTGAAGAAGAGTCGGGCAGAAAGACTGTAAGAGCCAGAGATAGGACTTGGCATTAGGAGGATCAAGAATTCAAGGCTATCCTTGGATACACAGGGGAGTATGTGGAGACATGGATGGGCAAAGGGGTCTAAATTTGGTTAAGAACTATTATACAGCATGCATAAAAGCTCAAGCTCAATAAAATACTTTTTAAAGTCAATTTGACTGAGAATAACTTTGTAGTAGTACATGGCTGTATCCTGAGATTCAAGAGGTAGGGGTAGGAGAATCAAGAATTCAAGGCTATCCTTGGATACACAGTGGATTCAAAACTAGCCTGGGATACATGAGTCCCTGTCTCAACAACAAAAACACACAAAAAAGAACATTTTCTTCTTAAACCTGTCTCACATTGATATGGTCTGAATGTTTGTCTTGCTCAAATTCATATGCTGAAGCTCTCTCCAGTATGATATGTTTGGAGGTAACACTTCAGGACAGAATTGGGTCCTAAAGGTAGAGCCCTCTTTCATGAACTATGTGACATTATAGGAAGAAATGAATCTTTATAATTTAAGTCATGCAATCTTGGTGTACCATTATAGAAGCCATTGGACATTCTTTGTGGTTTTGGTTTTTCTCTTTAAGGATATACACTCACCCATGTTAGAAGTGAATCGTTCCTGATTCTGTCTTTGTATTCAGCCTCCATTTTTCATTCTCACTAAGTCTTACCAAGGTTTAACTTAAATATATGTTGAGTCCCCTGTATGGACATCCACATTGTCACCTCTAACCAGTTTCTGACTCTCTGTGTCTCTGTTTGGGTTAGAATAGAAACCGGAATCACTTTCATTTCTCTGGTTTTGTGTTTCTCCAACCTCATTCCTTAAACCAGGTATTAAAGGAATAATCTACATTTCCAATCTGCCCACAATACTCCCCTAGTTAAAACTTCTTAAGAGTTTTGCATCATTTGTAGGACATAAACCAAGATTCTCTGAATGGCAAAGAAGTTCTTGGTGCTCTGGATCTTAGTAGTCGCGCCAACCTCATGCTTTGTAATTCGTGGCATTGGGATTGGTGTTCTGGCAACAGAAAACTACACTAGCACAAATAATGTGTTGAGTCCTACAACAACGGTTTGCTAATGCTTCCTCTGACACTGGTACATAGTCAACTTTTAAGACAAACACATGAGTCTCCCTTTTAAAAGCCTACCTGGAACTTGATTCTCACCCTTAAGATGAATTAAACATTTCTCCTATCTACTCCCAGAATAACTTCAAATTTTTTACCCTATTTTACTCAACATGTCCTTCAAGATACAAATTTAAATATGTATCTTCTTACTAAGACATATAGTAGGCCTTGAGTCAAAGTAGAGTTTGAAATTTTATTTATATTCCACTAATTAATTAGTTAAAATTAGTTAATTAATTAATCATGTACACACACACACACACACACACACACACACACACACCAAGGCATACAAGTGAAGGTCAGAAGACAATTTTCATGACTTAGTCCTCTTCTTTCAAACTCTGTGGGACTCAGGGACAAACTCAGGTGACCAGGGTTGCCAAGTATCTTTATCCACTGAATCATCTTACCAGCACAGGTCATTGTGCATTTAATGAAGGCAATAAATAATTAATATTAAATAATATGACTCACTTCACAACAGCACAATGCCTGGAAGGACATACAAGAAATGCATTTTATTTATTTTGGGGCATTAGATTGAGCTGGAAATAACCTTTGCTATTAGAAAGATCATTAAGTTTGGTTCATCTGATTTTGCTGTCCTGAAGCTCTTTGTCTTTTATCATCCCCAAATGATCCTCTGGAGTTGGAGACTTGCACATAGAGGACAGATTTGTCTGAAGAGAAGGAACTCTAAGTCTATATTGTTTGCAGTAGAATTCAAGAAGAATTGATGTAACAATATTTCTAGAAATAGATTTTGACCATATTATATCTGACAAGGTATCCATTCAGCCATCTTTACATTTTTATATTATTGTACATTACACAAATTCTGTGAACTCTTAGAAAACTAGTCCATGTGAATGAGCCATTTTAATGGTTCAAAGATTAATTCCCAAATAAGCAGAAATTGTATTGACCCAATTATGATATTTGGTAGAAGTTAGCTTCAGAATTATAAGCGTGTAAAAGGTCCCTGCCCAAAGAGCATCTTAGGAGCATTTAAAGTAACTTCAAAGTTTTATCTCATAATACTGTAAGTTGCTCCAGTGTTTTTCCCTCTTTTCTCTTCCTTTTTTTTCTTAATCAGGATCTCACTACATAACCCTGGCCTAGAACTTGTTACATAGACCGGACTGGCCTGAAACTCATAGTGAGCTGCCTGCCTCTGCCTCCCACATGCTATTTAGCTCCTATAAATTCTATGTCATATTTTCCTCAACTTATACATTTCAGTTCATTTTGTCAAGACCCAACCCACTTATTAATAGAGGCAGCGTTTCATGAGCAGAAATTCTAGTGTACAAAAGCAATGAAACTCCTGTTTTTGATACTCGAGAATTTTGGGTTTTGAATATTCTTAGCATACCTCAGACTAGGGACCACGCTACAGAGGAAGTAGATGGATCTGCTAAATTCCATTTCTTCTTTTGTCAAGGCGCATTTAGTTAAACAGTGCTCACGGGAGAGGATGGAATGACAGGAGGGTAGGAGGAGAAGGCTGTCTCTGTGAAAGGCTGGGAGATGTCTTTCACAGTAAAGTGCAATAAAAATTACATCTGGAAAACTTTGAAAATGTTCTTTTCCATTACTTTTTCACAGATCGCATGCAGTTAAAACAGTAAGACAAGACTAAGGTAACGTCTCATGTGAAAGGATGAGGCTGCTGTGGACATGCCAATTGAGAACTAATGCTTAAAGAGACAGGAAGAGGCTGTGAGTCACATACACTATCTATTCTAGGTTTCCAGGATGGAAAATCTCACAGAGAATGGATGATAAAATCATAAGTAGTTGTGAAAACCATATATTTGTTTGGACAATCCTTTAGGGATTGGAATTATAGTCTGATTTCTGAATTTAAGGATGATTTTCATCTATCACAACTAAATGAGACACTATATTTCCCATTTTAACTATGTCTGCTTTTTAGACATAGCTTCTGTGAGAGCAAGAAAGGGTGGAAGAAAGATTGCTAGAATTAGATATATATACAAATCCATACATATCCTTACATTTAATATATATATGTGACAGCGAGATTTAATAGTTGCTGGCATTTACTCCAATGTTTTTCTTTCTCTAAAGGACTGAAGTTATTTTCAAAATGATTTATCCTCATGGCTCATACTAATATATCACCACTTTAAAATGTTGCTTCATACAGCTGTAGCTTACCCACATGCACAGGAAAACAAACCTTCTTAATATATGAAGGGTGTCAATGTTAGTCATGTGATTTGTAATGCTTTTGCTTAAATATTGATTTTTTTCAAATCCAATTTTTATTGATTTTGCTTAAATATTAATCATTTCTAACGACAGCTTAAAAAATAGGCTAAGCCCTGTGAACGTTCTTGCCATCCACTCCTTGTAGAAACAGAGTACAGTTTAGTATGCTGCAAATTAAGTCAAACAAAAACATACTGCTTTTTCATTTAAGAGTTAAATGTCATGAATCAAAGTTTTCTTTGTGCTACTCCAGGAATTTATGCAGAGTATGAGTGTGGCTATGGTAGTTTCTCCGTGAACAATGCAATGGTAGTTGTATCTCTGGTCACTTTATGACTTGGCTGCCATGACTGCCTCATGAGAAGCTTTTCCTGAGCTAGAAGACGTCCAGTATGTTGTAGCGTCAGTCATGACTGGGCATAGCTTAAATACATGACCAGCAAGTGACAAACGCCAACAGTTCCAGTGGATTTGGCTTCTCTTATCTAAACATGTATGAAAGATGCCCCTTTTCTGGAAAATAAGTATCACTTCCTCATACTGGTTGACTTCTAAATTTTTGATTGGGGAATCAGTACCTCTAAAGGATAGAGAGCCTTGGCTTTAAGCCAGAAGATCTGATATGTTATGCTATCATCTTCCTTTGATTCTAAGACTTTTAAAATTTTTCCCCCATTTCTTCAATGACCCAATAGTCATTCAAATATATATCATTCAGTCTTCAAGTGTTTGTGGAGTTTCTATACTTTTTCTTGCTGTTGATTTCTAGTTCTACTTCACTACGGTCTGATAAGATGCAAAGCACTGCTCCTTCTTTGGGTATTTGTTAAGGCCTTATCTGTGGTTTATAATGTAATAGATTTTAGAAAAAATGTCACAGGCTATGGAGACTATTGTGTATTTCGTATCTGTTGGATGGCATCATTATTCTTATATTGAACACGATAACCCTTCTATTGTTTCACAAGTAAATGAGAGCCAAAATACAATATCATAAGCAAGCTGTGGAAGTCCTTGGTGGTGCAAGAAGGCTTCTTCAAAAGCTAAATCAGGCAAAAGTTTGGGGCTGGTGAGCTATGGAGAAAGAGTGTGGGAAAAGTAGCCTGTACCAGTGTCCAGGGTCAACAAGAGAATTCTGCATGTTCAGATATAGTTACTTCTGTATTTGAACATTTCATGAGTTTACTGAATTCACCTTATAGTGTGGATCTGATTTAATCAAACCTGGGTTCCAATTTAGGCTATATCATTGATGAAATCATTGATGAAAACACCCTAAATAAAAACTCTGGGGTAATGTAGACTGTCAGATAGTTCCTCTTTCACTTTGGTTTTAAACCATTAATCCTCATATATATGTGGACTAGTCAGTGAGGATTTTCTTAATATAAACTTTTTTCTCTTCCATTAATACACTCCCTTCTGACCCTGTTAATGTGGAAATACCCTGGGACTTTAATCTTGATCTGCATTGTTGCCCTTTTGTCTCACCTTGTCTCCTGCCTTCTTTTGTAAACACAGTTAAACTTCCATCTATTTAGTGGGTACTCTTTTCATATCTGTGAAAGCAGCAAGCTGACAAGCTTCTCCTCAACGTGACACAGCGTGTGAGAATCTCTGTCATGTCCAAGCAACTTTGTTCATAGTTAATTTGTTAAATTCTTTGAGAGAACAGACATGGTATTCCCTATTGAACAATCAGCCCAGCTGTGAAGCCAAGCAGTGGCCAAACAGAGCCCAGTGGGAAATGTGTATTCAAAGTCCAGAGACAGCAGTCACAGCTGAGCTCCTGAAAGTTTATTAGTCTCTCTTTGGGGATATGCAGTGTAACTTGCCCAGGGCTCCATGTTGCCAATAATCTTAGGCACATATGGGGCAGGTTCTGAAGGAATAAGCCTACAGACGGAGACATCCACGAGCAACACTGTAATCCCATCCTGCTTTCTCCGTCATCTCCTCAGCTCCTTTGTATCCTTCCTCTGTCTTGTCTCCTCTCTGTCTTTATTTCCCTCTGTGTGTGTTTCTGTAACTGTCTTTATATATCTCTTTCTGCCCTCCCCCAACCTTTCTTTTTTCTTATCCTAATATTTCCCTTCCATTTCTCGGCTGCTTTGATCTTTCTGTGGTGCTCCTTTGACAATCAAGTGATGAAGACTGCCCCCCACAAGTCATTATGAAGGGAGCTAGACTCGAAAAAGAAATAAACTTTAGGCACCAGTCTTGTGAGTCAGCAGAGATGATGTGCCTCTCCCTGGACTTGGGCAGACAGTGGGTGGGCAACACCCAATGTGTACACAGTAAGCACTCCTAATGAAGTTTCCCCAGCTGAGATGATCAAAGGCTGCTTTACCCAAAGCCAGCCTACAAATTGCAAAAGGCAGCTTGGCACTTGAAGGTCAGGACCACAAGTCCTAAGATCTTACTTGTAAGGTAAGAAGCTGATCTTTACCGCCATGGATAGAAAAAGAAGCTCTGACCCCACAAAGTCTGGACATAAAGATTAAAGGCAGTGAATACAATGAGATTTTCTACAAACTTGGTCTCTTTCTGTTCGTCTATGGGGTGGGTGATTCTCTCATCCTCTAGAGCTAATATGGTATTGGTAGAAAAGAAGAACTTATCATGAGAAAATATTATTTAAAAAGCTAGGAAAGATCTAGGGAATTCTGCTGCAATTTTCTAGTATACGCAACACATACCAATCTCATTAAACATTGTAGAAACCTGTAGAGAAAAGAAGTTTCTGGAAACTTACAATTAGACTTCAGAATGTGAATCTGTGTTTTCATGTGTATGCACATACAAGTGTGTACATCGTGTAGTTATATACATGTGTTAATGCTGTTTCTAACAAATGTGAATTGGTATTTAGGGAAATTAAGTTTAAGAAAGAAACATGGCCAGTTTGGTCAGAAAGCCAGTTGGTATCAAGGTCAAAAGTTGAACTCAGGTCTCTGATTCCAAAGCATGCACACTTACATGCCCAGTGAGAGTCTACATCGTGCTTCGTGTCTCCCACTTGTCACTTATCCCTTCGGGACCTTAGATGTAGATCAGATTAGTACATGCAAAACTCTCCAGGGTAAGGAAGAAAGGGACTTGGTTTATATCCTCAGGGACAGCACAGCTTGGGAAAGAAGGTGAGAAATAGTTTTATATAACTAGAACACAAGCAAAATTAGGCAAAAGAAGGCCAAGGAAGAAGTTTCATTTTCAGCTGGAGTACCTAGGAGGTTTCATGGTGAGTTAGAATTAGTGCTTGACTTTGAAGACTGGGAAGGGTTCCGAAGTGCAGACAAGGATGAAATCCAGGCTGGAAGGCCAGAAAAGTAGAGGTACAGAAGAAGAGATTCCAATGAGAGTGTCTTTCCCAGGTTGTCTGGGCTCTCGACTGAGACCAATCAGATCAGGACCACCACGGAAGCTGTCTGGACTTTGTAGTCTGCTTTGTGTTGAGTAGTTGTAAGGGAAGAAATAAATAATGCTGAGATATTAAGCCAGAGTGACAAATCAAAAACTGCGAGACACATTACAGAAAATCAAAATGATCTTCAAAAATTTTTACATTAATATTTTATTTTATTTTTTGTGTATGAGTGTATTGCCTACATGTGTGTAAGTGTACTTGTGTTGTGCAATGCCCAAGGAAACTAGAAGAGGATGTCAGATTCCCCTGGAACTGGAGTTCCCCACAATTGTTAGCCATCATGTTGGTGGGGACTTGAACCCCAAGCAGTCAGAGCTCTCAATCGCTTAGCTTTTTCTCCAGTCACAAAATGATTATTTTGACAAACACAGTTATTATTATTTTTAATGAAAATAGAGTAGGCACTGGAGAGATGGCTCAAAGGTTAAGAGTACTTGCTGCTTTTCCAGAGGACATGAGTTTAGTTCCATCACCCATATAGGGCAGTTCACAACTGCCTATAATTTCAGATCTAAGGGATCTGATGCTTTCTTCTGACCTCTTTGGATATCCATACTCACAAACAGGCACAGAGACACAGACACACAGACATAGACATACACAGATACCCAAACACATAAACACACAAATATAAGTTTTAAGATATTCCTATACTACACTGAGGTATAAATTCTGATTCAAAGTTTTGGGCACAAAGTGATGGAAAGTGAGAGAATCAGATCCCTGTAGAGAGGAGACACAGAAAGAGAATCTGAAAGGGATGAATATATAACCGTTTGTACAGTGATTAACAGCTGACCAAGTGTTTCAGTGTGGTATTTCATGGGACTCTCACAAGAGAGTTCACATCTTCAGCGCTTCTTGTAGGCGTGTGAGCAAAGTTCATAAGAGTTGACTTCTTGGGACATATAGCCTGGGAACACATCATACAGTCTTAACCACAGGTACGTCCAAACTTGAAGTCATCCAGTCTTCAAACTTTGACAGCCATCCAAGGCAGGGTGCTCTGGGAAAGGACTGTAGAATGCAACCGTAACAATGCAGGACAGAGACCAGAGAACAGTAGGTGAATTATCGGCACGCATGATGAAATTTTTAGTGACGTCATTTATACTTACTGTACCCTAGGCATCTACTTGCAAAAAGTGTATTTAATTTTGTCATCCTGCAAGGCAGATGTCATTATTTCTATTTTGCCGAACATTTACAAGTACCCACAGTATTCACAGTGAGTCTGGGTGAAAACTGTCAGTGTAGATTTGTTCATGCTTCACGTCCTCAACTCAGCATCCCCTTCGTTAATGCCTATCTGTGCCATGTGAGTCTTCTCTCTGCTTCGTTTGAGTTCATTTTAGAACTTTCATCTTATATATAACAGATGTAGGTAAACACAGAATCCTTTTATACAGTGCAATATCTTACTGAACTAACTATGGAGTGATTCAAAGACAAGACCCTAAACCAGACTACATGAGCATTGTTCTAGTTCTTGCCAACTCTACACTTATAAAATTGTACAATGGCAGTTTCTTCATCTGTAAAATGGGTACCAATATCATACAACATTTGTGAGTTTAATTGTCTTAATGTGTGGAAAGTATTATCCTGGTCTTCCTGGTAGCTTTTGTTTATGAATTGCTTTTATCGGGAGGATCAGGAACAGTCCTTCAGGAGAAATGATTCTCTCCCTCTGCCACCATACTCATCAAACAAACGGTCTAAGTTGTGTATCAGGGAGTTGATCTTGTCTAGTTTTTTGGCCTCCAGAGAGAAGCCCACCTCCTTTCCTAGTATGGAAGACTTACCTAGACTGTGGTTTCCTGTTTCTTTGATCTCTTGATTCGGGTTGTGACTTTCCCACTTCAAGGGCTGAGTAATTTTTCCTCTCTGAGTATATAGTGAGACACACCAGCTGTGAGAGGCGAGCTTGTTTTAGAAGGGTCAGACATTTAACGTGACAGATCTCTGCTGTCTCTCCTCTCCACGGCCTGTCCTCCTGGTTAAATCTCTCAGTGAGTACAGGTCTGGCTGCCCAGCCTTTCATATGAATGACTTCATACAGCACTTCTGTTCTGCCTCCTTGGCTGGTTCCAGAGTTGCCTCTAGCAGGTGCCAGTAACTTCACAGGTTGCCTGACATCATCTTTTGATTACTGATTGCAGGAGCTGATGAAGGAAGGAATGGAGATGGAGAAGCATTCTGAAGAGAACTCATCTCAGCTCTTGGCTTTCTGCCTCAATGTTCCTCTGCCAGTCTTTCCAGATTTGATTTATGAGACAAGAGGAGAAACCAATAAGTTCCCAGTGGAACAGAGAGGGTGCTGAACAGTATAGTTGTTGCTTGAAAATAAACAAAGGCAGCTTGTAAGGATGGTACATATAGTGGAAAGAAACTGGCTTGTATAAAAACTGAGACCAGGTCAGGGCCTTCCTTCTCCCCAACAGGGTCCACTCAGTGCTGAAAATGTAGATTCAACACTTACACTGGGAAAATAAGAACAAGGGCTACATGCACTTGCAGCTTACCTGAACCTTCCATGCCCAATTCTTATAAAGACAGTTGTATATATTCAAGTGATTGAATACATATTACCTGTATTCATGGAACTGGCTTCTGAATTGTAAGATCCCTGTTGACTACTTTAGTCAATAAATGTTTATCACATTCCTACTATATTCAAGATGAATTTTTAACTGTGCTTCCCCATCCTTGTCAGTTTCCACAAGAAGCCCAGACCTCCTGCACTGATCTCAATCTTTACATCCTGTTTTGCTGTCCACTTCATGCAATTTTACAATTGTTCTATGTACAGTTTCCCTCCCTCACTTTCAGTTCCCAGTTCCCAGTTCTCAAGAGCTGTTTCTTGTGTTCGGCCCTTGGTAAGCAGCCCCTATGTGGAAGTTAAACAAAGGCGGATGTAGAATTTGCCATCGGCTAACTTCAGCAAGCATTCTACAAATGAAATGTGTTTGCTGATCATTTGTTTGACTTTGTTCATGACTCTTACCTCTCTCTTCCTAAGTTTCCTGATATGTAAACCGAAGATAATGACAGAACATATTTCATAGGATCATGTGACAATAAAATGGATTTATATATGTACATATATGTGTATATGATTTAGTACCTGTCACAGAGTAAATGCCATTTAAATGTTTGTTATAGTTATTGCTGAATTCTGATTACATATGCGATACTTACAACTCTTTTGTACATACATTTTTACAGAATAAGAATCTGAGATTCAGATTAAATAATCAAGTCTAGGATTTCACCACTAATTAGTTTGAGATTTGAGACTGGAACCTAGGGTTGCCTGACACTTAACTACGAAGATAGGCTTTCCAGTTCCCCAATGGGAAGTCTCAATAGACTGCTGTATTCTTGGTATGGGCTGTTGAACTTCAAGAATGATAACCATGGGGCTAAAGAGATGGCTCAGCAGTTAAGAGCACTGGCTGCTCTTTTAGAAGACCCGGATTTGGTTTCCAGCACACACATGGCAGCTAAAAACTGTCCATAACTCTAGTTCCATGGATTTTACACCCTTTTTCTGGCCTCTGTGGGCACTGGGCAACAAAGGTGCATATATATATATATATATATATATATATATATATATATATATAATTCTTATATATATAATATATTCTTATAACTCTTATTCACATAGAATAAAAATAAATGAAAAACAGGATGATGAAGATGAGAATTACTATATTTCCTTTTCTCTACATTTCAACCAAGCATTGTCAGCCCAGCACCCTTCTTTGACTAGCTTTGGCTTTATTACATGCTATATCTTTCTAAACATCACACCTGAGCATCCAGGAAGTCATAGTAGTTTTTCTCTGATTTGCAGAAAAAGAGTGAATCAGCGATATATTTTCTACCTTACATATCACTAAAGTGAAATACACAGATGCTAAATTCAAGATTCTACAACTGGTAAGAATAATGGCCATCCGTTCCACGTTCCACAGCTCCTGCTCTATACCTAGCAAGGTTACAGAGGCAGATGACTCAGTTCTTGCCCTTGAGGAGCTCACCAACTAGAGTGAAAAAAGGAGGTGTAACTAATCACTGTAGAGGATAGATAGTCCAATGTAAAGGTGTACGCAGGATGAATGCAGACACTTGGCTTCTTGGAGGAAGGCAGGAGAAACTATGTTCAGGGGAATATTCTAGGAGTAGAGACCCCAGAGCTAGTCCTTTAAAGAGGATAACTAGGAGAGAGATCATTCAGAGCCTAAGAATGTGCGTCAGCAAAGAACTAGAGAGCTGGAGAAGTACAGGACACTGAGTAGCTGTAAACGGATCACTAAAGCCGGATTTGAGAGTAGAGGAGGTTCTGTCCTTGATGGTAGAGGTTCATCTATGAACCACCTGCGTGTCACACAAGGAATCTGAATTTTATCATGAATGTGATGTGAATTTGTTGAGTGTTTTAAGTGACAGAGACATGGACTAAGATAGATGATGAAGTTGACATCTGTAGTTCAAGGGGGAGGATCGTTGGAAGCAAAAATGTGGTGGGAATAGATATACCCTGAAGGAGTTTAGATGAGAAGCTGTAAGTCCAAACAGAGGTAGGGGGCCTGTAAAGTGGGGAGGACCTAAATCTAGAGCAGTCAGCATTAGCTTCAGCTTTTTTATATACTAATTTCTAAACAGCATGCCTCACAACAAAGAAGCCTCAGTAATAAATTTTTCACACTGACATGCAAAAAAAGACTGACTCGATGATATAATTTCTGCCTTGGGTTGGCAACTGCAGTGCTATGCAGCAATTTCACTAAAATAAGGAAAATGAGAGAGTACATCCCAAATGACAAAGCCATTTAGTTGAGAACACATCGCATTTAAGAAGTATACAAGACCTATGGGACTATCTCTGGTTCTGATTTGGAGCTTAGGAAAGGATATGATACTAGGAAGATCATATCTGATGTCACAGGAAGATACAATCACAGAACAAAAACTAGTCAAGACTCAAAAGCAGGTTGATCTAATGCCAAAGCCCATTTCCTAAGAACAGCATCTAGTCACAATTTGTGTGTGAGTGTGTGTGTGTGTGTGTGTGTGATATTTCTTCATCCTGGAACTCACTTTCTCTTCACCATTGTGCCTTGAGAGTCCATACGCTCTTCATATCTCAGTACACATCCTTCATCTTGCACGCGTTCCCAGGTATATCAACTTCCGCCTTTCCTGTCCTGTCCTCCACGGCTTGTTTTCACAGCTCTGATGCAGCCCTACAAATCTCAGGCACCTGGAAGAGCCTAATCAAGAACAGTCTCCACAAGTAATCACACAGCCTTTCCCTGAACAACTCTTCAAACAAGCAGGACCTACTTTTTAGAGGTAACTCATTCCAGTTAAGCAGTTTAAATGGCTAGAAACTTCTTGTGTTGTATCTGGACTTGTCTGTTTTCACTTCCAACCGATGATACTTGCTTTGTCTCTGAAGTCCACTCCTTCCGCATATAACAACCCTGCAATCATGTGCCAATTTATCATCTCTTTCCAAGACCAATGATTTTCAGGCCCTAAAATTACAGTTAACAATGTCTTTGTTGTTCAGAACATTTTTACCACTTTGGATATCATCTAGGATTTTATTGGTACTCTTTCAATTTTCATTTATTGATGTCCATCGAGTTAACAGTAATTGCAGTTACATTTGTGACTATGCCTCTGCCTTCTGATTATGTCTTTAGATTTGTCAAAACAAGTATTTTATAATCATTTTTAACACTATAGTTGCATGTAATTGCAGTTTATTAAATGCTAAACCTAGAAACTGACATTCTTAAGGGTAATTTTCGTAAGTTTTTAATAAACACTATGTCTTTGCTGGATGTGTAGGTATACAACTTTAATCCCAGCACTCTGGAATTAGAAGCAGATGAGATCAAGACCAGCCTGGTCTCCATATTGAGTTCCAGGCTAAGTGAGGAGACCCTGTCTCAAAAACAAAAACCAAACAAATAACTCCAAACAACAACAGCAATAAAACACCATATCCAAAGTAACTAGATGATTCTCTTAACAAGTAATGAAATTTGTGTACTTGAGTATTAATAAAATGGAATTATTAAAACAGTGTTCTATTAAAGGAAGATGAATCTTAAATTTGAGTTAAAAACAACCAGTGAAAAGAATCCCAAACTTTCTCCATGATGAAATGAAAGTCATGTGCCTGCTTTCTCAAGAACGGGTCTGGACTCAGACCTATCACCTCTCTGCATCTCTAAGGACCCTGTCTCTACAGTCTGCTATAGGTGATTTCTAAGTGAGCTGAGAATGCATTCTTCTCACTGGCATTCTTAGCAAGACTGTTTCTTAATACACTACTGAGCATCAGTGCAAAGTGACTCAGTTCTAGTTTCCTGGGACTATAAAGATTGGAGGGACATACATGCTATGATAATTTGCAAAAAATGATCTCAAAACAAAACAAACAAGTACACTCATGTTAGGTCTTCTAGTAGAGCTTAATAACTCCCTTCCAGACGTCCTTAGTAGTGCAAATCTGCGATACTAGACAAGTGTGCTTTTTTTTCTCTTCTACTTCCAGAGCTGAGGTTGCTCTTAGCCATTCTGAACGAAAGAGCGTCTTGGGCTTCCATGGAGTATGGTGACACAGCACTGACCTTCCTGTTTCTTTCCTTCAATCTTTACTCTAGAACAGTCTTTCCCAGAGGAAATACTTGTTATTCACTGTGAAGGGAGAGCATATCCAGGACAGTGTGATTAATATGACACCTATTAAAGGGCGCAAGGCTGAGCTTTCTGGTATTTTTAAGAGCAAACATAGCTGAAGCCAGGAGTGACTTGGGCAGAGAATTAGATATTGGAAAATTGATAATACCCCAAAGAAGACCAAATCACCTCCAATGCACACAAGACAATGTGCAATCTAAATGGAAACAGTGAGACACTATGACAGGAACACCAGGAGTTTGAAGCTAACCTAGAACTAGTTCTAGGTCCGTCTGATTCTGTCTCAGAAAAATAAAACAAAGAAACCAAAATTTAGAAAATTAATTAATTAGTTAATTTAAAATAGTGGGTTTTAAAATGTTTTTTTTCCTAACATCTTGAGGCAAATTGCTTCCCATAACTTCCTAGAAGTTCTCACTGAATGGAAGGTACAGTACAAAAGGTACTTAAATTAATGTTGTAGTTAGTTGACAAACAAGCCTTGATGTCATGGGAGGGCTGTGTCTTGAGACCACATCATTCACTGAGACTTCTTGACCCCCTCCCTTTTCCCCAAACATCCTCCTTTAACCTTAGCATCTACTATATTGCAGGCTGTCCACGGTGCATAAGAAATGATTACTCTGAAGTTCTGAACACCCCTGTAGTTTCCCAGATGAGAGAAGAAATAAGCATCATGTACTGAGCATCCCCTCTTTGGCTACGAAGACTGTAGATCGCTTGGTTCTATACGTTAATCTCAGTTCTCTAGAGATCACTTCCTATCTGAATGTACATAAATCAAGTTCCTTATAGTCATCACAGCAATCAATTCACTGATCTTTAAGTACAAGATTTTTGAGCTAATAAATATTTTGCCCATGTTGTTTTTAGTAATTGTAAAAATGTTAAAAATGATTTCCTTATTTATTTTTGGCACCTCAATAGTACCTGTAGCAAGACACCTTGTTTATAAGACATTCAGAATCAAAAGGCGGTATGGAAAGCAATCCTCTTATGTCACAGTGGAGAGGAATAGCAGTGGCATCAGGTATACACTTCATTGTATTATTTAGCACATGCAAAGTAATTGTGTGTCAGGCACTGGATAGTGGTTTAACATAAACCTTGTTTCTGCAATTATGAAGCTTATAGCAAAACATGAAGGAATAGACATTCAGAACAAAAATAGAGACCTGGTTTCCATCATAAATTTGTGTGTAGCTCATGGGCAAGCTATTCCATTTGGGCTCAACTTTTCCATCTATAGAAATGAAAGAACTGGATTATAATATGTCCCTACCGAGTGTATTTATGTACATTTATTAGTTGCTTTATGAAAAAATTACTTGTGCCTGTCTGGTATTAAACACCAGTCTATGATCCCTTGATTTTATTGGGTTCTATTTTGAAGTATCTCCATAATGAAAAACAGTTATTAATTATAGCTCCTGTTTGACCATCTTTATAATAAAAAGCTTATGAACCTTGCTGGCATTAGAATGGCTCCGACTTTCTTGGTAATCACTCTGTCCCATTATTCAGTGCCCAGCATTACATCTTAGCATTGTTATGCATGACTCTTAAGTCTATTTTAATTGAATAACCTATGCAACTAATTAAAAACAACTTTGAACATGAAATGGTCATTATTTTTAATGGTACACATGCCTAGGCTGCTACTGCGCTTCTTTATGTGACAGCCTATCTGTTCTTCATATAAATGATTGCGTCTGGCAATCTTGTGAAGATTAGTAAATATTTGTATAGGATTTCCTCAGTAAATACTGTTTCATTTGAGTTACCCAATAACTTACATGCATATTATAATTGACAGAATAATGTTTTGTACTTTTCACAGTCTATCCTTGATCCGTTTATATTTGCTCCCCACTCCCAAATCTGTTTTTGGTTCTCAGCTTCCTCTGTTATCCCTCGCAATCTTAAAAACAGTGGTCTGTAGTTTAATAACTTTATTAGCTCATCTCTGAACCTCAGGAAGCATATTTCCCAGGCACTCTGATTTATTCAGGTTTTCTAAACGTTCTTTTACCTACCTTATATTAAGAGCTATTTTTATAAGGTCTTCATCACCTCCTAATTCTGCAAATTCCATTTCCTTATTTATCTTGCTAAAGACAGAGTTGGAAAAGGAGTTCATTATCTCAGCTGTTTTAGAGTCATTATTAATTTCACTGCTTCCCTTATTTGTTAATGGCTCTACATATGCTCAGATCTTTCTTTTCCCTGGTACAGTTGTAAAACACCTCCTCAGCCCCTTTAATGTATTTGGCCAGCATGAGTTCATTACTCCTGTTGGCTGTCCTTCCTATTCCATCCCCGGAAGTCCTGGCAGATTTTTGTGTCTTCAGAGGACAGAGGGAGAGGTAGGATAGACCTAGGCTTGTGGGACTCCTTACAAGAAAAAAAAATTATAAATAAATATCACAAAATCCAGAAAAATAACATTTTTGTTGTTGTTCATTATTTATCTGATAAACCTCTATAATCTTTTTTCCCCTGAAATTTGGGGCTTATAATCTTTGATCATTTCTTTTTACTCTGATGATTTTGAAATGCAGGGTTGCCAGATTTAGCAAATTAAAATGCAGTTGTTTTATTAAATTTTAATTTCATTTAATAATGAATAATTTATAGTTTAACTGTGTTCCATGCACTGTTTTAAAAAACTGCATGGAGAATTATTATAGTGTGTATTCTCTTATACGTGGAAACTAGAAAAAAAATCCAACACCCACAAACAGAGAGAAGGTGATGAGTAACATGATCCAGGGAGTGTGAGATGGAAGATGTTGGTCAAGGGTCTAATATTTCACTCAGGCAGGAGGAATAAATGATATCTAATAGAGGTTATTGATATATTAGGCTGCCTCAGTCATTCCACATTATTTATTACATAAATTTACAAAATTGTAAATTGTCACTATTCCATAAAATTTAATCTGAAAAAATATTTGCTGTTTACTTGCTCATATTTAATGAAGCTGGCTATATTTTGCCTGTCAGTACTAATAATTTCATTTTCTATAAAATAGTATCAAAATACTTTAGTTTCTTCTCTTGAGCAGTGGTCAAAGAGTACTTTAGAGGAGTTCTGAAGCCTCATAAACTAGTTGCTGCTTATGAAATGCAAACCTTTAGGATTGTCCAATTTGGGAAAGGCTTTATCAAGTTTCTTTCCTACATGAACTGTGATATTTGAAAGAATTGCTTTGCTTGGCTTGTATGTTCTACTTCTATTTATGTCGCTGTGATAAAAAACACCCTGACAAAAAAGCAACTTATGGGACAAAGGGTTTATTCAGTTTACAATTCCAGGCTGTACCCCATCAATAAGGGGAATCAAGACAGGAACTCAAAGCAGCTAATAACATCACATCCACAGTCAAGAGCAGAGAAAAAAATGCATGCGGGCCTGCTTGCTTATTTTCTCCTCCATTATACAGTTCAGGGTCCCATGCCCAGGGAATGATGCCACCCGCCACCCGCAGTGGACTGGATGCTCCAGTCTCAATTAATAATCAGGACAATCCCCCACAGACAACTGATCTAGACAATCCTTCAATTAAGACTCGCTTCCCAAGTGGTTCTATAGTGTGTCAAGTTGACAACAACTAGTCATCATACCCTTTTGGTTATGACTCCATTGGAGATATATATATATATATATTTGACGACATGACCTTGGCCAAGTACCAGACGTTCTATCTTGTCCTTAGACTGAGACACTCTCTTTTAGTGTTATATAACTGGAAGGGAAAATAGAAAAGACCTGGTGGTCTTGACTGGTTTTGGTTAAGAAGTAGTTGTGAATTTAACTAAAAATATGACCTGTCATAATGACTAGCTCGGGCCCTACTTCCGGTTTGGGAGAGGAGTTGACTGATGAAGGATCATAGGGCTTAAACTTCATTAGATTCATGGTAAGTCTAACTCTAGCATGATGTTTCAGTGTGTGCTCCTTTGTTCTCCCCAGTACAGTACTTTCCTCCTCCTCCCTCTGACTCCGTGTGCATGTTTCTGTGTCTGCCTTTCTCGGTTTTTCAGTTCTTTTCTCTCCTTCCTCTCTTGACCTCTCCCTGCTTCTCTCTTTGTTCTTCTACCTCCTCTTCCCATTTGTCTTTCTAGTGAATACCTTGCTTATATTTCAGCATATAGTCTTACTTTTTCATAGAAAGAATCTGCTGGACCTCAAAGGGTATTATCTTTACTTTCTCCAACTCTTATATATTAATGCATCCTTTTGGTTTCTAATGCACTAAACTCTTAATTCCCCAAATAGCAACCCTTTGAAATTTGATGGTCTTCAGAACTGAGACTCAGAAATGATTCCTCTGCTCAGTTCAGATTGTTCTTTCTCAGGGACATTAACTTCCCTAATAGTCTTGCATTTTCAGTGACTTCGTTTTAGTTTGGAGAATCTTTAGTGGTTCCTCCTGTAATAAGCTTTCTGTTAAGCTGTCTTGACCCAGCTTCTACATGTTTTTAGAGTCGACTGCATAAAGGAGTCTTAAATCTCCTAGAGTGGGGAACTGAGATTTCTGTGTACTGTGTGGTCCTTAGTCTAAATTTCTAAAGTGGAGATTTGCGTGAGAGACACCCCACTCCCACCCAGCTTCAGAATTAGGAATCCATCACCATCAGTTTTATTTTTATAAGCCAGTTGAATGATTAACATAGATGATCCACCTCCTCACTCAGAAAGAGTTTTTAATTCCTGATAGGCCATAAAGAATTGACTTGAATGAAAGTAAAAGCTGAATTGATCCTAAAAACCACAACACTGCTGCATATGATGTTCCTATGTTTAGGATGCACTGTGAAAATTGCAGTTGACATAGGAACATCATCTCATAACTGGGTATTTTGTAACTTAATTCTTATAAGAACATCCTGGAGGAGGGATTATCTCTACAATATTCTCAAGGAAACAGAGGCTATGTGAATTTGCTCCACATTGCATATGTAGTAGGTAATACAGATAGATTCATATCTACATCTGTCTGACTTTAAAATCTAAGCTTTAGGCACCAAATAATATTATTTATGCAACAAGATTTCCAGTGGAACTGATCATTTAAAAATTATAAAACCTCGAACTTTTAGCAGTTGTTGCTTTCCAGAAAGGAAACTAGTCTTTCCCTCAGAGCAGCTCTTTTCTGCTCTGAGACGCAACACCACAGGGGCCTTTCGAATTCAACGTGGTGTACCACCCTAACCACTTGCTTCCGTTAGTCACTGTGTCTGCATTCTCTCTGGAGCAGCAGCACCATCTTGCATTTGGCTTCATCTTTCACTCTATTTGTTTCTGATGGAAACTCTCATGTCCCCTTTCTGTAATGCTGGGAAACCAAGCAACGGTGGGTCAGATGCCCGCTGCTCCCCTTTTGGGGTACTAAAGTGGAATGGGATAACACCTGGCCTAGAGTTGTTAATAGCCACTAAACCTTCAATTTTCTCCTTACTACATGGATGTACTACTCTCCCTAAAATATAGAAAGAGACAACTAAAACCCAGTGAGAGAGAGCAAGGCTCTAGCAATGACAACATATGAGTATGGCACCCTAAGAGCTGTATCCCAAGACTTCTTAGTTACATGAACCAGTTAGTTTCCACTTGGGTAGTATTTTCTTATTTGTTTATTCATTTGTTCCTAAGAGTGTAGAAGTAAAGAACAAATTGGAATGTAAGTTATACAGACCAAAAGCGATGCTAACTAGACCAGACTTCACATACTAGACATGTCAGATTTTCAAAACCCAATAAACTGGGCTTCGGGAAGACTTTCATTCTAATTGTGTAGTTCTACAGATAGATTGCAGTCTGTAAGTAGAAGTTTTCTTTTTTAAAAAGATATCTGTGAATTGTCACTCTTCTGTGTTTACTGTCCCTGGGCAAGACACTGTGGAGCTTAGGCCTGTTGCAAAAGTTATTGAGCAAGTAGAGTGACCCCGGATGCCCTGAAGGGACAGAAGGAGTTTGGCCTGCTCTGTCTGAAGCTGTGGCCTAGGTGCTAGGGAGCTGCTGCAGGTACGACACAAAGTTTCATTTCCTTCTTCCTCAGTGCTTGCTTCACCTGACCCGTATAGGCCACCTCAGCCCTAGAACCTTCCCGCCTTTACCTAAAGACCCGCCTTGAATTTTCCTGCCTTCAGTAATGGTCAGACAGGCCTCCCTACATAAGCCCTTGCCTTGATTTCAGTAAACAAGCTGTCCACTGACACAGTCTCCTGAGAGTTCTTTCCTATCACACTCCAGGCCGCCTGAGGACCTGTTGGTTCCCTCTCTGCTCTCTGGGACCACTGGTGCTCAACAGCTGCCCCATGGAGAAGGAGATCCACAAGACACAACCAGTTCTGCTCCTTGGCCTAGCTGAGAAAACTGCTGTGGGTAGGCTTTCTCCTCTTGCTGAGGTTGACAGGATGGGGCCTTGGAGGGGGAGAGACTCAGAGCCCAGAGGTGCTGAAGAGGAATCGGCTCTTCACATAAGAGAAGATCAAGGGCGGAGACAGAGATGATGCCATGGTTTGTCACCTGAAGAGATCACCAAAGGTGCATCAGAAGTGGGTGCTCTCCTTGTACCTAGCAATGGAAAAGACAGCTGTCGATGGCAGAGGCTGGTCAGAGGGCACTGGAAAAGAGCATGAAGAACCAGTTTCTGGGCACATCCTTTGGGAAAACTTAGAACAGGCTGAATTTTAAGGATATTTTCTGGAAGTGAGGCAAGGGGGATTCCAGGAGAAAGCAAGCATGAGAGTAGTTTGTATGGAAAGGCTGGTAGAGAAAGGAGGATCTAGGTTTATGGAGATGTGATCAGTAACTAATACCTGATGTTTGTTGTTAATTGGATTTTCAGAGACCTACTGGAAGGGAGTTTTTTCTTCTAAGAGTGCTCAGTCCTGAGGCTTTGTACCAACCCTCTATTAAACCGACTAGTTCAGATGGAATGGTGCCAGAAAATTACTGGTTTTAATACCATTTCCTCTTGGTTGTAGCTGTCATTATAGGCCATAGTTTATGCACTTTAATTAAAATGGAGATGGTGTTCTTTAAACTTGAACTCTGAGGTGGTCATGCAGCTGGCACTATTTTTTTAAAGGTAAGTAAATAAAACTGACATTTTCATTCTTAGTATATCTAGTCCTGATTACATTTCCAAATCAACTCTCTGCCTAAAAATCTGATCTCACCGAGACACAAATTCTTGTCATATAATAATGATTGTCAGATACACAGTTTAAATACCACCTTAATGTTTACCAAGAGTTTACAGGTCCTTTATCTTTTTAATTCATCAATAGTCCAGAAAAGCCTGTAAGGGCAAGAATTATTGTTATTCCCAGTGTGCAGATGACACAATTAGGTTTAATGAAGTGAGTGCCTGGCCTGAGCTCACACAGATGGTAAATGGTGTTCCTATGTCTTTTGGGTCTAGATTCTAGTCTCTTTCCATAGGCTCTCTTATTCCTGCCTAAATTTGTTGGTGGAGTGATTTGTGAGCCTCATTCCACTAAGGTGAGGAACACTTTGGAGTAGGTGAGGCCATTCACCTTAGATTCCAAATGCACACACCACAGTGGAGAAGATGAGAGTGCTGACTGAGAGGAGTCCAGCTGCATTCCACTTAGACTCTGTTACACGGGAACACAGTTAATTCTCCATTTTTAAGCTAAATGACTGAATAATATTTCATTTCCCTCTGGCTTATACACACAATGTTTGTCTTGTCTTTGCATAATTCCTTCTCATATTCTCTTTGAGAGTGTTATTCTAGGTCATTCATCTGCAATAAATACTCTTATATCTATTTTTGATGAAGTGAAATTAAATCAAGCAGAAATATTTCTAATCATCGCTGTATAAAAATTTTTAATATGTGTCTGTATCAAAAATGTCCAGGATAATTTCATAATAATAATTTCATTATATAAGACTTAATACCCTCACATTCCCATGCTCATCAATGATTGGTAACATTTTGGATCCCACTATATCTTTATCATAATGTTTTGAATCAGGTAAATTCACATATTGGAGACTCAGATAAATCTATACTTAAGATAGATCCTGTTGGGGGCTGGAGAGTTGGTCCAGTGACTGGCTGCCCTTGCAGAGGACCTGGGTTTGGCTCCCAGCATCCACATGGCAGCTAACAATCATCTGTAACTCCAGTTCCAGGGCAATTGGATGCTCTCTTTTGACCTCTGTGGGCACTGTGTGACACAGGTGCACATAGCACTGCAGGCAATACTTATACACAGAAAATAAAAATAATAAATAAAATCTATTTTCAGATAGGTCCTATTTGTTAGAATTTTGCACTACCACAGATCAGGAAACACTCTTAGAGAAATAAAGTCATGCTATTATCTTTGAGGTTAAATAAAAGTTCATCGAAATAACTTTACATCCATGTGAATTTGTCACTAAAACAATGAGAGACCTGAATACTGTGAACTGAATTGGGTCCTTCTAAAATTTCTGTGTTGGGAGGTATGAGCCTCAGAATGTGGCTGCATTTGCTGCTAGGGCCTTTAAAGTTACCTAAAATTAAATTAAAATGAAGTTTTTAAAGTAAGCCTGGCCCCGATTTGATTGGTATTCTTATTCAAACTAGAAGAGAGATGCTAGCAATGAGCACATACAGAGAAAAGACCACAGAGGTGAAACGGCATAGTGGGCACCATCTTCAAGTCTCTGGCAGGGACGCCCCCTGAGGATATAAGCCTGCCTACGCTGACCTTACACTTCCAGTCTTCAGGACATGTGAGCAAATAAACAGCTGTTGTTGAAGTCATGTGACTAATAGTATTTATAGCTATGACTACCCTAGCACCCAGATATGCCGGCCTCACTCATCGTTTCTATTCTGTGGAGTCAGTGAAGAATTTTATTGATCATTAGTTGAGTGAAGATGGGTGACAACAACCTGGCAGCACTGTGGGGTTTGTGTCATGTATATTCCACATCACTACTCTCACTTTAATATTTAAGACCAGGATAACCACAGGGAAAACCAAGTTGGATAAGGCCAACGAAGACCAGAGAGTAATATAAACAAGGCTGCTTATGTGTGACACCAAAGTCTTGCTGTTTTATAACAGCAACGGGTATCAATAAGCTTGGGGGTAGAAAGGAGGGTAAGAGAGGCCACAGAGTGACCCAGGACTTCTTGCGAGACTAAAAGATAAGCTTGATTACTTAAGTAAAGGGAGTAGAGTCTCCCAAGGCAATCCCTGTTTCCCTAAGAAAGAGAGACAGTGGCCAGAGTGTCCCAGGTTCACAATGTCCTCTGACCTGCACTGAATGAGCTATAGTTTCTTGGTCCTGTTGCCTTCCTAGACCTGGGATCCCTGAAGCGAATAAGTTTTATGGAAAGGTAGAGTCTTCAAGGGCTTCCAGCTGAAATCTGAAACCTTCTCAGCCCTTCTCAACTCTATTTAAGTCAGGCCTTAATCAATATCCCTTCTCTGTTTTCTGACTATGTAGTTGATGTTTTCTGACAAGCTTACCACTCTTTTGATCTACCAGTAATGCATCCATCCTGGCAGTTACTATCTCTACGAGGTTATGAGTAGCAATTCTTTTTCTTCTTTGTATTTACCATATTCTCTCCATTCTATATTATAAACAAATGTTACTCATAGAAATAATAAAAATCTCCATATATTTAAAAAATATCACCAGAAGTTAAAACCTCATTAAATTCCAATCATACACTCATCAAGATCCACTATTCAAATTTTTTTCTTTTCCTTTCAGTCCTTTGTCAATATGTGTGCATATTGAAACAAGATTCTAGGGTTTAAAAGAATATTAAGAACTGACATTTTTAAGGTTCTTTCATGAACTGTATGTGAAGCCCATATCATAAACTGTGCCTGGGATCAGCAAAATGACTCGGCAGGTGAAGGCAGTTCTGCCAAGCCTGATGACCTGAATTAGAACCCCAGGACCCACATGGCAGAAGGAGAGAACCAATCCCACAGGTTGACTAATAACCCCCACTTATGCCATGGTACACCCACTAAACTCCCCACATCATACATAAATAAATAATAAATAGAATCAACAATGTCTGAGGCACAAATATCTCAGCTTTATCCTCATAGTAACCTTATAGATCTCCTTTGGTATGAATAAAGACACTGGGGTTGAAAAACTTACTGAAGATCCAATAGCCAGAGAGTACTCAAACTTGGACATGAACTCAGAGATTTCATTCTTACCACTCTCCAGCATGCCTATATCATGAACCATGATCTGGAAGGACCTTGAAATGGTAAAGACAATTTTGTCACTGACAGCCCCAGAAATTGATAATACTTAATCTCTTGTGCAAAAGAGATTAAACAACAACAACAACAATCCACAGACTCGTAGAACTTTGGAAATAGGAATAGGCCTTCGATCTTAAGAAACAGGTTGATTGCCCAAGGGGAGATATTTGCAATTCCATAACTGAATATTGCCACTCAAAGGGCTTCCAAACTCACCAAGGGGAAGCTGTTGTACCTTCTTACCAGAGCCTTTAAGCCTGTACTCAGCCATGCATAGTCTTCCCTGATGCATTGTTTGAAGCTCTGGTTTCTAGCACAGTGTTTGCAACATAATTAGCAACACTTTATTAAAGAAAAGAATTAGCTAATTGGGAGAGAACCGTGAGGAAACAGGAGAAGCAAGGCACAGCATCAAAGCCAAGTGTTGGCCTCTGTCACCCAAGAAAGAAGCTGATGTTGGTAGATTTCAGACTAAATGTTCATTGAGTGTGGCTGGGCCAGGGGAGTGTGTGAACTTGTAGACACAAGTGCCACATCTCATTGACATCTGGCCTCGGAACATGAAGTAGAGTGGCAGGGCGTCTGTAATATGCCCTGGACCATTTGAAGAAGAAGCGAAAGACTGGAGAGCACCTATCTCAGTAGTCTTAGGGCTAGAAGACACAAAGACTACCCTTTGGTTAACTATGCATTAGGACTCACACCTTATTTCCTTCCAGAAGCTCCTATCTTTAATCTTGAGAATTAAAATAACACTATTTTTATAATTTTAATCTGTCATTAAACATTTTCTTCTTTAATTTTTCATATGATATTTCATGTTGTATTTGTTTTTAACATCTTTTTTGTCATGTTCGTAGAGTGTGATCTGTGGGATATTTTGAGGTCACCTGACTTCACTTTGTGGGTGCAGAAATGTAAATCTAGAGCATTTGATACACTCATATATGCTTAGTATAAACTTGAACCAAGGCAAGTAGTAGAGCCCCCGAATGTACCTTTTGATCCAGTGTCCTTTCCTCGTCTGTACTTCCAAGAGAATGAGAGAAATGCTCACAAGAACATTAACTTGTGCAATGAACAGCCATGGTCTTCAACTTTATTAATAACCCCATGTTTTGTGAAAGGAAAAACAAAATTCAAAAATAAAACTATGCTATTAACTTTCACCTCTATTAACACCATGCCTCATAACACGAAAGAGAGTACAATGCTATTAAATTCAAATTCTTATTAATATAGCATTGTAACTATATGTACTTTGCAAAGTTAAAGAAATTCAGAAAAATCATTTTTGTTGATAAGTTGAAATTGGATATTGGATTATGAACTTATTTAATAACTGTTGCTTTTATATATTAGGAGGAGAGAAGTAATTATTATGTATTTTAACTATTAATTGAGAAAAAATACTTTGAGTGTATATTCAATTTAAAAAATAATTTATTACCTTCTAATATTATCTCCTAATTTTCCTCAAAACTCCAGGTGCCTAGACTATCAAGCAATACACATTAGTCATCACATGGATGTCTGTAGAAACTTTGTTAAATAATTTTTTTAAATGACTACTTTATGGCCTCAGGAGGAATCTCTCAGACAATGTTGTATATGAGACCCCTTGTCAGGTTTGCTTTTCATTATGAAAAAAATTAACTTTTTTGAATCATTTGCTTCAAGGATTTTATCTAAAAAATTCCATTTGGAACATAAAAGAATGGGATATCAGCATGTGTGTCTTATCACGTAGATTCTCGTTTGTTCTGATGCTGCGTAGTCTCAGTATATAAAAGGTCCAGTGTTTGGACTTCATGCAGCTCTGTGTGAGTATTTAAGTAAACATGTGAGAAAGACTTGCTATTTAAATAGCCAAGAAACCACATTTAAAATTAACTTTATCTCCAAATACTTGGTTTCAAAAACCTAGTCATGAAACTCTGGCGCTAGGGAAAAGAGAAATAGAGAGTAATTTATTTCCTTAACTGGATTTCATTAAATGTGACTGTTTACTTGCCTTTTCCATTTGTGATGGGCTGACTTCTTCGTTATCGTTAATGGACTCATTTAGACTTTCACCCCCATAGACCTTTAGCTGCAAATTTCTTTTTTATCTCGCATTTGAGGTAAAATATTCTCTTTTTGTAAAGATAAAAATGACTGAAAATGTATTTTATGAAAGGGATGTGAGGTCAACATTTAAATAAGAGGACAAAAGAAACCATTGAATGGACTCAAGGGGAAAAAGCATGCACACACTTAAAGAAATGACCTGTTCCTCCCATTGGTCTAACCTGAGACTGTATAAAGCCATGTTTGTCATCATGTTTTGTGTTACGCTCATGCTTTATTATTTCCAAGCACTTTTATACTTTATTTGGTGTTTATACCAAATGTGAGAATGTGGGATGGGTAATATTAGCTCCATTTTTTAAAAGACAAAAAGGGCCTCATTATTTGGCTAAGAAAAATGTCCAAAAACTGATTAAAGGACTGATTTTGTGGGCCATTGACTCAGGCCCAAGACCAAGTTTTATGATTCTCTGTACCGATGTTCACAGATTCAGTGTACTTGAGTGATAATTATCCCCTAAGCTGGAGATGTAATTCCCTCCCATGAGTCAGAGTTGTAGTACCCTCCTGTGAACCTGGAGCTGTGGTATAGCCTCCTGTAAGCTAGAGATGTGGCTCCTCCTGTGAACCAGAGTCTTAATCTTCTCCTGTGAACCTGGAGTTGTGGTTCCCTCTGGTGAACATGGAGTTGAGGCCCCTCCTGTGAGCTAGAGTTGTGGTTCCCTCCAGTGACTCTGGAGCTGTGGTCTCCTCCTATGAGTTGGAGTTGGAGTTCCCTCCTGGGAGCTAGAGTGTGGTCTCCTTTAGTGAAAGGAGCTATGGTCCCCTCATGAGAGCTGGAAACATGGTCTGCTCTGGAAATCTGGAGCTGTGGTCCCCTCCCATGAGCCAGAGTTGTTGTCCCCTTCTGTGAACCTGGAGTCTTAGTCCCCTCATGAGTTGCAGCTGTGATTCTCTCTTGTGAGCTAGATCTGTGGTTCACTTCTGTGAACAGGAGTTGTGGTCCCCTCTCAAAAGCTGGAGCTGTGATTCCATTCTGGGTTTTGGAGCAGTGCCTCTGGTGAACATGGAGTTGAGGCCCCTCCTGTGAGCCAGAGCTGTGGTCCCCTCCTGTGAGCTGGCACACTGGTGGGTTTGGCTTGCTCCTCCACCAGTTACCCTCTTGTGATGGCAAACCTGGCCAGATCACAAACAGCACAAAGTTCACTGGATGCTGACCATGGGTAGCTCGGAGTGGCTAAATCATTTTCACCTTCTCAGCGTTATGGGGGCTTTAGTCTGAACTTTGTGATGACTATGTCACACTCTCAATTTTCTTGAGAAGTGAAAAAATGTTCCCTGTAAAGCTCCTTTGTTTACATTACTTCCAATGGCTTCCAACTAGTCTGTCTGTTTTCCAATTCACAAAATCAAATTCTGAGGAGGAAGACTGTCATTTGTTCCGGACTATGACTATGCACTGTTGGTCCAGTCAGTAAGAATGGGACAGAGTGAGGCTGGAGAGATGGATCCACAGTTAAGAGCACTGGCTGCTCTAGCCGAGGACTTGGATTCTTTTCCCAGCACCACATCATGGCTAAAAACCATCTATAACTCCAGTTCCAGAGGAATCCAATGCCCTCTTCTGGCCTCAGTGGACATTGCTCACATTTGGTGTACTTACATATATGCAGGCAAAGCACTTGTACACATAATAAAAACAAAAATAATGAAACAGAGGTACGCACAGTTATGGCAGACAAAGTCACTCCATGTTGGCCGGCAGGAAATTTCCAGTTCTGCTTCTTTGAGTTATCCAGGGGTAGTCCTTCAAGGGACGACAAAATTTATGTGTGTAAATTATGAAATGTGCAAGTTACAAAATACTTTTATATACCTTATCATCCTAGATTAATTATAAAGGTAAGGAAAAAGAGTAGTGGAAAAAAAGATATAATAATATCTCTTATTAAATATTGGCACACATATTAAAAGAACCTCTCTGTAACAGCTTTATCTTATAGTTCAATGAGGTATAATAATATGTGACATTCACTGTGTGTGTGTGTGTGTGTGTGTGTGTGTATGTATGTATTTGTGCATGTGTGGGTGTGCATGTGTATGCGGGAGGATGAAACAAAGAAACAGAGTCCTAACAGCAAATAAAGGCAATGTGGGTGGGTCCCCGTCTCCAGCATGGCCATTGTGCTCCAGTCATCCCAGAGAAGGAAGAGTGTGGAACAGGTCCTCAGGCAGCCCAGAGTGCGATAGGAAAGAACTCCAGGGAGACTATGTCAAGGCAGGGTTAATATAGGCAGGCCTTACTGAAGACCGGAAAGTTAAAGGTGGGGGTCTTTTAGGGGCCAGAAGGCTCTAGGGCTGATGGGGAGTTAAGGAATGAGGAAACGAAACTCCAAAACCTAGCTTTGGTCTGGGGTGATCTTTGTGGAGGGAAAGAGAAGCTTGTAGAACCTCTGAGGAACGAGGATGTTGTACTGCAGTGGCTTCCTGGGACCGAGGTTATAGCTTCAGGCAGAGCAGGCCAGGACACCTGCTGTCCCTTCAGGGTCTCCAGGTCACACTGCCAGCTCAATGCCTTTATGCAATAGGCCCAGATCCCACATGGCAATAGAAAACAAAAGCAAAAATAACAAAGAAACTATATCCAACATCCTCCTCAAACAGAGATGGAAGGCTGGAAGGCAAATTTGAAGAGGGAAAGGAAACGCAAATACAGTCCTGAGCTTGAAGCATGTAGCAGCAGGCAGAAGCACGTGAAGATGTGCGGCGAGACAATGCTAGGCGTTTGAAAGTGCCGGGAAGACTTCTTGCATGTAACAAATGCTCCTCGACACCGGAACTACCTATGAAAGGGATCTTTTTGAGTGCATTACTCAGGAATCCCAAGAAACAGTCACATTGAAGGTGATAGAAAGGTCAAAGCCAGACACCAAACACAGGAAAGGCTGGTGCAACATGGGAACTGAGGACATGGGAAGCCAACAGGTGTCACTGATCAAGACTAAAGCCCAGCCAGGACGCTGAGGAAAAACTGCTCAGACATTTCCTGGGCTCCAAGCCCGGCAGACACTGTCCCGGCTAGTGGATCAGGTGGCTAACTGGGAGGAAATCGTCATCTGATGCCAATGGAAACAATCTTGGAGTCCAGAGGAGCCAGGGATTCACTCTTTCAAAGCCCTGAAATAGAGTGCAGCTGAAGCGAGGAGCTGAAATAAATGACCCCAGAGTCAGGCTCTGGGGAAAGATTTGTGGGCAGGAAGAGGGAGCAGCAATGCAGAGTTCCAGGAAAGGGCCCATCACCGCTCACCCTGCGTTAAATGAGCTGAACCTCTGAAAATTCTGTACTTGTGATGTATCTCTCAGTTCAAGTTCCTCTGAGGTTTACAACCACAGTGGTTGACTCTTCTGCATCCAGCACTACGGTGGACGTGATGGAGCCCACAATGCTGCCTGCTGCCACTAGTTATGTGTAAGCACATCTATTCAGATGTAGGAATGTGGGTAGGGCACTTGCCTAGCATGCACAAGGCCCTGGGTTCAATCCAAGCACCTCATACTCACACAGGAAGAAAGGCAGGAAAGAAGAAAAGGAAGACGGGAAAAAAGAACTTTTCATGTATTAAATTAAAATTAAATAGGATTTAAAGCCCTCGATCACTATAGCCACATTTCAATTGCTTACGGGCAACATGTGCACATGACTCCCTTTGGACAGCACACATTTAGAATGTTTCTGTCATCACAGAAAATTCTCCTGGACAGCAGTACTCTGGAGAGAAACAGATCTAGAGAAAGTCTGAACTTTATCTGGCAAGGATATCTGCTGGGTCCAGGGAGAGGGCCCAGATAAAGAAATCCTACAGGAAAGAGAATTCTTTGATTTTAGCGTCACCACATTTTGTCACCAGATCCCCACCCTCTCCTGCTCCCTCTGCTTTTCTCTCTTTCTCTTTTTAAAATGCTCTACCACAGAAAGCAGTGGGACAGACAAACAGACAAACAATAAGACACGGCAGTCAAACCATCAGGGCTTCCTTGAGGACAGACAGGGCATCATGTTTGGGGGCCCTTGTTTGCAGCAGACTCAGAGATTAGCAATGATGTGCAGACCCATCTCACGGCACCCTGGACTCACCCACACCACTCTCCTAACGTGTGTTCCTGGCATCACACAGAAGCACAAATAGGTTTCACACAGTGACACATTCCAGTTGACTATTCTGTTTATAATCCCATCATAGACAGCTGATATCACTTCTTATCAAGAAGAGAATCAAGAGTGGGGAGCAGCAGTCAGTGGGTGGGGAGCACTCACACAAAATGCAGGCTATTCTGTGGTTAGAGAAACAGAGATGAGAATAATCACCAGGAAAAAAAAATAATATTTTCACTGACAGTTGAAGGCAGTTAGTTTCCCAGGGAGAAATGCTGGTGGCGAAGAGCTTTGCACAGGGAGGCCTTTGTCATTTTATGGATGCTCATCTGTCAACTGTCAGCATGTTTCAAAGGGACTCAGGCCGTAATGTTTTCCTCTGCACCTTTCCCATCACGGTGGCCCAAATTTCCCTGACTAACCATTCGTCTTCCTATTTGCCTAGTCTGGTCACTTACAATGAACAGAGATGTAGTGGTAACTCTGCAGCTGTGGAGAGTGAGGAAGAGGGGCGGGGGGGCCGAGCCGGGAGGTGGGGGAAGGAGAAGGCTGTGCAAAGAATGGGCTTAGCATCTCTATGGAAGCACTTCTACCCAGGGAGGAGTTTTTTTGTCTGTACCGTTGATCCTTAGGAAAGAAAGGATTGAGCCAAGTGTGAGGCTGGCAGGACAGTGGCAGGGGCCCTAACAGGGCACAGTGAATTATAACACCCGTATGCTCCTGGGACTCGCAGGGACCCACGCGTGTGGCAGTGTCATTGTTGGAAATCTCAGAAGAGAATTAAATGCAATCGTCTGAACTGTGATGGTTCTTGAAAATGACTAGGAGGATTGTGAGTCATCATTCACAGTCCTATTTGTTGTGTGGCAAGGTAAACATCTGAAATATGTTTGACAAGTTGGAAACTGAACCACTGGTAATGTGTGAACACTGGGAGATTCAAACACTGCCTCTTTCATATGCCTGATGTATTGTTCATGAGTTCCTACAGATTCCTAAGTTGTTTTTCCCCTCTGTAAAATAGTAATAATAAAATATCTACCTTGCGAAGTTGTACTTAGTTTGAAGATAAAAGAGATCATATTGAGAGCCTTTGGCTTTGTCTTAACTCTCCTCTGTGTCTTCACCAGCTTCTTGCTGTCTGTAATGTTCCTGCCCAGGCCCCTTCTAGATGTAGCTTTCCTATATCGGCTCATCTTTTAGTTCCACGCTCACCACCCATGGCAGGCTGGTGTCACAGCTAGCCAGCAGCAGGCCTGGTTCTGCAGCACCAGCAAGCTCAGTGCCCAGGAGTGGACAGAGTTCCAAAGAGGCCAGGCCTTCCTCATTTCTCCTGACCACTGTCTGCTTCTGCTCTTTTCACAGCAGTGAGCAGTTTTGTTTGTTTGTTTGTTTCTGGGAATTGATTTATTATTTTTATTTTATTTTATGTGTGTGAGTATATTATTGTCTGCATGTATGTAAATGCACCACAGAAGTCAGAAAAGGATGTTCCATTGGATCCCCTGAAACTTGAGTTACAGACAGTTGTTAGCCACCTTGTGGATGCTGAGAATCCTGGTTCGCTGTAAGAGCAGCCCGTGATCCTAACTGCTGAGCCATCTCTCCAGTTCTGTTTTCTCAGAAAATTTTATATGGTAGTCTTATTAGAATTTTTGATTGCTTATTTAATCATTTACCTTATAATTTAGAGGGTTTTTTTTTTTGCACAAAAAATTAATTCTGTGCTGTCTTTGAAGCATTTTCTGTTCCAAAGGCTCTTATCACCTGAAAAATGGGCTTGAGGGATTTCTTATTGGTTAAGAACACTGACTACTCTTGTAGAGAATCTGGGTTTGGTTCCCAGTACCCACATGGTAATTAACAACTATTCAGAACTCCAGGTTCAGGGGAATCTGACGCCCTCTTCTGACCTCTGTGGACATTGCATCCACATGCAACACATATACACGCAGGCAAAGCACTCATAAGCATAAAATAAAAATAAATAAATCTGAAAAACAACTTTTTTGTTGCTTGCATTTTTTAAATGATTTTATTGGGACATAGTAATTACACATAATAATGATTTTCACTTTCACGCTTGTACATAATGTATGTCAATCGCACTCAGCACCTCGCCCCATTATTCTCTCTTGTCCCCACACATTCTCATTAATTCCTGTCCTTTTTCCTTCGCAACTAGCTCCCCTTCTACTTTCATGGTCTTTTTTTTGTTTTTCTGAGACCCAATGAATTTCATTAAGGTTTTTTATAGGAGCATGGGTGAGAATGTGTGTCCAACTATAAACCGAGATTGGTGTCAAGGTGATCTAACTGTATGTCTACATGTATATATGTATATTTTATTTACCTGAATATAACTAATTATTAACCAGTAGGCTTAGCAACACTTCCTTTAATATGTTTAATTCTATTCTTTATTTAGTGTAAGTATTACCTCTACACTGAACTATTGCATATGTTGAGGTATATTTGGAGATGTCCTTTCTGCCTCCTTTGTCTGTTTATTTTTACTTTGCTAGGTTTCCTTTCCTCAGTCCACCTGCAGGAGCCATGTGACATTGAAAAGACAGGAACTACAGGTACATGCTGAGATTTATGTTTGGGAGAAACAATATCGAGGTGGTTCCTACATGATGGGCTCCATTTTCCTGAGAAATTGGGAGCCAGGACAAGGATATCTAAATAATTGACTTCCAAAAAGCAGTTAAACAACTGTAGCACCTTCGGGAGCTGCAGTGAGTGCTTTTCTTTGAATACAACAAATCCATTGAGCCAAGTACAGTGCCTTTCATTACAGTCTGGTGGGAAATCTGTAATTGTTTAACCCACAAATGAACGAAGCAGTTTCTTGTGGCAGTCTCTGAGTAGTTTCCAGTGTTTATATAAAGAAAATTTTTAAACAGATCAAAAGCATCATGAAACTCCCAGTAATCTGTGAACTTGAAGCTGAAGAAAGTTGGAGCAAAGGCAGCATTGTGTCCCAGGCTACATCGTCCTCAGCTTCCTGGCATGGCTGGGATTGATCCATGCCTGGAAAGCCCCATGTTCTCGGAGGCACAAAGCCTGCACCGTCTTTTGCCAAAAAGATGTAAACATTTATTTTTCCCAAAGGAAAAAATGTAAGAGAGAGGAAATCCACAGAAGAAATCCCAGTCCACAGTTCCATTTAACTTGGTCAACAATGTTTGGTGTCTACAAACCCCAGAACAGAGACCTTTGAAGACGGCAGGTACCACGAAAGAAGCTCTGGGTGAATCTTGACTCCGTGGTCAAGACTTTCTTGGCCTTGTTTTTCTCATTTGTAAAAGAAGTTGGTTTTGAAGCTGTAGGAGTGATTTTTACAAAATGGACAGAATTTGGACTTTTTACAATTAACCTTGTAACTAAAACACTCCTGTGAACAAGCTCACGGAGAGCCATGTGTTCTTGTGACCTGGGTGCCTGACCTTAATCCCTGGGAATCTCAATTTGCACTCCACTCAAGATAATGAATGAATGTGGGTATGCTTGAGAATTAACAAATCAAAGCATTGAAAGGTAGCACATGCATATTCATATCATCAGTGAAAACAATGGAGATTGAGATGAATGCTTGACTTATGTGTATGAGATGATTTAGGCCTAGGGATGAAAGGGCAAGATTGTCAGATAAGGTACAGGTGGATCAAGCTTGCAGTTCCCCACATCTACACTGGAGAAATGGCTTTGAAAAAAATTATGTGTGAGGCCTGACTCAGCAGCACAATTCCAGGACACATCTGGGGGAATGGGTGCTCTCTGAGATCAGGCCCACCCTTATAACTAAGAGTCAGTCTGTTATCAGGTTTAACTGTAATGTTGGCCTAGTAATGACACATGAAGCTAAACCACATTCTTAGGACAGTGCCTTAAATACCAGTGCTACATGAGAGTTGTCCGTTTTCTCTACATGACGAGGTAGGGCTAGAGGTTTGATTCTGAGCATGAGCCAGCTGTGGTCTAACAAATGTGAGTGAGGATGCCTACCAATGTTGTTCTCATTCCTGCCTTGCCAGGTGGGTCCCAAGAATAGGCTACCTTCTCAGGTGGTGCAAATAGGACTAGGTACTCCTATACTGATCTTAAACCACTATTGGCAGGTCTGAATAAGGAGTTTTCATGTGCAGATAACACAGTTTTAAGTTCAAAATTACTGGGATGGAGAGATGGCTCAGCAGTTAAGAGCACTGATTGCTCTTGCAGAACACTGGGGTTCAATTCCCAGCACCCACATAGTGGCTAACAACCGTAAGTTAACTGCAGTTCCAGGAAGCCCAACGTCTTCTGATGACCTCCATGGACATTGCATGACATGGGTGCACTTATATATATGCAGGCAATACACTCATACACATAAATTTTTTTTCAAAGTGATAAATAAAAGAAAGATCAAAATTACCTAAATACAGGTACATAGGAGCACCAAAAAATGAGCTCAGTGTATTACTTATTTGTGCATGTGTATCTATAAATGTATGTTTGTATTTGTAACAATAATAAGAAAAGGACAAGAAATTGAAAGGGAGAAGGTAGAAAACATGGGAGAAGTTGGAGGTGGGCCGGGAAGGATGGGAATGCAATAGTCATGTATGAAATTCTCAAAAATAAAGCTAAAAAAATCCAAACTCTGCATGTAGTCTCATTAAACAATTACCTGCCTGCAGAGGCCAGAAGAGGACATTGTATTCTCTGGAGCTGGAGTTACAGGTAGCTGTAAGACACCGGACAGAGGCTAGAAACTGAACTCAGGACCTTTGGAAGAGCAGCAAGCACTCAACCACTGAGCCATCTCTCTAGCCCCAGTTCCAATCTGTTAGCCCTTTGGGGCAACTCACTTCATTTCAAAAAGTGAGGTGCAATTCAGTTATTCATTTTTCTGAGGGTATAAGGAGTTCCGTGACACAATGGAAACTGGATGTGACACGACTGCTTCACCAAGGCTTTTAATAGTGGATGCAATGAGTCTGTTTCTTAAACTGTCCAGTTAAAATTCTTACCACCCACACTCTATGGCAGAGGACACCAGCATCTTCCTTAACGGTTCTGTGGATTCAGGTAGCTTTACAGAATTACTTCCTGAAGAGAATCTTGGCCCTGAGTAGGATCCTGTTGACTCATCTTCAAGGGGAGACGAAATGGCTTCCGTCCAAGGCTGTTTAGCTTTTATTCATTCTACCCTCAGCTCAGTTAGCTTTTAAAGCACACAGCACTGTACCTAGCCTGCCACATAAAATAACTGCCCTCTGAGGACTTGTTGGGAAATATAGTCTCAAAATGATTGCCAATCAATGATTATTTATGTCTCTTGAATGCAAAGCCACGGGTCCTGTTCATGTGAACTCCAGGATATTTTTCGAATTCGTGCCCATCTCTTCATTTTGCATGAGAAGCTTAGCCACCCAAGTGTTTTGCATCATGGGAGCATTTGAATTCTTCTCTCTATGCTTACTCCCATCTCTGTTTTCCAGTCTCCACACAACCCACATTTTTTAAATTAAAAAAAAAAAAAAAAGCAGCATTATTTTGAGACAGGGTCTTGTTATGGGGTCCAGACATGACATGCAACTTTTGGTCCTCCTGCCTCAGCTTCCTGAGTTTTGGGTTTCAATGGTATGCCACCACACTTGACTACATATATTTATTTAATTTAAGAAATAGCAGGAACTAGGGATGTAGTTCAGTTAGTAGAGTGTTTGTCTAGCATGCACGAAGTCCTAGGTTTGATTCCTCACCACAGAAACTAGGCATTTAAAAAAATTATTGAATTTTTGTGTATCTCATACATAACACCTTGATTATCTTTATACTCCTTCCGCACCAGCACCCTCCCATGGACTCCCCCACCGGATTTCATGCATTCTGTCATTTATGCTAAGGCCTATCAAGTCAATTTAGTATCCTTTGCCATCTTTCAGTATATGTACACCCAGTGTATCTAGAGTCATTCCCTTAAAGAAGATAGGCTTTTCCTCACCCAGCAGTAATCAGTTGCCCAACAGTTCTTTGGCTAAGATTGGGACCTGCAGTAGGCAGGTTCTGCCTTGTGCTCAGGAAGTAGAGGTTAGTATATAAGAAATTCAAGGCCATCCAAGGCTATATTTTGGGTTTGAGGTTAGCCTGGGCTACAGGAAATCCTGTCTACAAAATGAATAAAGAAACAAAGAAACAAAAGCAAGTGGGGAGTGTCACCTTGTTTAAAAACCTTCAATATCTTCTAAGGATTCTCTGGTTAAAATCCAAAGTCCTCACCCTATCTTGCAAGGTCAGGCCTACTCCAGCCTCTGTCTCTCTGTCTTATGCCCTGATACTCTTCTCCTTGGCCTCTAGCCTTCAGTCATGCTGGCCTCCTCCCTCTCACCTCGGGAGCACCTAAATGTGTCTACCCAGACCCACATGTGTGTCCTTTGCCCTGCTGACTGCTCTCTCATCTACCCTCTCTCTGTTCTCATTATCCTGTCTCTTTTCCCCTTGATAACCTCCACCTGTGACCCATTTTGTCTCAGTGTGATTGTCACTGGCCTTCTAGATCTTTCCATTAACCTACTTATGATAGTTATTATATTTCATTTTTTAGATTATCTACCATACATCTGCCGTTCTTCTCAGATAAAGACAGATACTAAGACTGTCTTTAAAGATGCCATCTCCTAAGCTTAGCATCGTGTTCTGCGTATTGTAAGTGATCAACAGGAGCTATGGAGGAAGAAAATGGTTGTCAAGGACATATAGTCCTCACATTCTTCTTCAGAACCTATTGTTGGATAAAGCCAATGAGAAAGATTTCTACCTGGACTCCTGAATATTTCCTTTCATCACTGTGCTAGATGGCTTCCGTTGTCCATGTGACACTTTGGGGAAATGGGAGCCTCATCTGGTGGATTGCCTCTGTCAGACTGGTATGTGGCTGTCTGTGAGTCATTTTCTTCATTGTTGAATGATGTAAGTGGGTACAGGCCACTGTAGGTGGTTACACCCCTGAGCAGATGGTCTGGGTGTGAGAAGACAGGCTGAAAAATACAGGCCAGAGAAGCAAGCCAGTAATGAGTATTTCTCCAGCTTCTTGCCCTGAGTTCCTGTCCTGACTTCCCTCAATGATGAGCTGCGACTAGGACATGTAAGCTGAATAAACCCTTTCCTGCCCAAGTTGGTTTTGACCAGAATGTTTTATTACAGCAATAGAAAGCTAACAATTCCATTTACCTACTGCATAATGACCTTAATTTAAATATGGCTTAGAATGATTTCATCAGCTTTTAACAGGGAATATTATAAAATATGTGATCTTATAAAAGGCATTTTTATAAAGCAAGCAGAGATGCTATTCATTCTCTGAGGACCCTGAGGAAGCACGTCTGCCTGGAAGAGCCAAGCTGTTTTGGAATTTCAGGTGAGTTTTCATCTTGTGACTATCACTATCATAAAAGAATAACTAAACAGTATCTTCTTTACAAAGTCAAATTGGTGGCCCACTCTTGGTAGCTGTACAGAATTTCATTGAGTACTTATTACTGTCAACATCTTTCTTATGCTTTTTATTTGAACTCCGTTTTCTCATCTCTTTGCATTTGTGTTAACATATGCGTCTTCCTAATCCATCTCAAATCCTTCCTGGGATAAGATGGGGCATAAGTAAACAAGTAATAAATGCATAAAGTCCACCTCTCCACAACACTTTTGTGCAATTCCCTGGAGATACTACAACAATTGTGAAAATAAGGCCAAAACGTTCTTCTCAGTTTCCTCTCTAGTCATGGAGAATCGCTTAGGGGCCCCCTAGAACTGTTCCCTAGATGGAGTCGAGTTGCTTCTTTAGTAATTCCATTCATAAATACACACTGGCTGTCTAGGAGAGCACTTGAAACCTTGATAATCAAAAGCTTATTGTGTGTTTGTGAAGCTTGAAAAGGAAACTGAAGCTAATACCGAGGGGAAATAGAATAAAGTTAGATGTTTTCCTTTAAAGCCAGTGGGAGAGCGTCTAAGGCCTAATGGAATGCAAGGCTTCTAACTTGATGGATCTTTTGGCTTTTGCTACACTTTTTGCTTTGCATTTATAGTAGTAAGGTTACTCTGTCATGCATAATTAACTTACCATCTACAGAAGCAATTAAAAAATTCCATGATGCTCTGTGGTGGAAGAGGCATTTTGGACACTGCAATTTTATTATCTAAAAAGTTATCAGAAGTTAATAAAAATCAAAGATTCCATATATTGAATTTTTTTCTAGCTATTTACCTCTCCCATACTCTATATAATTTTGAATTAAATAGAATCACTGCAGTGAAAAATAACAATTTAGAAAGGGGAGAATGGGAAACACCAGTCACTGCTTTCTAGAAACAGTGAAGCTCTTCTGAGCAAGAATTGCAAAGAAAGTGCTTTGGCCAGTCCTCCTGAAGAGCTGTCCTTGGAAACTTGTCCTTGAGATATACATCCGGAGACTCTTTGTTTTCCGTTTTCTTCCATGACCACATCTAAGGGGCATTGGAGCAATGCCTTTCTTTGAGGTTTCACAGTTTTTATATCCGGTTTCCTGCTGGCACAGATTCTGGGGCCTGGGGATTACTTCAGGGACTTGCCAGACTTTCATAGACAAAGTCTATGGTTTCTTTGGTCATACAATCTCTTCACAAATTTAGTAGGCCCCTAACCTGCATCTGCCTAGTCTTCTTCATATGCTGGCCATCCAAACAAAGAACTGGTCTTGATCAAGTTTACAAGTACAAAAGCCCCAGCCCTCCACTGGGTTTACTTCCTTCTTTCTTACAAGTAATGGCTCCTTTGCATCCACCTGAAATTCACCTTTGATCTGGTTCCTGTTGTTTACAGAGAACACCTATTAGAAGGTTCCTGAAAATTCTGTGGGAGGCTAGTCTTATCTCTGGTCAGTGATTGTTGCCTTGCACAGATCCACTTTGAGTACAAATGTAATTAGGGTAGTCAGAGCTCAAGTGTAAGAACTCAAATTATTAGGGTTTTAGTGAAAAGTGAAACTTTTCCTTTCTGCTGCTATTTGCAGATAAACTAACTCTGACCTGAATTTATTTTTTTCTTTTAAGAATTTTCTGAGTGTGTCATGAATTTTGGGGCACTCTCAGACATCCTGAACTTTATCTACTGTCTCATGCAGCACATGGTTTACCCTCAAAGAGATGTCAGATGTAACTAAATGTTTTGTAATATTTGTTAATCTATATACAACCCTGCCAAATTCACAAAGTCAATGTCTCATTTTGGAACTGATTACTTGCTACATATCACCCTAGATATGACCTTAGGTCCAATTGCAAGTGACAGAATTCTCAAAATAATAAACAACACTGTTTACCTTTCTCACATGTACACAATATCAGAGAGTAAGCAGGCCAGCCTAGCATGGCAGTTCTGTTCCTTAAACACTTAGAGGCCCACATCCTTTCCAACCAACTACTTTGTTTCCTCTAGGATACTGCTCTTTTCCTCATAGCCATCAGGTCCACAGCCTATAAAGCCGTACTTCCATCAAAGGCAGATGGGGGACAAAGAAGCACTCTCAGACATGCCCCATCTCCAAGTGGCACAGACCTTCAGAATTCACCTACATGTCTACAGCCAGAAATGAATACAGTCTTCATTTGAGGCATTTTACTAAAATTTCAGAGCTTCTATTGTTCAATTAAAAAGATGAAACTGGGTTTGGGAGGCAGGAATAGTCATGACTGACTAGATTGGAGGTTACAGGAGTTATGAGAAGACCCCACCCTCCTCTGACTCAGGAGCAGGGCCAGGTGGTTTGAAAGAACAATAGAGCAGTTTTGGTGAGACCTAGGAATTAGAGTTAAAAGAGTGAGCTAATTGGATATGTCATCTTATGAGGGAGGACTGATGAGATTGTTCAAACTGTGGTATGATTTTGATGAGCAGTTTTTAAAACCGACTGAGAAGTTCTGGATAGCGTGGGCAAGGGCAGTATTTCTTTTGTTTAGAAAGTTGACTTTGGCAGAAAATGAAAGATTTAGGAATACTAGAATGTAGTGTTGGATTGTTTTCTTTAAGAATAAATAAATAAATTGGAAGGGAAAGTGTGCTGACATGGTCAAGAGGTTAAAATTATCTTGAGAACACAGATCAGACAAAATTGAGATTCTGGAAATGAGACAGCAATAGATTCCACAGAAGGAAAGCAACTACACACACACACACACACACACACACACACACATGCACAAACACACACACACACACACACACATTCACTACGTGGACAAGAATATAGCCTATACAGATACTTAAATGTGAGATTTGTGTCTTGATTAAATTGTACATGTGATATCATGGTGTTCTAGTTACTTCTCTATTGCTGTGATAAACCACCATGACCAAGGTGACTTATAGAAGGAAGAGTTTATTTAGCTTATGGTTCCAGACAGATTATAGTTCATCATGGAGGGAGGTAGAGGTGGTCAGAACAGAGAGCTAAGAGGCCTTCAAACAGGCGCAGGAAGCAGGGAGACAAAGTGAAAGTGGGAGAAGGTGATGAACTATCAAGCTCACTCCCAGTGATGTGCTTCCTCCAGCAAAGTTACACCTCCTAAATGTTCTATGACGTGACCCACATAGTGCCACCAACTGACAAATCTTCAAATATGCAGAGTCTATGGGGAGCATTATCATTCAAACTATCACACACAGATATTGTTATGGCTTGGAAGTTTTGGAATAATAACATGATGTTATTGGCAACATTTACTTTTTTCAAAGGAAAAGAATCCAAAAGGAGGGAAGGAGAATGACTATGTGAAAATCATGATGATATAAAAATGCACAACTCAACGGTAGACAGTCTGTAAATCTCTCCTAGGATTGCAGAGATGGCTCAGTGGACAAACTACTTCTGTTCAAGCAGCAGACCAGAGTTCAGATCCTTAAAATCCACATAAAAGTTGGGCAGGTGTGGTAGTCCCCTGTAATCCAACACTTGGGAGGCAGACATAGTGGATCTCTGGGGCAGGCTGACCAGCTAGACTAATTGGAATTGGCATGCTCCTGGTTCAGTAAGAGACATTGCCTCAGTACATAATGTGGAGACCAATGGAAGAAAGCGTACAATGTCAGCTTTGAGCCCCCACAGGCACAGGCACATGCACATGCATGCAAAATAATTCTCATCAAATTTGCACCCACACAGTTGTGTATATGCATACACACATATGTACACACATACACATAATAAATAAACAAATAATCAATAGGATACAATACAAAGAAACAGGAGCTTGGACAAACAGGACATAAATCTGGATTTAAGGAATCATATGAATATGGATTTCACAGCCTTACCAAAGATTTCCCCAAGACTGTAACCTAGTACCCAGAATCAGCAACCTGTACTAATACAAAAGAACTATGGTCAGATTATTCCTCTTGGAACTGACATCTAGGGTCTACTCAAACACACATAGTCAGACACCAAGGGTTGAAAAGAATACCACTTTCCCACAGTACATCAAAATCTAGCATAGAAGCAAGTTTAGTGTTGCTGGGAGCAGATCCACCCATGCACAGCCTGCAGTTTCATGCTGCCTTCTGATGAAGTAGGTCGCCAGACACGTTCTGCATTATGCTGGCACAAATGCAGCCTCTTTGAATGCTGAGGAAGAAATGAGGGAAACTTGTATGTGGGCTTCTCTGTCTTCCTCCAGTCTTAATCCAGGCTTTCTCTCGACTGAATCCAGAGGAAGCCACAAAGCTCAGGAACCTGTCCTGGGCCCACCTGGCCCTGGAGAGATCAGATAAGAGCAGAGAGCACTTCTAGAGCCACATGGAGACTTCAGAGGCATAGAAAGAATATGAGCCAGTCAGGTCTCAAAGACTTGTGTGGTCATTCTTCATGTCAAAGCTGTGCTGCCCATGCCTCAAGAAACTTCTTGCAGAGGTTTCACCTGACATTCATGAAGACGGAGGTGCTCTGACTAAAGGAAAGAATCATCTACGGAACAATGGAAAGGCTGCGATAGAAGCACGCTCCTTACTGTCAGTACCTTTTAAAAAATATTTTAAAAATATTTATTTTATTTTAAGTGTATGAGTATTTTACATGCATGTAGGCAAATGCACCATGTGTGTGCAATGTCTGTGGAAGCCAGAAGAGGGTGTTGGATCCCCTGGAGTTACAAACAATTGTTAACTGCCATATGGGTGCTGGGAACCAAGCTCAGGTCCTGTGCAAGAGCAGTCTGTGCTCTCAACTGCTGAGAAATCTCCCGGCATCATTTAATATTCTCTGTCTCTGTCTCTCTGTCTCTCTCTGAGCTCCTTGACCACAGTTAGTAAGATGAGTCTTTATCTTCTAAACTAAATGATGGCTGGGATGGGTGCAGGATGCAGAAATCTAGATTAGGTAATGTATTAGTCCTTTCTTTGACAGATGAGCGTTACTCTTCAGCAGAATGGAGCAGGTAGAGTCTATTTCAGTTTTGTTTACTGCTGATTCCTTAAAGCCGTATCTGTGATTGTCTTGTTGAGATGAAAGTGATTTGGTGAAAGAGTGAGGATAACAGTCCTACCTCTGAAAAGAAGAGAAGTATACAGGTAGACTGAGAATTTATGAAGTCTGAAATTGGACTTATCACCCAAATGCTGGGACTACAGGAGATGTAGAATAGTTGGAGAATCTCTTTCTCTCCCTCCCTCCCTCCTTGCCTTCCTCCCTCTCTCTTTCTTTCTCAGTGGAAGCAGTCATCACTGATCTTGAACTAAATATGCCCATTTTGTTATTGTTCCCTTCCTCCCACACCTTCCTTCCTTCCTTCCTTCCTTCTTTCCTTCCTTCCTTCCTTCCTTCCTTCCTTCCTTCCTTCCTTCCTTCCTTCCTTCGAGATGGTCTCTCTAAACTACTCAGGCTGACTCCTCAGTTCTCCTGTATCAGCCTCCCAAGTAGCTGAGATTACAGACATGTGCAATACTGTTTGGCTCTAAATATCCCCCCTCCCCAGTTTTCAGACAGCATAGTCAGAAGAATTAGAAGACCATGTGGAACAACTGTCAGAATATTCCCAAAGACGCATCTTTCAATGGTCTCCTCCAGCAGATGAGCAAGTCCTATCTTAAAAATTACTTTTCCTCGATTTAGTTGTACTTTTAACAGTTCTAGATACATAGTAAGAAATCAATAAGTTCTCTTTTTGATTGTTTGCTTGATTAAAATTTGCAAATGTGTCAACACAATTCTGTGTCAATATTTAGTCAACAAATACACATCGATTCCTACTATGTGACTAGCACTGTGCCAGGTGAAGACACTAGGGGTCAAATAATTGAAAAGATAAACACCATGGTCTTTCCTCTCCAGGGGCTTAGATTCTAATACAGGAAACAAGTGTTGATCAAATAGTCATGCAAATGATAAATACATAATTTCAAATTATGATACAAGTCACAAAAGAGCTAGAAACTTTAAATGATTTAATAGGAGGATGGAATTTGGTCTAGAGATGAGGGATATCATCTCTAAGAGAGTAATGCTTGAACTGAGACTTGAAAGAGTCTCAGAACTTTTAAAAGGGAAGTTTCTAGGGCATAAGAAATAAGACACATTTCAAGAAGGCAGAAGGAAGAACCCAGCAGCAAGGAAAAGAAGGAAACTGAGGAATCCAGAGAGGTGAGAAGCATTGAGATGATGCAGAGACTGGGAGGTCTACTAGAATCATACTTACTTTATATTAAATAATTAAAAATCACAGCCATGGGGGTAGGTGTCCTATGAAAAGTTAAACTGCTTTAAAAAATATTACTTTGGAAGCTGGGGAAATGACTCCATGGATAAAGTGCTTGCTGTGCAAGCGTGAAGACTGAGTTTGGATCCCCAGGGCCCATAGAAAAAGCCAGTCACGGTGGCCCAGGCCTGTAATCCCAGAATTGTGGGTTAGCGGTAGGAGAATCCAAGGAGCTTGCCAGTCAGCCAACCTGGCTAAAAGGTGAGCTCCAGATTCAGTGAGAGACTCTGCCTCAACATATTAAAATGGAGAGGGAGCAAGGAAGACATCGATGCGCATGCATACATGGATGCACCCCCCTACATGTGTGGGCAACACACGCACCCCTCCCAACTCTCCCATCACTTTGGGGACTGAATAAAGGAGGATATTATGATTTGTATCAGAAATGTCCCCTAAAAGCTCATGTGTGGGGCCTTGAGAAATGACTGAGTCATGATGACTCTCATGTCATTAAGGGACTATGCCATCAATGGATCACAGTTTAATGGACTCTTGGAAAGTATTTGAAACATTAGAAAGGGGTCCGGTGGGAGGAAGTAGTTCACTGGAGTCAAATCCTTAAAAAGTGTATTTTGTTCTCTTCCCGCTTCTTTCCACGTTCAGCTTCCACGAGGTGAGCTGCTTTCCTTTACCACACAGGTTCTACAGCGATGCTCTACCTCCCACAGTCCAGAACAGCGGGGCCCACTGAGCATGCAATGAAGCCTGTAAAACCAACAGCCTTTTATGTTGATTCCCCCAGGTGTTTTTCACAGTGACAGAAAACTGACTAACACAGAGGGCCAGAGAGAATGCTATGGAAAGGAAGAACGTCATTTAAACTAGGGTGATGATGGCTGGCGTAGGGACAAGGAAGAGTATGTGAGAAGTAGCGGAAGCCTAAATGAACAGAACTCAGCAATATGTATAGCATGTTTTTTGCATATGTGGGGAAAAATGGTGCTGGAGCTGTCAAGAGCAAATGCCTGGTACTCTGCTTCTATAGCTGGATTAATAGTGCATGTATCTCCTGAAACAGCATGGTGGAGACCTGGATTTCAGGAGAAATTGTGAGTCAAGCTTTTTAAAAAATTATGTGTTATTTTTACTTTTTATGCGTATGAGTAGATTGTCCGCATGTGTGTAAATGCACCTATGTCATGCAATGCCCACAGAGGTCAGAAGAGGGTGCTCGAGCCCCTGGAACTGGAGTTATGGACAGTTATTAGCCACTTTGTGGGTGCTGGAACCAAACCCTGGTCCCCTGCAAGGGCAGTGAATGCTCTTAACTGCTGAGCCATTTTTCCAACCCCAATAAGTCAGGTTTGACCTGTGGACTCAGTGCCTTGGAAATGTCCTCAAAGAAATAGCAAAGATGCTGTTCAGAGCTTGATGGGAAGGTGTGGCGTGAGGTAGATGAATTGTGAGCTGGCTTACCCAACATCCACACCATTTGTTCTCTTTGGAAGCCTCTGTTGTAAGAGTTAGATTTGCAATATTTTAATTTCCTGACTCTCTTGCATATGGAAATGGTCACAGAGCAAAGATATGACCAACGGCTCATAAGCTCCAGTTTGTTAAGCGTTGTTAAGAAAACTTTTGTCCCTGATACAGATATTATATCATCATTGCCTTATTCTGTATCTTTAAATATAAGCATGATGGAGCAACAGTCATATTTTTGCTTTAACAGAACAGGCAAGGTCACTTTAGTCATGATGTCATAGAACAGTTAAAATACTGGAGAAAACTATCAACAGACTTTATGAAAGAAAAACAAAATAATATTTCTTTTAACTACCCTGTTTTTTATTCTTTGCAGAAAAAGTCATTTGTAACTAACTTAACTGGTTTTACAAAAATTTGACAATCAATAGCATGTGGATGATAATTGGAACCAGAAGCTAAAAGAGGGCCTTGCATAGAGCTTAGGGAATACCAAGGGTAAGAAAAATAGCAAGATAATGACATAGAAGACTAAGAGACTTCGAGAAGGAAGATCCAGAAACTGGAATAAAACCAGGAGAGTGTGTAAAGCAAGGTCTCTGAGAGAAAAGAGTTGTAAAGAGGACTGAATGGTCAGTGTTTTGAGAAGGCACTGTTGATTGACTCTTAAAAGATCTACAGGGTTTACAACTGGAGGGCCAGATGTGAAGAGTCAGAGCCAGCTCAGTGGCATTATTAGACTGGTTAAATGTAACAATAAGCAGAGAGATGGAAACAAGAGGCACAAGAGATTCTTAAGAGGTGAAGCTGAGAAGAAAGACGCAGCAGAGAAGGACATTCAGAGCAGAGGTTTTGTTTTAAATAAGGAACTTGAGGAAGCAGAAATGTATATCATAATTATTGGCCTGAACAGATAAAAGAAAGAAGACAGGGATAGCAGGGATTCTCTAGAAGGGAAAGTCTTTAAGAATTACACTGCAAGAGTGAGAGATGGCTCGGTGTTTATCAACACTTGCTGTTCTTCCAGAGGACAGGATGCAGTTCCTAGCACCCAAATGGTGGCTAACAACCATTCATAATTCCAGCTCCAATGGATCTGAAACCCTCTTCTGGCCTCTGCAGGGCATTGCACACACATGGTGCCTACATACACGCCATCAAAACACTCATACACATAAAATAAAAATAATAAACATTTTTCAAAAGAATCAAAACACAGGTATAGGAATAATTGTAAATATCAAAAATATGATACTGAAAGAAGCAGATTAAATGTGAACAGTGAGATACCCTAAATGTAGCCTGCTCCTGTATATACCGGTATATAATTTATGGCAGTAAGAAAGGGACATGAGGAGTGCTCCTGTGATTTGGGGGCACGCAGGACAAAGATAGCAAACAGGCTCTGCAGCTGTGCCATGGGACTTTTACTACCTTAGTGTATATAGCACACTATAAGGTTTATTTCTCAGCATATCCTATTGGTGGTATAGTAAAAGACACACAAAAGCCTAGAATCCGCCCTTAGTCTTCACTCACTAAGAGTGATGATCAGCTCTATGCATCAGCTTGGATGGACTATTGTCAAACACTAATCTTGGTGTTTCTAGGAAAATATCGTGTATGTGTGTATATGTTCATGTGGGTGTATGTTTATGAATTTCGAGAACAAAGATCAGTACTGGTATCTTCCCCAATCATTTTCCACTTTATGTCTCGCCAAACCCAGTGTTCATCAATTTGGCTTGGCTGGCTGGACAATGAGCCCCAGGGGCCCACCTGTCTGTAACCCTCAACACCTGATGCACACCAACTTTCCTAGCTTTATGTGGATTCTAGGAATCTAAGTTTAGGTCCTCATACTTTCAGAGCAAACACTTTACTGACTAACTGATTTCCTCAGCCAGAAAATACTTTATAAATGTGATTAAAGTCCATAACCAGTCGATGCCATGTAAAGGAGGTTGTCTTGTATAATCTGAACTGGCCTATTCTAATCAGTTAAAAGGTTTGAAGAACAGAGTTGGAGCTTTCCTAGATGAAGAATTCTGTCTATGGACAGCAGTTCCATTTGCCTGAGAACTCTATCCCCTCCTCCCCATATATTTCGTATTTGCCAACTAGCCCCTTATGATGGTGTGATTCATATTTGTCATAAATTTCTTATATTTTTTCTCTTTTCCTTTGTATTTCTTTTCTTATCCCTCTTTCTTTTTATTCTTAGTTGACCTTTTCACGGTGGTCACTTTGTCCCAAGCAATTGAGGAGAACATCATGGCATCAGGAGCATATGATGAAGACTGGTCTTCACTTCCTAGTGATCAAGAAAGAGAGCAGCAAATCTGGCAATCCATAGCTCCTGGCTGTCATCCTCTGTTGAATGCTGAATGGTACAGCAGGGACATCACAGTGCAGAGTCTAACCTCCTCTATCAAGGGTGTACATGGCTTCAAGTGTAACAAAAGCTGCCTAAAGCATTAACAATGTTTAAGTAAGGAAAATCAGAATATAAATATTAGAAATACTCAAAAACTCATATGATTTTTCTCATTCTCCTCCAAGAGCCACACTCCTATCTACAAAGGATCTGTGAAGTCAGACATGGAGGCAGGGGCAGCTGAATGTCCCGCTTGCTGTAGCACATCCCCCTTCCCTGTAAAGGGAAGTGCTTATGACTTTTCTGCTAAAACTCTACCCAGGGAGTGTCATGAGAGCCATTAATAGCATTTGGCCTCTTTGATTTGTCTTTTCTAAATTTACATGGTCAAATAAATCCTTTCTGGAGACAGTCTTAGAACTTTATTAACATAATCCAGTTGCCTGAGAATCTCATGAGCATAGGCTCATTCTTCTTCAGTGGTCCTTGAACACATCTGTTCTGATCTTCCTCTGTGATAATGTTATAAACCAACATGAAGAGGCCAATGATTTCCTTCTATTTTTGCCCTCTATTTCTTGACAGCCCACCAAATGCTTTTGTGAAATCAGTGCCACAGTCCTGGAGAGAGGGGTTATGAGTAGTTGGAGCAACGCACATTCATAATCTGGAAAGAGGTTCTTAGACTGCCTATTATAATTAATCTCCCATTAGACTCTATCATACGGTCTATGCGTCTTATATGATTAAGCTTTTCCTTCATACTCAGTGTTTATAATATGCTTATGCCTGCTAAAGGCTGTGTGTATGTCCATTTCTATAGTCCTCATAAAGCATTTAAAAGCAAGCACTTTGACAAGTCATCTTAATCTTCAAATAGCGTGTGGGAAACAAAGGTTCAGAACTTATGAAACCTGCTGTGGTCACGTGTTAGTAAGATGTGTAGCCAGAGTTGGGCAGACCCTGTCTAAACACACCCTTTGTGCCTCCCACCACAACCTTATTATCTCTCTTCTTTTAACAACAAGGTCTACCTGCGATGACATAATATGGAATCAACAAATTGTCCTTTAACCCCAAGGCATATTTTCTCTTAGAGTCTTTTCTAAGATGGTATGTTCATGATAGCTAAACATTATTAAATTGTTTTTTTCATTTCTGACCTCTTTTCTTTCCTTTGCCTAATGTTAAATTTGTTGTGTTTGTTTTTGGCACAAAGCAGTTCTTTCTAATTTCTTGTTCTCTTCTCTTTAGCCCTGTTCTTTATCTGCCAGGTCATGAATTTAAAAGAAAATATGTGCTTTGAGTTTCAAACATCCATCAGGATGACAAATGTTTTAATTTAAGGAAAAATATTAATTTTGTCATTATTTTTTCATAGCTGATGAAAATTAAAATCATTTAAATAGCTGACATTAAAATCATTTTACCATTGTCAAACACTTTGACATGCAGCCTATACGTTATTTTCTATGGCCCTGCAATGTCCATCTGAGCTCAAGAAGGTAGTTTTTTTAATTCCCATTTTGCAGACCAAGAAATTGAAATAAAATATCTGAACGACTTACCGTTTCCTGGAAAAATAGATTTGATACATGTATACATTTATATGGTAATGCCCACTGGAGCTTATTTGTTGAATTCATAGAATTGAACCCATGGGTGTCAAGTGAAGAAAGCAGATCATTCCGTACAATCACATCAGGGCAATAGCAACAGTTAAAACCAATGTGGATAATCTCTGAAAGGAAATAATTATCTCTAATTAGATCAGTCTGAGCTTGGTTCAATTAAATTATACTGTCTCAAATTTCCCATAATTTATTTGGCCTTAATTCTTAGATGATTGTGCAAACTTTGGGGAGGGTAATGTAGGAAGACTAGTAGGCTAAATATGCATAAATTACTTTTTCATAAAGTAGCTAAAAATGTTACCAGGTAGACATATTTTTTAATTCTTCATAGGTTCCATTTTATTTATTTTCCTGACTCCTGCCTGACTGACCTCGCTTACTCCTCTCTCTCTCTCTTTCCTTTCTCTCTCATACAATACACAAACGCATACACACACACACACACACACACACACACACACACACACACAATGGGCATACTCATTGCAGAACACAGCCATAGTACAAACACTGTAAGCACTAAGGATTCTATAACAGTGCATTGAACTCTTGGGTATATTCTCTTAGCTTTGCAATCCAGTTTCCTTTGCTGAAGAAAAGGAAGGACATTTATTTTTAGCTCAGCCCGACCTACTGAGGGCATTAGTTTAAAACCATCACTAAGGATTCCAGGTGTCTGGGAGAATTGCTCTAACCACCAGTGGCAAAGCACTTGATTTTAAGACTGTACTTTGAAGCTGTCTGTGGCTGAAAGGCAGTGCTTACAAGAAGCCTGCCAAGCCTGGAGTGTCTTTGCTTCTTTAAGTGTAGATGTGAGCACATTTCTAGGCTGAAGAGTCTTTGTGTGCATATGTGCATTCCATTTTCTTGAGATGTGTACAGACTGCATTATTTAGATCATAAAGCTACTTAATTTATTGTGACTCTCTTGAAACTAGTTCTGTAAGAAATTTTTTTAATATCTTTTGATTTGGGAAATTTAGAAAAGAAGAGGAATAAGAACAAGACGAGACAAGAAAGAAAAAAGTAATGAAAGCGAAGCCACCACCACTTCAGTTCCATCCGGATGTTCATCCTTAAAAAAGTTCAAACCCCAAACCCAACAACCAAGAAAACCTCCAACAAAACAATAGGCATTTTAAGCCGAAAGTGTTCCAGATCCCTCTGACAAAGAGCCTCCCGAGGATTACAATGCAGTCAATGTTGCTTTAATTAAATTTAATGCTGTGTGAAATGCACTCCAAGAAACTTTGATGAATGACTGGGGCAATTCACGGAGCTCACTAAAGGGCATCCAGCCCTTGCCGGGGTGTCAAGCCACGATGAATTGGTTAGTACAGGCATGTTTATAGACTGCCTCGGGAACCTTGTATCTGTGTGGTAATGTCAGAGATAATGTTATGATTCGCTGGACCTGAGGGGGCTTTGATGACACGGTTAATGAGATGTCCCAGAGAGCATCCCAGCAGGTTGTGGGCAGACCTCCCACATCAAACGAGGCAGCCTGGCCCCTCAAGTCACTGCCCTCCAAATCCCTCAGCTGGGCTTTCTTTCTTTGGAGTCTCCCCTCCCCTTTTCCTTTTCTTTTCCTTCTTTCTTCTTAGTCTACATTCACTTTGTCTGCCGGTTGAAATCCGAAAGTTTGTTAGTTTTTAATTTGGCTCCTTGTTGACCTGACAGTGAACAAAAGGTTTCCTGGGATTTTGTATTGTGTGGAAGCTGGAAGGTAGGGAAAAAAATGCTGGGGAAAGAGTAAAAAGCAAAAAATAAGACTAGAGGCTGAGAGAGGTGACATGCAAACCCACAAGTTTCCTTCCTGCAGGCTTGGGGGTAAATGTCACGTTGGGGGCTGTGACTGAGAAGCAGAAATTTCATCTGTTTTTCTCATATCTAAAAGAATAAATTTTCAGAAAAATCAATTGATAGAAAAACTTTTTTAGGATTAGCCAAAATAAGCACACGGGCAAGTCTTCTCATAAATAAGGAACATAGCAGTGTTTTCAACAACTTTTCTCCTCATTATAATCTGCGGGCAGAAAAAAGTCCTGCTGGGAATTGAAGAAAAGAATGGTAGCTAGTAAATAAACATGCTCGGAATATATCTATCCCTGTGAAAGTCCCAGACAGGAAATGGACGGCCAGCACTGTCTCCTTAAAGGGGATGCGCCCAGAGAGGGCACCAGCACCCCACCAAGTCACTTCTGAGAAAGAAAATTGTTATGTTTAATTTAGACTTTAAAGGCAGACTAAAATACTTGCCTATCTACGTGTACCCAAATATTTCCTCCTTAGGGAGAAAGCAATCCTTGTTATTAGTGCTTTAATTTTGAGAAAAAGTAGAAAACTCTGATTACCAGCTTTAAAACTCAGTTTTCTTGTTTTTTTTTTTAAATCCACAGGAAAATCATATAACCACATTTTTCTCTTTCTTCTATTGTACTTTCTCTTTTAAAACAAAAAAAAAATATATATATATTCTTCATTCTTAGTAGAAGGGGGGTATTTTGGAGACAGGAAGGGGACCAGTCAGGGGGAGCAGTGAAGGAGGGATGCACAGGGGCAGAGGACAGTGGTAGGAATGCATGACAGTGCTGTGAGTACACCGAGTTAAATATAAATTACAAAATAAATAGTCTTCATTCTTTATTGCTGCGGGGGGTTCAGGATGAACTATCAAGGTAGAAAGTCTTTTTAGTAAATGACATTCATTTAAAAATATGCTTGACTTTGGTAAATTGCTCTCTAATGAAGCTCGAATTAGGTCACAGGCACTAAACTGCCGCACATGGCACAGCTTGACTGGGTGTTTTCTAACTTGAGCAGAGAAGAAGCAAGAGCCGGTCTGGTTGAGAACAAGCTTAGCTCCATGATGATGTGGCTCAATAATCTTCGTATTCATTCAGGGTTGATTGGTGCTTCTGGTGACTGGAGGCTTTTCCACACTATAAAGGATAGAGTCTCTCACAGGGCTAGAGGACACACTTATTCCTTGGCTATAAGTTGGAACGAATGAATTTAATTGAGGTGGTGTTAATTATACCGAAATGGAAGCATGAGTTTAAACACACACACACACACACATACACACACATGCATGCACACACACTAGTGAACTGTATGTTGCTGTAGTGGAGAAAATTATCTGAAAATATCACATTGTTAATGTCAGTGATGAAAGGGAGGGAATGTGGAGCTGCAGGTGAGCATACCTTGAGTCCCTAAGAATGAAATTCTTAGATCTCTTTGAAGTGTGTTTGCTTTTCATAGGACTGAACTGGACTTGCAGCCTTAACAACAGGCAAGATGTCTGTAGTGGGAACTTCACACACAGTGTCAGAAAGAACTCTTTCTGTGTAAACGACAGAAATTTTGACCTGGTTTAAGGAAACTTGTTTTCTTTCATTAATTTGTTTTATTGGGTCTTAAAATTCTGTGACAGATTTTTGTTCAAGCTGTTTCCATTAAAAAGTACTGTTTTTTAAAACTAATAACTTTACTCCACCCCACCCCACCCCCGCCAAATACAAATTGTCCACAAAACAGTCTCCTTTCCTTCTGAAGATTTCACAATGCATTGTCATCCATTAACCAGTCTTTTACTATTAAACTTAAATGGCCAATTGAGACAAACAGTCCTGAGACCAACCTCCCATCACTGATTAAGACTGGAATGGCAGATATTTGGGATAATATTCCTTTAGTCTTTTGAGCTTTCTGGGAAAACCTGGTGATCTTGCTAGCTCCAGCAGCCTTCTTGTCCGTGGCTTTGATGAGACCCATGGCAACTGTCTGCCTCACGTCATGAACAGGAAAATGACCCAGAGGAGAATAATCAAAGAAGTTCTCAACACACATGGGTTTGTCTGGAGCCATGTCGACAATGGTTATGTAAGTATGGTTTTTGTAAGTGGAAAACGTAGTGAGGGGCTGTGCTTTGAGTTAGGTTTTAATTCAGAGCCTTAGAACCGGCTTTCTATCTGCTCTCCTCTATTAGTTTTTAAAAAGATTTTATGGAATTTTGAGAATTTCATACAATGTATTTTGCTCATACTCAAACCTACTCCCCTAGCTCTACCTCCCTCTTAATACCACCCACCTGATGTCATGTCTTCCGTTGTTGTCTTTTTAAGGCCTAATCTGTAGTCTCCAAATGTTCATTAGTATAGGTCTATCCCCTGGAGCCTGGCAACCTACCCAGTATCACACCTTAAAGAAAACTGACTCTTCCTCTCCCAGCAGCTATTAGTTGCCAATATTTCCTGAGCTAAGGTTGGGGCTTCTTACCCCACGTCCTCGAGGCTGAAAATTTGTCTGACTTGAGCTCACATAGGTCTTGTGCATTCTGTCACAACCGCTTTGAATTCACATGAGTAAACACCCTACTGACTGGGAAATCCTGTTTCCTTGTAGTCATCCACCATCTCTGGCTCTCATAAACTTTCCATGCCATCTTCTGCTGTGATCCCTGAGCTTTGGAAGGCAAGGATTTGGTTTAGGTGTCCCATTCAGAGCTAAGCATTCTATAGTCTCTTATTCTCTGTACATTGACCAGTTGTGGGTCTCTGTGTTAATCACCATTGGCTGCAATAAGGTTCTCTGGTGAGAACTAAGAAATGAATTAATCTATGGGTATAGCACTAAGTCATTAGGAATCACTTTAATACTATGTCTATTAAGCAGAATAATAGTGGTAGGCTTTCCACTATGGCCTATGACCTGCCTAGCTACAGGTTCCTTTATCAGAGCCAAGTGGGGCTCCATTTTCTGAAGAAGGCCTTAAAGCCAATCGGAAGCAGTTGATACTCCCCTAGCATTTGTGTCACTATTGCACCAGTGGGCGTATCTTGCCAGGCTGGTTGTTATTATAGATTACAGAGTTCACAGCTGGGCAGAGTTGATGATTACTCCTCACACCCCCAGTAGTATGCACAGCACCTTCCAGCACTGTGAAAGCTGGCCAGTAGAAGTGAGGCTTTGGTCTCTATTTATTATACTCCATTTCACCTCCTCATGATGACAGATCGCTGCCTTTGTTCCAGCCTCAGATACTTTCAGGTCTAAGCTGAATGAATAAGACAGATTTGAGATTCATTTTGACTTCATAGGCTCCCATCAAAATAATTTACAGATGGATCACCTGCATCACACCTAGACCATAAAGGTCTGGAGTTAGGAGGCATGAATATCAATTAAAACACTGCAGTCTGCTCCAGGGAAATGAGAAGCCATATTATAAAAAGATCACTGAGCCTTCCATATCTGACTATTCCTGCAGTAGACGTTCCACCCTTTCTGCAAATTGAGATATGCACCAGTGTGGGTTTGGCTTGATAACAACACTACATAAAGAGGCTCCCCCTCGCCCACATAATATGCCTACTCCCTAAAAGGAATCTAAGAGAGAATGCAAGTTGTGTAACATGTGTAACTTGAGTACAGTGATAGAACTCATCACCCTAGTTACAGAGAGTGACATTCACTTGAATGGCAAAGCACTTGCTCATAGTTGCTGTGCTAAGAAAAGTCAGCTTTAGTTCATTGACTTCATATTGTGTTTTGTGCACTTTCCTTGAAGTTTCATGTGTTAAGTGACACGGAATAAAAACAATCCAGTAGTGGGATCTGGGTTCTACCAGGGCATGAGAGAGGAGGAAGAGAGCAGCCAGCTAGGTGTCAGAGCAGCAAGACAGACACAGAACTATAAGGTATGCTAGATGATGGCATGAGGCAGTACAGACCACTGCTGAATGCAAAGAGAAACCCCCAGTGCCGGGGGAGCGAGGAGAAAGCAGCACCGAGTGGCGTCATGCTCACACAGCCTATCCAGAGTGCAAGAACTTTCCTAATCCAGATCAGCATCAGGAAGGCCCTTTACTCTAGGAAATGAGACTTCATAAGTTGCACAGAAACGCCTAGTTAGGAAACAATGAAGACCAGATAGACAACACTGATCTGTGGCTTGGTATTATATCCATTTGTATCTAGCTTCAGTTTTACAAATGGTAATGCATAAATAAAATAGGAGTTGTTAAAATAATACTTTTGAAATGAATGGCCTTATTAAAAACAAAAATTGGCTTGATTGTTCTTATTTTCATATCTCTTTAAATATTTTTTTGAAATTTTCATATATCTATACACATATATATTTATAGACTATTGATTATATCCATCCCCACCCCTTCCCTCCAACCTCCAACTCCCTCTGAACCCCAACACATCTTCCTCCCAAGTTCATGTCATATGTATAAAACTCACTGAGTCCAATTAGTTAGTGTTACCCATATACACATAGATGTAGGATCATTAACTGGGTCATGGCAACCTATCAGGGGCCACCCCGACAAAAAAAGTGGCTGTCCCTCCTCCAGCAGTCACTAGCTTCCAGTAGTTCCTTACATCTCTTTTTGGTAGCAGGTACCCGATTGCAGCCACAGTAATCAGAAAAATCTCAGTCATTTCAGGAAAAGGACCATCATGAATTCTGTTCTAATTAAGAAACTGATTCTCTGACTTCACTGATATGGTTTGTTGCTTACACATTGTGACCCTCACTACTTAACATTTTCTGCTTCAGTAATCAAAGTTTCTATTCTTCAGGATAATAAGGACTTTGACATGTAATATAATTATATATATATATAGCCTTATGCAATAATCATGATAATTAACTGAGTGGAGCATGCATCCTATCACCAAGCACTTTAGGAATGAGTGGCTGGCAAATGTCTCAGATTTGCTAGTTCCTGTCCTTCAATATTAAGGGTGTGTTGGTTACTTTTCTTGTTCCTGTCACAATACTCCTTATAAAAGCAACTTATTGAAAGGAGGGTTTACTTGGGCTCTTATTTTGAAGGTACATTTTAGCTTGGTGAAAAAAGCCATAGCCCTGAGGCAGGTGGTCACATTGTATCTCTGCAGTCAGGAAGCAGGGAAAGACAATGCTGGTTCTCAATTCACTGTCTCCTTTTTATTCAGTCTAGGACCCAAGCTCATAAAATTGTACCACCCATACTGGGGTGATTTTTCCCACCTGGATTAATTCAGTCTAGAAACTCCTTCATGGACATACCCAAAGTCTTGTCTTCTAGGTTATTCTTTATCTTCTCAGGTTAGTAATCAACATTAACCATTACAAAAGTCCATGGAATTGTGACTTAGTGGCACAATTAATTCTCCTGTAAAACTGGAATTTTTTTCATGAATTAGCTCCACAGTTCGATTGCAAACTTCTAAAGCCACAGATTTATATCATCTTTATATTTTCTGGAAAGCTGAACAGCAGAAAATACACAGACCAGACTGAGACTACAAGTAAAAATAAACTTTTTTAAAAATGGAAAGATGAAGTATCTTCTGCACTAGGGTCTTACTGTCAAGTTCTGGTGTGTAACCAAGAGCAGGGACAATGGCCAGTTTTGTTTGAAAGTCTATTAGACCCCTGGTAGCTTTCAAAGAGAGAGTCCATTCCTGGCATTGGGCTTTTTCTTTGTTAACATATGGTATCCAGAAAGGACAATGTCCCCCTGTTATAGGGTAACTCATTTAATCTCTTTTTATGTTGTAGATGTATATACATTAGGAAGCTTGGAGAGTGGTAGGTTTCTGTGGTGGTCTGAATAAGAATGTCCCCCATAGGCTCCAAGTATTTGGACATTTTGTCCCCATTTGGTGGCTGTTTTGGGAGGTCTTAGAAGGTGTGACCATGCTGAAGGGAGTGGTGGCGGAGCTTAGAGAGTTCTTAAGTCTTGCCAAATCTCCAGTCACTCTCTGCTTCATGTGCCTACTTTATGCTCCAGCCACTTCTACCGCCGTGCCTCCCTTCCATGATGAACTCTTACCCCTTTGGAACCGTAAACTATATAAACTCTTCCTTTTATAAGTTCCCTTGGTGGTGGTGTTTTATCATAGTAACAGAAAAGTAACTAATACAGTATGACTTTTTCTAAAGGCCTTTATTATTAGTTATCTTCCCCCACACTCACTCTTTGCATGACTGTTACAGGAGTAACCAACCACTTTCTGGTTGGATTTAAGGTCTGCTCCACGAGATGGAGCCCATACCTGACACTGAGATCAGACCTAGGAACTTGTGGCTACACAGATCACAGGCCATAGAGGAGAATCTGCTACTATTATTCTGCTAAATAGACCGAGTATTAAGCTGACTCTTACTGACTTATTGTTATTTACCCATAGGTAAATGCTTCTCTTGGCTCTCACTAGAGAAGTGTCTTGATGTAGCAGATGTTGATTAGTACAAAAACCCACAACTGGCCAAAGTGCAGAGAATAAGATACTACAGAATTCTTAGCCCCAAATAGGACACCTACATCACACCTCTGCCTCCGAAGGCTCCCAATGATCAAAAAGATTCTAAGAGCCAAAGGTGGTAGATACCAGAAGGAATAGGGCTTTCCAGACAGCTGGGCAGTGGCTCATATGAACTTACAGCAATGGTGATAGCATGCACAAGTCCCAAGTAAGTTCAAGCCAGACAAAGTTCCAGCGGAAGTGAGGAAGATGGTAGGAGGCTCCAGACCTCATTGAGAAACTATTGCTAACTGATGACTGCTGGGAAAGACAAAGTCAGTTTTCCTAAGGGTGTGCTGCTAGATAAGTTAACAAAGCTCTGGCTGATGGACCCACACCAAAGGGCATTTGGAGATATAGACTTGACTTTATAGGACTTAATATATATTATTATAAATATATTATATTTATATTATATATAGGCATATATATATTATATAGTGGGGCACTGAAGAGAATGCAGGTAGGGAAAATGGTCTAAATATAATAAAATCGTATTGTATGAAATTCACAAAAAATCAATAAAAAATGGAAAGAATAGATGAAAATTTGAAATTTCTGAAAACAAAGATTTCATCAAGTGGTTCCCAAAGGCATTTTTTGTTGTCTTATATTAGTATGAAAAACTTCTCTTCATGTAGTGATATTTGATTTGGATTAAAGGAAAGATAAGGACACATAGATATGATAGGTATTTCCGCTGGAGGGGTGAGCAGGTGCCGAGGTCCAAATGTCCCTGATAGGACATATTATCATGAGAGTAGAGATAAGAAAGGTATGGTTAGTGGGAGAAATCAGACTGGTAGACAAGGAAGAGACTGTTGCTTTGCATACCATGCAAAAGTATCTAGTATTTTATCCAACTTCACAAGGGAATCACTGAAGAATTTTAAGGAAAGAGGGAAAGGGTTTTACACTATTTATTGAGTATTTACAATTTTTATCCGATATAGTTTAGATCCCCTCCCCATCCACACCCTGCCCCATGGATCCCTGCCCAATTTAATGTACTCTCTTACATACATAATATGGCTTATCAAGTCTGATTTGTGTCCACAAATGTCCTTCAGTGTGGGTCCATCCATTGGGCCCACCAAGAGTTCCATCCCTGTAAGACACTGTTTCTCTCCCTCCCAGCAGCCATCAGTTGCCAAAACTTCCTTGGGTCCAGTTGGAATTTCTTCCCTAGTTTGCCATATCTATGTTGGGATTTGTCTGATTTGAGCTTACATAAGACTTGTACATGCTGTCACCATTGCTGTGAGTGTAGAGGACAAGAGCCTGTAGAGTACTTATTCCTGAACTGGGCACCTATTTCAAACCTCTGCCTCTCAAGGATCAGGGATCATTGAGGAACAAGAGGCAGACAGATTGTAAGAGCCATACAGAGTGGGTGACCACAAGGAAACAGAGTCTTTCAGACATCTGGTTATCTACTCATAAGAAAGGTGTTATCTTTAGTGACTTATTCTTTCTGGTATTTTGTTGACTTTTTTTCTGGCATTTTGAGTGATATTTACTTCACTTATTTTTATTGGCAGAAATAGATATTTAGTGCTATACATTTCCTAATAACTCCTAATTGCAGACTACAAGTTCTGATATGATTTGTTCATTTTATGTTCTATAAAAAAATTCTGCAATTTCAAAAGAAGGAAAAGAATGCTTGTTTTGGGTAAAAGAGTGGAACAGGAAGAAGAAAGAGCACAGGAAACACATTGCTGAGACAGCCTCTGTCAGGATCCAAGCTACACACAGTGCAACCTCATCTCACTATGGAGAAGTGAAGTTAGCCAGATGGTGAAACAACAATGGACACAGAAACCGAATGTTAACACTTTCAAAGGACTGCTAACAGTATTGCATTCCTTCCCTTACCCAAATCTCCCAGTCCTGCATGGACCCACAGCACAGCTGCCTCCTCTCACTCACCTCAATGGGCACAACTTGAAGCCACTGTGAAACTGCCACTCTTCAGAAGCTGTTTGAACGTGGGTCTAAGGGAGCAGAGTGTCTAGTGGGACTGTCTCCTGGCATTGGCAGCTTGATAGATAAAGGTGCTCTGGTGAGGGCTGGCACACAGAACAATGGCAGCCATGGTGGGCTTTTCTTATTGTCCTTAGTAGCTTTTTGTTTAATCTTTGTATCAAGATTTTACACTGAAAATTGCTTTGGACCAACTAGGGAAATAAGGTAATACTAATGACCTCAAAAGGAAGAAACCTAGTTCTAACAATAAAAGCAAATTCTGATATATTCCAGGGCTATGTAGTTCTGAATGTCCAAAGGTCAGTTTTTACTTTCACATTATTAGTTAATTCTTTCCAACATACAGTTAAAAAAATTGAGCTTGATTCTAGTGATAGTAATTACCGTGGTATGTATACACACATATAATATACACTGTATATATAATATATAATATTTCTGTTTATGTTGATACATAATAGATATTACATTTGTAATGATAACATACTTTACATTTAATAGATATCAAATATAAATTATATAATACTTATTTACATTTTATCTGCCAGCTGAGTCATTCAATGTGTATTTACGAAGTATCTCTCATGCTGGAGAAACAGCACTGGGCATACTTTCTTCTCCCATGGAGCTTACATTCCCATGAATTAAGAGTGATTACTGACTATAGCTCAAGGTCAGTAAGAGAGAAGAGAGAAGCACATTCCTTACCATCCCAGTGCTCCTGCCGGGATTTCATGCTGCAAGTGGTAGCAACATGACAGAGCACAAGGGCCATGCAAACTGGACAGTGCCAGCAGGAGATGAAGCCATTTGACTTTATGTCCCCAACAGCCAATGAGTGCTTCAGTTTTAGTGAAACTTGGGCTTTGGGTAGGTAAAGGACTACCAACTGTGGAAGAGGAAGATTAAATGACAGAGTGGTAGTGAGGTTACCTTTTCAGGACTGTATATTATGCCAAAGCACCTGGAATTGTACATCATCTCTTCTCTCTCTCTCTCTCTCTCTCAAAAAAGAAAAAAAAAGAGCAGCATTTACTTTCCTATGTGAAGTTGCATTATGGTGATGCTTAAAAACAGCATGACTCTTAGTATCCACTTTAACGTCAAGAGTAGACCCTAACCGTGGGGAACCGGTTCCTTCGGAATTCTCAGTTTTCAAGCAAGGGTTCACTCATTCCTTTATTGAAACAATATCTCCATCATGAAATAGGAAAACAAAAATTGGAAGGATTTCATACCAAAAGATTTTGTCCTTTCTGATGCCTACTGACCAAGAATATCACATATACACAACCACAAACAGATGTTACCAATTGAATCCCATCTATTATTTGCAACACAAATGAGAATAATCTCTGCTTGCGGCACCTTTTATGTATATTTCTATTGAGTTTTATGTATTTCATACAATAAATTTTAATCTTCTTTAGACTCCAGCCCCCATCCACACCCCTCCAGCACCCTGCACTGGATTTCATGCATTCTGTCATGTATGTTAAGGCCTATCTGGCCAAACTTTTGTACCCAGAAACCCCTTTTTCTCACTCAAGATTGCTTTGTGATTCCATATGAATTTTTAGGATTTTTTTTCTGCTCTGTGAAGAATGTCATGGGGATTTTGATTAGCATTGCATTGAATCTATAGATCTCTTTTGGTAAGATCATCATTTTCACAATATTAATTCTATCAATTGATAAATATGGTAGCTCCTCCCATCTCCTGGTGACTTACTCTGTCTCTTTTTTTAAAGATTTAAAATTTTAATTGCTGAGATCTTTAATGTCTTTGTTTAGGTTTATTCCTAGATATTTTAATTTTTTGAGACTATTGTGAATAGGAGGGTTTCCATGAATGCTTTTTCTGATTGCTTGTTATTGGTACACAGAAAGACTACTGATTTTTGTAAGTTGATTTTGAACCTGATACTTTGCTGAAAGTATTGATCGGTTCTAACAGTTTTCTGGTAGAATTTTTGGATTTCTTACATATAATATCGTATCATCTGCAAATAGTGATAATTTGGTCTCTTCCAACTCATACTTCTTTAATTTTCTTCTCTTATTTTATTGCTCTTGCAATAGTTTCAAGCACTATACTGAAAAATAGTGAAGATAGTGAACACCCTTGTCTGGTTCCTGATTTTAGTGGTAATGCTTCCAGTTCTTCTCCATTTAAAATTATTTTGGCTGTGGGTTTGTTGTATATTGCTTTAATTATGTTGAGGTATGTTCTTGCCAGTCCAGTTCCCTTGAGGGCTTTTAGCATGAATGCATGTTGAATTTTGTCAAAGGCCTTTTCTGCATCTATTGAAAAGATCCTATGATTTTTGTCCATTTATATGATGTATTACATTTATTGACTTACATGTATTGAATTATCCCTGAATCTCTGGAATAAAGCCAACCTGACCATGGTGGATCATTTGTGATGTGTGTTTGTATGTGGTTTGTAAGCATTTTGTTCAGGATCTTTGTGTCTGTGTTCATTAAGGATATGGGCCTATAGTTTTCTTTTTCTTTCTATGTCTGTATCTAGTTTGGGTATTAGAGTGATACTGGCTTCACAGAAGAAGTTTGGGGGTTCTCCTTCTATGTCTATCTTTTTGACTAACTTAAGAGGGATTGGTTGTAGATCTTCACTGAATATTTGGTAGTATTCTGCTGTGAATCCATCTGGGCCTTGGTTTCTTTAGTTGGGAGGTTTTGTATTGCTGTTTCAGTTTCCTTCTTTGTTATGGGTTTGTTTAAACTGGATCTCTTCTTGGTTTAACTTAGGTGGTTTCCATGAATTTAGAAATTCATGTATTTCTTTTAGATTTTCAGATTTAATAGGGTATAGGTTTTTAAAGTATTATAATGTTACGGGTTTTTTTTTTTCTGGTGTCTGTTTTGACGTTTCCTCTTTCATCTTTGATTTTGTTAATTTTGATATTCTCTTTCTTTCTTTTGATTACTGGGTTAAGGGTCTGTCTATCTTGCTTAACTTTTCAAAGGACTGGCTCTTAGATTCATAGATTCTTTATATTGTTTTCTTTGTTTCTATTTCATTAATTTCTGCTCTGATGTTTGTTATTTCTTCTCGTCTTCTAGGTTTGAGTTTGGTTTGTTCTTGCCTTTCCAGAGTTGTGAGTTGAACTGTCATTTATATGTACCCTTTCTGATTTTTAAAGTCAGCACTTAGAGCTATAAACTTCCCTCTCAGGACTGCTTTTAAAGTGTCTCGGAAGTTTTGTTGTGTTTTGCTATCATTTTCATTTAGTTCCAGGAATACTTTTATTTCTTAATTTCTTTTTTGAGCCATTCATCATTCAGGAGTGTGTTGTTTAATCTTCATGAGTTCATGTAGTTACTAGAGCATCTTTTGCTGTTGATTATAAGCTTTATTGCATTATGGTCTGTTAGAATGCATGGAATTGTTTCAATTTTTTGTATTTGTTGAAGTTTGTTTATACCCCAGTATGTGGTCAATTTTAGAGAAGCTTGCATGGACTGCTGAGTAGAAAGTATATTATTTGATACCTGGGTGGAAAAATCTGCAGATATTTGTTAGGTACATTTGATGTAAGATGTCACTTAGTTCAGATGTCTCTCTGTTTATTCGTTGTCCAGTTGACTTGTCTATAGGAGATAGTGGGGTACTGAAGTCACCTACTGTTAACGAGTTGAAGTTAATCTGTGTTTTATACTCCTGTAGTACTGTTTTTATGAAATTGGATGCACCAGAGTTTGGTGCATATATATTCATGGTTGTAATATCTTCTTGGTAAATTGTTACTTTGATTAGAATGAAGTGACCCTTTTTCTCTCTTCTGATTAGTTTCAATTTGAAGTCTGTTGAGTCAGATATTAGAATTGCAACACCTGCTTGCTTCTTAGTGACATTTGTTTGGAATATATTTTTCACCCTCTCAACCTAAAGTAGTGCCTGTCCTTGAAGGTGAGATGAGTTTCTTGAAGAAAACAAAAAGATGGATTTTGTTTCTTAATTCATTACACTAACCTGTGTCTTTTGACTTGGGAGTTGAGGCCATTGATAGAGTTATTATTGAAAGATGTGTATTTGTTACAGTCATTTTAATTGGTTTGTGTTCTTGGTCCTATTTTGCATGTCCATAATTATACATTCCATTGTTTTCTTTCTGAAACCTCTTGGGTATAGTCATTCCTATCTTCAGTCCTTTGTATTGCTTTGAGTATTTTCTGCATGGCTGGTTTGGTGGAGATGAATTCTTTCAGCCTATTCATATGAAAAATTTTCTGTTCCCCTTTGACTAAGATAGATAGTTTTGCTGGGTGAAGAATTCTGGGCTGGCATCCATAGTCATTTAGAACTGGGCTCTTTTGGCTTTCATAGTTTTTATTGATAAGTCACCTGTAATTCTGATTGATTTTTCTTTATACATAACTTGTTGATTTTCTCTAATAGCCTTCAGTACCCTCTCTTTGTTCTGTACATTTAGTGTTTTTACTATGATATGCCATAGGGAGTTTCTGTTCTGGGTTTATCTAATTGGTGTTCTATTTGCTTCTTGAATTTGTATAAATAGGTTTTTCCTTAATTTAGGGAAGTGTTCTTCTATAACTCTGTTGAGGATATGGTCACTGTCATTGGCCTGGGATTCTTTTCCTTCCTGTATGCCTGTGGTGCATAAATTTGGTCTTTTCATCATGTCCTACATTTCCTGCATGTTCCATTCCTGGATGTTTTAAAATTTTTTATAGTCTTTGATTGAGGAGTCCATTTCTTTAATTTTATTGTCCAGTCTTGATATTTTGTTTTCTATTTCATTCAGTTTGTGGGACTTTCTCCTGTCTTTTCAAATTGACTTATTGAATTTTTCAGTCCCTTCTTCATTTCAGCATGGGTTTTCTTCAGCATTTCTATCTCTTTTGTGAATTTGCTTCTCAAGTCCTAAATTATTTTTGTTATTTCATTTAGCCATATATTTGTATTTTCTTGAGTGTCCATTACACACTTATGTCTATATTCTTTTAGTTGAGTTTTTTGCCTGTATGTTCTTTAATTTCCTTGATCATGTTTATGACTGTTCTTTTAAATTTTGTGTCATGGGGTTCCTCAGAGTGAGTCTCATTGTATACACTTTTGTAGGACTGGTGGGTTTTGTTGGAGACATATTCTCTCGGGTTTCATATTATTTGTCTTTTTGTGTTGCTATTTGGACAAATGGATATCTTTTGTTGGTTGTGTGTCCATTAAGAAATTCTTCTCTTCCTTTGTTTTGTTAACATTTGGTTCTGTTTATATTGTTGATGAAACTTGGTTGATTTTTGCTCAGGTATGAAAAGTTAGTTGGTGTGTGCTTCAGGTTCTCATAGGGTAGTAGGCTGGTCTGAGTAGTAGGCAGGTCTGTGATTGATAGATCAGGAGGGGAGCCAAGGGCAAGATGGGGGTCGGGACAGCCTGTGGAGGTCTAACAAACAAGGCTGGAGAACAGACCTAATCTGGGTGCAAGGGATCGGGAGGCAGTAGGCAGGTCTGGGTAGCCAGGAGATCTGGGGTAGAAAGAGCAGGAGAGGGCCTGGGCCCAAGGTTAGAAAGGGAACAGAGTGTGGGGACAAGAGCCTAGCTGCTCAGGTGCAGAGGAATCAAGACACAGTGCACATGATCCAATTTTCCAGGGTAGTAGGCCTTTCTGTGGCCAGTAGATTAGGAGGCCAGGAGCAAAATAGTCGTAAGGACAGACTGTGTGAGGTCTGACAAATTACTCTAGAGGATTAAGCACATTTGGGTTAGGAAGCTAGTCCAGAGATCTGAGGCAGAGGAGCAGGAGGGGGCCTGGGTCCAAGGTTAGAAAGCGGGCAGAGTCAGAATGTATTTTTAAGGGTTTTAATAAATGCTCAAATGTATTAACATATCCCCTAGTCTTAGGAATTGTTGGATCCTCAAGAATGCTTTACTGAAAATGAAGTAGCTTTAGCAGGATATGGTGGCACGTGTCTTTAAATCCCAGCATTCAGGAGGCAGCTGCAAGTGCATCTGTATGAGATTGAGGCCAGCCTGGTCTATAGAGTGAGTGTCAGGCCAGCTGTGACTACAGGGAGACCCTGTCTCAAAGAAACAAAAACCAAACAAACAAAATAATTAAATACCTCTGGAAGTGTTTTTAAGCTATAACCACAATTTCTCAGAGGGAAGGAGGCACTGGTGTTTATAGCATCCAAATAAGAGCAGAAAGCCCTGATGATAAGGTAGGTACATTAGAGGAACTTCAACTGGTAACCTGTAAAGCCACAGTGGTGGGCAGATACTACAGTATACAGGACTCACTCTTCCATGTCTTTGTTTTCTTCTTCTCTCCCTCCTTCACCTGTCTTGGATGTTACAAAGTAGCATATGGAAAATACAGAAAACCTATTTTTAAAGTTTTAACTGACGTGTAATAATTATATATTTCTATGAAGAGCTGTATATACATTTCAATAAATGTATCCAATGGAAAATGATCAATTTTGAGCAAATAGCATATCCATTATCTTAAATGTTTCTCATCTCTTCTAGCTATTTTGAAATACGCAATCTAGTATACCTATTGCAAACATAGTGTACAGTTGAACTCTGGCACGTGTTCCCGTGATAGCTTTCTATTATTCATTGGCAGATTTCTTTCATCTCTTTCTCCCCAGAACCTTCCCTAGTCCCAATAACTGAGACCACCATTTTACTTTTCATCTCCACAAAATTACCTTTCTTAGATCCCACATAGTGCAGGAGTGTGTGGTTTCTGTGCCTGGTTTATTTCACTTAACATCATGTCCTCCAGGCTCATCATCGTGTATATATGTGCCTTATTTTTTTTTATTCACTCACCTTTTCTGATTCCGTATTTTGACTGTTGTGAATAAACATAAAAGTGAAGACATCTTGGCAACATACAAAGGTCATTAGAAAAATTATTTGATGGACCGTGTTCCTTTGTTCCCGTTGTCTCCATTGGTTCTGTTGTTTTCTCTTTGCAGGATACCTGAGGAGACTGGGATGTGGTGGACTTCACCTCTTGCCCTCTTACTTCCAGCAAGCCAGAAGAAGGAAAGATCACGAGGTTCAGGTAGCTGTCCTCTGGTTCCCACTCTTTAGGATGGTTAAGATGGGCCTAGACCAAAGCGCCACGGTCTCTGGAATCTAGCATTGCTTTCCCCTTCTCCTCACTCCTTCCCTTATTTGTTTTTCTTTCCTTGCTTTTCAGATCTTGGCATGTATGTGCCTCTTACACCTTATTTTATTTATTATTTTTATGTGTACATTCATATTGCCTTGCATGTATATAAGTACACAGGTGCTGTGCAATGTCCATGAAGATCAGAAGAGGGCACTGGATTTCCCTGGAACTGGAGTTATTTTATTTGGGAACCCCCTCATACGACTATGTACTTCTAGTACTTTGTGATTAATAGTTAAAAAACTTTCTGATGACTTATTTATAAATGAAATCCTTTGTAAAATTCCAAATCCATAGGGTGCCATTAGTCATGCTCAGTATGTATACTGAAAATGAGGTTTATTTTCCTAACTTTGTATAAAAATGTTTTTGAATATCTCTCTCTAATTAGTATCAATTATTTCTCCATACCTACTAGAGGCACCAAATAAATATCGATATTCTTCATATGACCTCACACAGCCACCTCTTAAAGGTTCCATTACCTCCCAATTGCACTATGGGGTAGGAACTGAGCCTTTCATACATGCTTTTGAGGATGTTTGTCTATGCCAGAGCAGCAGATCTTAATTCTATGCAATCCCACTGATCATCATTATGAACAATAGCATCCATTTCATCAATATCTTTCAATATCAGACCTGATATAGAAGAAATCATGGGAAACGATGATATAAAGAGATAATGAATCTTCCCCACTGAACTTTTTCCAAAGCAATTATGTTGATTTTAGTTTGACTTCAGTTTGAGATGGCCAAGCTTACATCAGCTGAGGATGCTCAAGTTGTTATGAAAATTGGACATTGCCAAGTCTCTAAGCTTTCCTCCAAGAAAATCAGGAAATGTAAACTATATCTAAACTATCCTAAATATATAGAAGTTGATAACTATAAGTATTTAAAAATCACTATTTCAATCAACATTTTTGGAAGACAAAACATAAGTTGCTAACTAATGAGTGCCTATAAAAGTCTTCGGTATCTAAATCCTAAATATGTTTCCTAATGAAATGTACCAGATCTCTGTATTAATTGATCCCTCCATCATTCCGTTTACCCATGTGACCGACTCTTGGGTCTCTCTTTTGGATAAAGGACAGTACTGGATATTGTCTGAAGCACTGGATGGGCCTGGAAATAGAAGAGAACAATTTGGAATGGTCATCCAGGGGAATTGCTGAAGACTCATTCTCACTACTGGCTCCGTGCCAGAATCAGTAGGATTGAATCCTAGAAGATTCTATCTGAATCCTGACTCAGTTGTCAGTAGTAATGTCAGCAGTTCACAAGAGGTAAGTGAAACACTGAGTCAGGTAACATGAGATCCTAGAGAGGCCAATATGTAGGACACAATGACTAGGAGTCATCCAGTGTAAAAGCCAGTGTAATCATGGAAGAAGGTGGATAAGAGCTCTATTTTGTCTAGGAGAGTGACAAGGTAGCTGTTGCTGAACTTATCAGCCTTTGGGTCCAGGCAGGGTAGACATCTGGCTAGTGAGATCCCAGTACATGTGTTTCAAAATATTCTGAGTTTGTTAACATTATTGTGAGAAACAGAGGGTGCTTGTGCCTCATTTCCCTTGGCCTATATCAGACTGTCAAAATGGTCTTGCTACACCTCTAATTTCCTCATCTGTTGAGTAAAGGTAATATTGCTAGAAGAGCAGTCTGAACATAGCAGAAGCAGTTCAAAGTGTGAAGGGGAGTGATGCAGAAAGGTAAGTGTTATGGTTTTCAAATTTGTTATTTGAGGGTTTTTTTTGAGTGCTAAAAGGAGTTTCTTGAAGAAGTCTTTCTCTTTTATAAATCCAATCAGAAATGTTCAATTTCGGCACACACCAACAGGCAGCTACAACTGGGAAAATGATTCTATGATTCCACACATTTCTTTGACAAGTCACAAATGGGTTTTAGTGACCAGGTGCAGTTTGTGTGTTAAATTCAAATAATTCATTCTTGGCACAGTTATTTTTCACATTCCCTTGCATTAGAAAAAAAAATCCATACGGTCTACCATCACACATTGTAAAAGCAATGGATTCTATCTTACCTATTTGAAGAAGACATTGCGTGCTAAATGTATAAAATGAAAATGTCAATGAATTTGACACTATGTTTCCCCTCTGATCAGGAGGGGCAAGCCTTGGGTCTTTAGTCAGCAGGTCTGCTAAGACCCACAGGGAATTTTCTTTACCTCATAAACTATAGGAAACGTGAAATGAAGATGTTTCAGGTAGCTTTTAGGGAGGAGATTGAGCTGGAACTTTTGCCCCATCTCAAGGGTCCAGGGCCAATAACAATAAACCAGGCAGACTGTCAATCTGCTTAATAGTCTGGTTTTCAGAACAGACGTTTTCTCTTCAACTCAAAGGTTGTTCTTGCCTTGAGTTAAATGCTTGTGCCGAAGAGCGCAATTTATCTATCAGCATCCTGAGAATCATTCGATGAAGAAATGCTTTTAAAAAATTATTTGATTTCTATGGTGTTTAAAGACAGTGGTCATGTAAATGCTTCCTAAGTGAAAATAAAAAATTCAGAAGGTTGCTATGATTTTATAATGATTAATATTGTCACCCAGGAGGCAGTTTGATGGAAAAGGACCCTCGGGTGTTTTGCACTGAGTCCTGACTAAATCAACATACAATTTCTACTGACCTAATTAATCTTAAATTAAGCATGCCTACTATTTCGTCTCATTACCTCATCAGAAAAGCTGTTTCAGAGTCTGTTTTTCCTCATGGTGAAAAAGGTTCTCTTTTACTTTAAAAGTGAATTTTCTTCCTCTTAAGCTCACTTGTTTGGTTATTTCTATCCAAAATAAACACTTTTTCTCACCTACTAGCTGTTTAAGGCCGAGTTGTTTTCAAATGCATGCGCCACTCTCAGTGCAGACATTTGACTTCAGTGGGAGCACTGAGTCTCTGAGGCCTGACTTGACCCTGTGTTTGGGCTCAGTGTATAATTATTTAGGTAATGTTTTCATTTCCTGACCTGCTCAGTATCATTTCTTTGGCAAAATATATTCACTTCCCTCAAATTTTCCCCATCTGTTATATTCCTAAGTCTGTCTGTTAGTTAGTTTACTTTCTTTTGATCCTTTTTAGTCTGGGTATCATTTTCCAAAGACAATGCATGTGTGTGCATGCACGCACATCAGTCAAAAGAATACAGTGCATCTGTGTTCCTCTGTATAAAGCATGTATATTATCTTCTTTAGAAGTTCATTTTGCATCTAAGACATGAATGAATATGTAGATTTTATCTTTATACCTGCCATTATGATAATAGAATAAACTAATCTTTTGCTCCTCTATGGGAAGGAACTTGATATGGTAAAGAACTTATGATATGAGTTTCCTTCATTTTACTTCCTCTGGATTTAATTCTGGGACAAGATCTAGGGGAAGAGATTTTTCAGTTTGTGTTTTAATGGATCCATACAGGTTTTTTCTTTGCCTCCAAATAGGTTTGAAAGCCCTGCTAGCTTGAAAACTCTTGAAAGACGTTAACATTAAAGAAAATCTCAATTGAAACACACAATTGAAAGCTAGCATCCACTTATGAAAAAGAACTTATGACATTTGTCTTTCTGGGTCTGGGTTATCTTGCTTAGAATGAGTGTTTCCAGTTTCATTCATTTACCTGTGAATTTCATAATTTCATTTTTTAATGGCTGAGTAATATCCCATTATGCAAATGTTCCATGCTTTCATTATTCATTCATCAGCTGATTGGACATCTAGGTTGTTTCCATTTCCTGGCTATTCTGAATAGGGCATCAATGAATATAGATGAACAGTTATTTCTGTAGTAGGATAGACTTTTGGATATATGCCCAGGAGTAGTATGGCTGAATCATGTGAGAAATCTATTTATAGCTTTTTGAGGAACATCTACACTGATTTCCATAATGGCTACACCAGTCTGTACTGCCACCAACAGTGAATAAGTGTCCCCTTTCCCCCACATCCTCACCAGCATTTGTCATCATTTGTTTTTAGGGTCTTAGGCATTCTGAGGCAAGATGAAATCCCAAAAATGTTTTAATTTGCACTTCTCTCATGGCTAAGGATATTGAACATTAAAAAAAAATCTCTCAGCTCTTTGTGTTTCATCATTTGAGAACACTGCTTAGTTCCTTGTCCCAATGTTTAGTTGGGTTCTTTAGGTTTTGTTTAATGTTTAGTTCTCTGAGTTCTTTGTATATCCTTGGTATTAACCCTCTTTCTTTCACAGCTAGTAAAAGAAATTTTTCCCATTCTGTAGGCTGCCTCTTCACTTGAATAATGTATACTTTGCTATACAGAAGCTCTTTAGTTTCATGAGGTCCCATTTGTCAGTTGTTGGTCTTAATGACTGTTCTGTCAGGGTCCTGTTTAAAAAATTCTTTCCTGTGACTATAAGATTCCCAGTGTATTCCACATTTTCTTATCTATCACATTCAAGGTATCAGGACTTATCTTGAGTTCCTTGATCCATTTGGAGGTTTGGGCAGGTGAGAGAGGAAAATCTAGCTTCATTCTTCTACATGTAACTGTCCAGTTTTTTCCAATGGAGAATCCTTAGAGATCAGGGTTCTAGAGCTAAGGGGCCACAGAGCATGATTCATGGGAGAGGAGATAGAATGCAGTGATATAAATGGGGAAGGGGCAAAGGGAAAGGTTTAATGGGGTAGGGACTGGAAAGGTAAGGCAGAAGAGGGAGTAAGAAGAGGAATAACTAACACTAAAGACCTTCTGAAAGGCCATATGGAAAGATCATAGAGAAACCGACTACAGAAGCTTCTTTCAATATATACACATACAGTATAAAAAGAGTTTAAATGTAGTTATGTTATAGCAATGTAGCAATGTCCCTAACAGACACCACAGGGCAGCAAATAAAAAGCCCAATGCCAGGGATGGCCTTACTCTTTTGCAATTATTGACCAGAGAGATCCCATAGATCTTAAAACAATCCTGGCTATTGCCATTGTACTTGGTTACTCACCAGAACTGGATGGTAAGACCCTATTGCTGAAGACACTGCACACCCGAGTCATGAAACAGAAAAATTAAGCTGGTACTGACCTTAAATCTATACCTCTACTGGCGTCACAATATGAAAAGGTGCTATGCATGCTACAGAAGGAGAAAGGCAATCATCAGCCGTACCCAGCTGTGAACCCTGCAAGCAGTGATAACAACAGGCTTGGCAAAATATGCCCACTGGTGTAATAGTGCCACAAATATTGTGGGAGTAACCCACAGCTTTCTAATGGACTTAAAGCCTGTTTTAGAATAGGAAATCCATACCTGACACTGTTATTAGGGCCAAGAATCTATGGCTAGCAGGTCATTGGTCATAGGGGAGAAACTACTGTTATTATTCCACTAAATAAACATAATATTAAACTGATGTATAATGATTTATTGTTGTATCCATAGATTAATGCATCTCTCAGTTCTCTCCAGAGAAAGTTCTTCTCACAACTGATGGAAATTAACATAGAGACCTACAAATGGTCAATGTACAGAGAATAAAAGAGTGTAAAGTGTTCTGCCTTAAAAGGGACACCTGTATCACACCTTCTCCTCTCAAGGCTTAGAAACCATCACAGAAGACATGGTGGGAAGACTGTAAGAGCCAGAAGTGGTAGATGAATACAGGGAAACCACTGTCTGGACACCACAGGGTAATTGCACATTTGAACCCACAGTAGTTATGACAGCATGTACAAGACTTGTCCAAACCCAGTATGGATGGGGAAGATGGGAAGGAGGCCTAAGCCCGAGCTAAGGATCTGTTGACAACTGATAGATGGTAAGAGAGAGAGAGTCACTTTTCCTTACTGGTGTGATACATGTAGGTTTACCAGACTCCAAGGGATAGACCCGCACCCAAGGGTAAACACAGATCCTATGAGCCTTTAAAAGAAGACAAATAATAATAGGGATATGGGGTAAGTGATGTGGAGGTGAAGAGGGGCAGGGGGTTTGAATATGATCAAAACACATTGTATGAAATTCTTGAATCAATGAAAAAAAATTTTTAAAGAAAACATCAAACTGGGTACCAGCCATCTGTAGACTCATTCTGGATTCCAGGTGGGTGTTTTAGGCACAACAAATGAAAATCCCCATTTTAATATATTTGCCTGCCCTTGTTTTCTCACTTGACTTCCCAATCTAATTTCTTTGCTGCCAAGGGTTCTCACTCACATCACCATTTAAAATTTAAAAGCAATATATATTTAAATGCAAAACAATGTGTGTATACGGAGACTCTGCCACAGTGGGAGGCATGACAGTAGGTTTCATTTCAAAGAGTTCTGGATGATCTCTCGAGTGGTAGAGCCAAAAGTAAGAAGTGTCAGCTCATTCCAAATGACTGGAAATAAAACAAATATTATTTCCTGTCTGATCATGAGCTGCATCTTTCCACATTAGGGAAATGTTTTTATTCATTTGCTTTTTGTCAGTCTCTGTTTCAGTGACTGTGGTTGTGGAGAATAACACAGAGAGCAACTCCCAAATTTATTTTAACAGTAGGAAGGATAAATCATCCATTCTCGCACTTGGAGGAAATTGAGATTCTATTAATAATGTGCATGCATCTTAAGTTTTCCTTAAAGTCTTCCTATTTATTCAAACACTGTTCCAAAATCTTCCTGCTGTCTGGAATGATAATATAATTTGAATGGGGAAATTTTCCACTCAGCATTCCACTTTACCAGTCCACTCAGGAACAGCCGGTAAAGAGATCAATTACATGGAACCGGCTCCTTGCACAACCCTCTGCTACAAAGGCGAACAATGAAGCCAAATGCGACAGGCTCAATAAAAATGGAAAATATTTCATATGATGCAGTATGAACATTTACTAAGAATGTTTATATATTTTGTAATGTTAGTTTTCAGAATAAACAAGTAAGCTTGTTTCTAGAGTTAGTATTCAAAAGTGTGCTCTAAAAAAGAAATACCAGACTCTTCTGGTAGCAACGTGGAAGCGTGGTCTGCAAAATGTTTGACTTTGTACCTTTTTCTACTGTCTTTTTTCTTTGTTTTCACTGTGGCTCCAAAAAGTTGTTATTCTGTTCTTTCCTATGAAAGCAACACCAGCAGTTTCAGGGAATAAATGGATCTGGCATCCAGTTTTTCCTTTCTTAGAAATTTCAAGTTGATGCAGTGTGATATGAGAGTGGGACAGATGCACATGTATGAGCCCAGGCAGTGTGCACATCACACATATGAGCCCACACTGTATACAAGTCACATGTATGAGCCCACACTGTGTGCATGTCACATGTATGAGTCTACACATCACATGTATGAGTCTACACAGTGTGCAAGTGTCAACCACATTCCCAAAAACGTATTTATATGTGAATAAATAATGAGATTATACTGCAAGTGTTTCATGGGAATTCACTGTAATGTCAATAAAAGTTAGTTTCTTTTCCTTGATACTGCTCTTATTATTTTGCAGTGCCAGGGATCCACCCTTCTCCCTGGTGGGCAAGCACTCTACTACAGAGCTAGATCCCCATTGTGTTAATCTCCTCCAGGTTTTATGGATGCCTTGTTTTAGTCTTTTCACAGAGCATGTAGAAGCAGCTTCTTATTACAACTAAAATCTTTAGTCTTTGCATTGGAATCATATTCCATGTAGCCTTAAAAAAACGTAAGAAGCAGCTGGGTGTGGTAGCACATGCCTTTAATACCAGCATTTAGGAGGCAGAGGCAGGCAGATCTCTGTGAGATCAAGGCCAAGCTGGTCTATCCAGTGAATTCCAAGCCTTCTGGGGTTACAGGGAGACCCTGTCTCAAAAAGAAACAACCAAAGCAAACAAGATTTTCATTTTTCATATCATTTTTTTCTTTGTCAATTTGCAAATCACTTGTTAAAATTATTACCTCATCTTTCTTGTTGCAAAAGTACCTGTAAATTTATTTATTTTGGTAAAACGTCTACCTCATTATTTTATACCAGGTCAGCAGTCTATATTCATTTGATAAATGTACATAGATATAGTCTGTAAGGCTTGTCAGCCTAAATAGTCATTTGTTTTTATTTAATTTCCCATGAATTATGTGCAGTGAGTCTTACGGTGAATCAACTGTTGCTATGATTTCACAGCATCTAATTTTAAACAACCATATTAACTCTTTCATCTGTTAACATACATACCAACTATCTGTGTGACTCATACATTCTTTTTTTCCCAAACTAGGCTTCAATAAATTATTTAAAAATCATTTCCTTCTTTCAACCTGTCAAATGTCTGTCTTGGTATATGAGCACAAAATGAATATAAAATTTTTACAAGTTCAGGCTGCAGAAAAAGGATAAACTGTGTTGTTGGTCCTTAAATTTCAACATGTATAAAAATAGCATGCAGGGAAAAGAAACAGGAGTTCTGGCAATTCTATAGCTGCCTTTCTGGAATACATTACAGAAGATGCCCTTGATAATGGGACAGTGTTTTGAGCAGAGCAGTGCTAGATTATCTTATTATACTCTTTCCCATTTATAAAAACATAATTATAGAAGCTATGCATCTTGTATATCCACTTGGCATGATGGACATAATTTAAAGGACCATAATTTTCAGTTAACTGCTTTTAGCAATATAGAAATTAATATACCTTCGTTTTCTTGTTATAGTCCCAGCTTTTTATTTAACACTTCCTCTATTTAGCTTGATTTAATTTTACTGTCCATACTGAGAATGTCTTTATGCTACTACATCTCAAGTTAGATAGTTGTTTACATGAGCTGTGTATCCAGTCCCATAGGATCCAGTGCACATACTCAGACATAGTCTGCCCCTAACCTGGACAGGCTAAACAAGAGAGAAGAATGGGAAGCTAAGAGAGAAGAATGCACAGTCCAAACTCTTAAAAGAAAGGTGGGATCGAGGGGAATCATTAAATGTCTGAAAGGGCTTTAGCAGTGCTTTTAATACTCAGTGGTTAAGAGCACTGGTTGTTCTTGCAGAAGACATGGGTTCAAATCCCAGCATCCACATGATAGCTAACAGCCTTCTATAACTCCACTTCCCGGGAATCTAACACCCTTTCTGTCCTCCACGGGCATTGCATGACAAGGATACACTTACATACATACACACAATACACTCATACACATAAGGTAAACATAAAGAATAAAATATTTTTTAAAATAGCAACAAAAATCACTAGTCACAGCCAGTTAAGGAAATCCAAAATTAAATGGTAGAGCTGAATAAATAGATGCCAAAAGGGAAGATAAAAACTATTAGGACTCAGATGTAAGGACTGTGGTTGAGTTGGTGAGCATCTCCAGTAGATTCTGCAGGACAGAATGCATTCCCCTTGCTTGGCTCTTCTTATAAAGTTATTTTCACTAAGTTGCTCAGCTCTGAATGGTATGACTAGCATATAATAATTACAAAAAATATTAGTCAACCCAACAATCTCCCTCCAGCATTCTCTAGTACCAATCCTTGAATTTGGTGCTAAAGGATTTAAATCAAGCACAACCTCATTTCCTACCTTAGAATAGCTCACAGTCACCTGAGGAATGCCTATGTTCAGCAGCTACTCTTAGCAGATCCCGAAGGAGGGGTTCTAAAAATAAGTAGGGTCAGCTTGAAGAATTGACTGTAAACCAGGAGGGAAGAGTTACCTTTTAAATACACTCTTGTCTTCTTACAAGGGGGTCTGGCTAGAGGAAAATTCAGAACTAAGTGCCTGAGCTCTGTGCTCTTAAGGGAACAGAGAGCCCTGTTGTTTGCCTAGGCGCCTTCATATATTTCTTACATGAACAGGTGTTGGAAGATCTAGAAAGAATCAGAACTGGCTTCATAATAGACTGATAAAAATGTAAGATGCTACAAGCAGTTGGGAGAAAGACTACGTGAAGAAGGGAGGGGCAAAAAAAAGGAAAAATAATCATGATGCAGAAGTGCCTTTAGGGACAGCTTTGCTTGACTAGGGCAGCAAGAAGATGTTTTAGGAATACATTTGAATTACTCAGCTTCCCGTTATTATAATGAAACACCTGGGCTAATTAATTTATAAAGAAAAGAACTTTATTTTGACTCACAGTTCTGGAGATTCTAGTCCAAGATCAAGTGATTTCATATCTTTAAATTTGGGGCTTGGTTTTCAAGGAATATTTTGTTAAAACTGGTAGTCCATTGGAACTCCATTACTTAGAATATCAATTTTAGCATAGTCTCTTATGTAATGGCATCACATGAAAATATTCCCTAATTAATATCAAATAACTGGAACTGTGTTTTTATGGAGATGGAGGAATGATAGTCATTTTTCTACTTTATTGAGTCTCAGGTGGGTGTTTGTATACATGTGTAGAACAAATGCTCCAGGAGCTTGTCATATGGAATTTCAGATGGAAAAGGGACATTATATATTAGCAACTAGCAAACTTTTTGCTTCTTACAGCTTAGGGAAGTCAACAAAATGAAGTAACTTGCCAAGGTCACATACCTTCCTAAACAAACTCAGGATTCCTTCTTGTCTAAATTTCTATCTCATCATGTGAATTAAGTTTATTGAAGAAAGAGAAATTTTATAAGAAGATTAATTAAGAATAGGTTTCATAGATGGAGTGTGGTGGAGCATATCTTTAATCCCAGCACTTGGGAGGTAGAGGCAGGAGCATCTCTGTGAGTTTAAGGCCAGACTAATCTACATAGCAAGTTCTTGGACAGTTGGAGATACAGGGAGACCCTATCTCAAAAAATACCAAAAAAAACAGGTTTCATTTTTCTAATAATTATTTATACCATTAATTACAATTGACAACCATCTTTGGATCATTCATTAGGGTTGGTGAAAGTCCTGTTTAAGGCTTCAGGGCTAAACTGACACTTTTCTTAAGGAATTGGTAAGGGCAGAATGGGAAGCAGGTAGAAGCCAGAGTTTAGGATCTAAGGACAAAATATGGATGTTTTATTTCTAATGCTGAATATTCAGTTTTCTAATTCCTTTCCTTAGTTTGAGATATAAAGCCACACTTATAAATGTTTACTAAATAGAAAGTTGAAAACAGATTGTGGTGCTGGCTCTTTAATGTACAGTGCATTTTAGTATGAATTTTAAAAGAAGTTTTTTCTGGAATGGTTTTTCTATAGACGTGTCATTCCTTCTCCTCCATGTCTTTGAATCTCATCATTTGTGAGTTTCAGTAGGAGGCAGGAGAGACAGTGCCCACTGGAGGCTGTTTCTGGTTACCCACACCTGCACAATCACTCCAAACCTTAGTAGTTAAAATACCAACTGCTGTCATACCTTCAATGGATGTGGGTTGATTTGCCTCAGTGGTACTTCTCTTCTAGTGTCATCTGCAATCACTTAGATAGATCGTGACTCAGTTGCAGCTGCATTGTGACCAAGACTAAAGTTATCTCAGTTCAACTAATAGGGACAACAGGACAATTAAGGTTTAGAAGACCCCGTGTTACCTCAGGGTCTCTCTTCATGTGACTTCTGTGTTAGGTAACTAGACTTCATACATGATAGTCTTTGGCCCCTCAAAACAAATGGTTGTGGGTCACCTTCCTGTCCAAATGACACAGATTAGGAGAGAATGACACACAACTGTGAATGCCTGAAGCAAAGATCACTAAGGAAAATCTTTGACCATCAGCTGTCATAGGCACAGAGCAGATTCCCTCTGGAAATAGGTATGTTATTTGACTTAAAGAAAAGTTAAACAATTTGATCAAATATGTGGGGAAATATTTGAGCTATTATTTCTGCAATTAAAAATGACAACAAAAGAAGCTTGACTAAACATTTCTGTCTGGAAGAGATATACAAATTAGGATACAGTCCTCCACTGAAGGCTATGATCACAGTCACATCAGAATTATGGACTGTCATGAGATGTGATGTCTTATTACTGTTGAGAACAATCCATTAGAAAAAATGATGATGGGCTAATGAGATGGCTCAATCAATAAAGTGCTTACTATACAAGCACAAAGGGCTGAGTTCAGATCCCTAAAACCCATGTAAAAAGTGAGTGCAGTGGTGTGTGTCTGTAATCCTAGCACTGGAGAGGTAGAGACAAGTGCTCACTGGTCAGCTAGTCTAGTTGAATCCATGAGCTCCAGATTCAGTGTAAAGACCCTGTTCACAAATTAAAGTGGAGAGTCAAGGAGGAAAACACCCAACATCAACCTCTGGCCTCCCATGCACATGTACACACATGCATCTGCACATACATACAAGCACATGCAAATGCATAATACACATATACACGATGACATATTAAACTCCTAGCAATTAAAAAATTAGCTCGTATACAAAACTCCTTGCATTCATTATGGCGTTTTCCTATGTGTGTCACTGTGCTTTGTTCATGTTAGACCTTCCCCGCTTGCTCATCATTCTTCCTGGTTCCCTTTCCTCAAAAACTGTCTTCCTTCGAATTCCAACTTATATGTTAAAAATCCAGGTTCAGCTCATGAGGGAAATGTGACATTTGGATCGTCTTCCCACTATCCTGATTGTCTCCTCCCTCCTCCCTGTACTTACTTTCTTGTCCTCAAATTCACAAATAGTATTTGTTTTTCTGAGTCTGGCTTTTTTCATTCAACAAATTCCAGATTCAAACTGTAGCATATCCCAATGTCTGTCATTAAGTCCTTTGGTCTCAAAAGCTAGATGCCTTCCATTCTGCTGATCCCTTCCATTCGAACCCTGCAAAGTTTTTTAACCCTCTCATACCTAGCTTTGCCTGAGTCATTGTACCTGTAGATGTTCTACCCACAGTGTCTAACATATCTGGACATTTTTGCATGCCAGATCCCACCGATTTTCTTCCACTACAGTGACATAAGATCGCTTCTTCTCTTATTTGTAAGAAATTCTTATTCTTATATATTTAATATTTCGGGGGCCTGACATGGATTGTCTTATGCACCTCCAGTCACTACCTCTCCCTGTTCATATGTTCAAGTTTTCATCCACAGTGCCTCCAGAGATGAGCTTTAGAGAGATATGTCTTTGCTAAGATCATCAAGTTAGGATGAGGTTATTAGAGTGGGACCTTGTGTAATATGACTAGTGTCCTAATAAAGAAGAGAAAACTGAAGATAGATTGTGCATATGAAGAATACTACCCGGACACGAGAATGGCCATCTATCTATAAAGCAAGGACAGAAGCCTGGAATAGATTCACAGCCTACAGAAGGAATCAACTTTGCTGGGACCTCTAGATTTCCAGCCTTCAGAATTTCTGTTGCTTGGTGTACCCAGTCTACAGTACTTTCTATGACAGGCCAGGTAAATGAATACCAGGCCTCTTTGGTAAACTCCAGTACCTGTTCTTGGACCTTCAGTGTTCAAAGTTTAAAAGCTTATGAAATCACAAACCACTCTGTGTCTAAGTGTGTGGTGCTGTTCATGGGGGGAAGGTTTCTCTTTATTCCCTCTGCACACAAGTTTCTGAAATATGTTTAGTTTATAACTTATAGATCTCCCTGTTTTCTTGGACCCCATTCTGAAAGGATTCATGAACTGATGATACTTGGTATGGCCTTTTCCTCAAGAACAATGTATCAGTTAATTTCTTCGGATCATCTTTTCTTTCTTTCTAAGCTTTTTTCTTACTGGATAAGTCAAAGTCAACCAGCCCCTGAATCCCTACCAGAAAGGATATTGGCAGGGTTTGGGCTTTCAGTTTCTTCATAGGTGGTGATGATTGGCCAATCATGTCATCAGTACCAAAATTCAAAGCAGCCAACTCCTGACCATCAGATACACTGTTGTTTCCTCTGCCCTCCTGAAAAGCAAGTGGTCAAAGCCATACTTACTCCTGATGGTAGCTAGCAGTTCCACATCACATCCTGACATTAGTTTTTAGCTATTTTTTCATAATTTCTTTTTATTTATTTTTGTTCGATTTTTATGTAATTTTTGTGCGTTTCATAAAACACATCCTTTTCAATAAATTTTATTGAATATTTGTACATTTCATACATCTTAATCATATTTATATACCTCTCTATATACCCCTCATAAACCTCCCCAGTAGGATTTCATGCATTCTGTCTTATATGTTGAAGACTATTGAGACAAGTTTGTGTCCCCAGATCTCCCTCAGTGCAAGCTCATCCACTGAGCCTGGTCAGCCTCTCTGGCATCACTAGCACTCCTTGAAGAAGGTCAACTCTCCCTCACCCAGCAGTAATCAGCTGCCAATTTTTCCTTGCCTAAGGTTGGGCTTCTTGATCATTTTCCCAGTTCTGTGCTTGTTTTGGTCTGGTTTGAGTTTGTATGAGTCTGGTGCATGTTGTCACCACTGCTGCAAGTTCATATGAGCTGTGTGTGGATGAAGTTTAATATAGATGTCCTTTGCCATTTCTTATTCTCTGCATTTTGACCAGTTGTGGTTTTCAGTGTTAATCACCCTCTGTTGCATGAGGAAGCTTCTCTGGTGAGAGTTGAGAAATACATTAGTATTCTCCCTACCCCCTCTTCTGCCATATTCCATGAGCTTTAGGTGTAGAGATTTAATTGTAGATGTGTCACTTAGGGCTGGGCATCTCTAAGACACTTAGTGTCTGCATGTGACTAGTGTGGAGTTCTATGATAGACTCTATCTGTTGCCAAAAGAACCTTCTTTGATAAGTGGTATATGTTATGTTTGTCTGTAAGTATAAGGATTCATGTTTAGTATATAGTAAGAAATTGTATTTGTCTAAGGATATGACAGACATAGGTTCTTCTCTAGGATCTATGACTTCTCCAGCCATGTGTTTTTGGTTATGTTTACAGTACCACACATAAGTTCACTCCCAAGAAAAAAGTACCACTATTGCACCAATAGAGACTTTCTGTGCTGGTCATCCGCTTTTTTAGTTTTTTAAAGACAGTTGGGGGTACGGGAGGGTTTGGAGAGAGGAGTGGGAAGGGTAGAAAAGGTGTAAATACAGTAATTATGCATGAAATTCTCATTCTTCTTGGGACTGAATAAAATATGATGAAAAAGATGGTCCAATGACAAAAATCCATGAACAATGTTAAATAAATCTAAGAACATACATAAAAATAAAAATTAAAGTTGTCTTTAAAAAAATCAGATAAAGTCAAAATGCTACTAAAAGTATTGTCCAAAGGAATAGAGAGGAAACACAGAACAAACAGCGAAGAAACAGTGAAGCGCTAGAACAGCTTTCTTTCCAAGTGCTCTAAAGCTGGAGTTCTCCATTTGCTGCTAGGAGGCGGGAGACTCAGTCAAAACTTGGATACATTGATCTTTCCTAGGTCTGGGCTGATTCTGGACTGAACTACTGTTGCATATCCACCAGAGCTATCCTTACTTAAGCAGTTTCCCTTTTCGGTACCTGGAACATCTCCTGGCCACACTTGGCTTTGCAATCTGACAGTCTGTGGGCTGGGCATGCTCTCTCTTTCTTCTGAGCCACCTCTCCCCAATCCCCATTTGTATAGTCTGAGATACTAGCCTGAAGTTGACTCCCAAGAAAGTTGGGAGTTGAGGAAATGATCACAGTACTGAGATCTGGTTGAATAGACTGTGCCCGCACTCTCAAAACCCACTAAGCATTAAACGTACTTCTTGAGGAATAAAACTATGGAAGTCAATTAGTCCACTGGAGCTTCAAGGTTCTAGGTGTCTATGGTCTCACTGCAGACAAGAGACTTCAGAAATTGACCTACCTGCTGACTTCAGGCTTGGGACTAAGAGACTCCACAGTTATCACCAGATGATGAAGTCAGGTTCAAGCCATCAGAAGCATACATTTCACTGCCTGGGCTAAGCCTACTGCCCACTGGGACTTTTTGGCTTGTCCAGCCCTCCTGCGGCTCTCCCTCGCCCTGAAGATGCCGCTCTCCCTCATATGGTGATGTGGCAGGTTACCTTCAGGCTCTCACATGTTCCTTGTTCTCCTCGTCTGAGGTAGATCTACTTTAAGCAAGTGTTTCCTTCCGCTGTGTGGCTATTTCTTCTGTATTGAAGTATTGCCTTCTGGAAGGAAGACAAACATTCCTAAGACTCAGGAAGAAAATAAAACTTATAAGGCTCAACGAGTTGCTGAAATTCAAAAGATTTACAAGGCCTCTCTCTGAGTTGTAGAAACACTAACAGTTAGTGGACCCTCTGGCCTGCCTAGCTGCCTGCAACGAGTGCAGGGAGCTGTAAGGACAAGACTTTTGTGCGTCCTCACTCGTGCTGTGGCGAACTTTTCAGTGATGTGGCTGCCTCTCCATCACCCGTGCTCCTTAAGCAACTCTTCACTCATACTCCGGTAACCTCAAAACGCACTGGTTCACTAAGCTACACTTGTGTGGAATCCTATGTGCTGTCTGTTGTTGGTGCCCTGTCTATGGGAAATAAATGATTGTGCCTTCCCAGGAAAGTCACACCGCACCCTCTCCTCGTGGGGCCCTGTCACCGCACTTCCAGTACGGAGAGGGACAGAATAGCCTATCCATTGCTGACCCAACGGGCCAGAGGAGTTACTGCCTCACTTAAGGCTACAGCTAACTTGATTGGAAGCTTATGAGATCTGAAGGATTTTTCGGCGCATAGGGCCACTAGTCCAGCGTCTGGATCATCTTTAAATGAGCCCTCTGCTTGTCCCCTTGCCGGGGAGCCGCGCAGCAGGATTGGAATGCCCACTGCACCTTTGTCAGGTCACCTTTCTGTTTCTCTGACTTTTCAGCAGTCCTTTCACCACCTTTGTGGTTGATAGTGCTCTTCCTCTCCTCCTCTCTTTGGAACAGTCCATTCACGTTACTCTAACTCTTCCTATTCGATGCATCATATAGAGGCAGATTCTAACTCACCAGTTGACTTGGAGTCCTAACAATCTTTATGGAAAGATCTCAAAACAAAGTTCTGACATAATGGCTTTCTTGGCTTGAACTGAGGCTTGCATTCATACTGACTTTATCCTGGTATCTTTTACCGTGTATTTTCATTAGATTAGAAAAACATAGTTCTCAGACTAATGCATATTTGTTTTCAGAAGTTCTCCAACACTTCCCCCACCCCAAACATGTTTAAAGTTGAAATCTTTGCATTACTCTACAAAAGAGCCCAACTTTTAAATTCATATTTGACCCCACTTTCTCTTTTTGGCCATACAACTTACTCCCTGGACACAGAGTTAAAACAATGAAAACTCCATTAGTTCCCACATTCATTAGTGATAACATCTGAAATTTCAGATTTTACCTTAACAGGGAACTTCTGTAGGATAATCTATGGAGAAGCTGCAGGAGGTCAGTGAGCAGATCATTAAGGAGGCTGGCCCTTGGGAGGGCACGAAGAGGCATTCTTTCAATGATATTTTCATTACCCCATGTGGAGATTCACTTCCATAAATAAAGGGGCCTAATGAGTAAGTCAGGTAATTTAAAGCCAATCTCTTGCTACCATAAGCAATGCTGAGCAGCCTACGAACATGTGTGTTTGATGCAGAATCCTGAAATGTACTGAATGGGACTTAGCATTTGAAATTTTTTTTTGCCTTTATTGAATAACAAGTACTGAATAATTTGATTCAGGCTTTGTTCAAAACTGGGATAAAATTAATCATGTCCAAAGTTCAAAAATTAATTTCATTGCCTGATACTTAGAAATTGCTTAGCCAACATTTAATAAATTAATGAAGGAATTCACAGAAAAATATTACAACTCTCTAACCTTTTTTACCCTTCTACTGGAGTGCTGGAAGGTAAGTGTGAGCTAGTCACTATGCCTGATTTGCTAGAACCTCTCATTGCTGAGCTTGACACAGCCAATGGCTCCTCTTCCCTCCCCTCAAAACTAACACAGCTTGAATGTTGTTCAATTTAATGATGTTCTTGAAGGCCAACCATGTTTTTCAATGTTTAAATGGTCAAAAATAGTCAATAACTGATGAAAAGCATGAACTACTAAATTATAGAAGCACAATGATCTGCCCCCCACCCCGGTAAGGCAAAACTGAAAAACATTAAATCCATATAGAAAAATACCAGAAATTTATAAGAGATAAAAGATAGATTATGTCATGTTAAAAATGAACTTTATGTTAGCAACATTAGGAGCTAAAGCACCAAGGAATATTATTAAGCTATGAGTTAAAAGGAGGGCAAATAAATATTTGTAGACATACACAGAGTTTTCTATACATATATTCACTCTAAGTTGTTTGTCCTGCCACTTTGGCTCCTAGAAAACTTGGAAAATTCTAGACTTGATTCCAGTGACAGATACTCCACTGCCTCTGTTTTATGAGTCAGGTTCTATCATTAAAGCGATTTAGGTTTTAATGGATCAATTAAGGATCCAATACTGCTGTTCTCCATGAATAATCCAGGTTAGAAAGCAGTTCCATGTACTAGCTCAGAGCAGTAACCTACCTACAGGAATTGGGGCACATTTATCTCAGAAATACAGTGTTGGCAGAGTTGTTTTGTACACTTGCTGTTATTCACTTTTCTGTCTTCTTTTTGCATAGAGTAGCTCTTTATCAATATCTGTGGCAGAAAACAATATGATATCATTTCAATCACATCCATCTGAGATTAAATCAATTTGGAACTAGATATTTTCTATTTTTTAATTATTTAGGATTGGTAAGCAGTTGGAGGAATAATTTGGGTGGGTAATTTCTTTCCTTTTCTGCTTATAATACGCCTGAGATTGGACTTCTTGAACCTACTTTGAATATACATGATAAAGATGGGCATTATTCTCATAGTTTGAGATCTATATTGAGACAATAAAAATGTAGAACCTATTTTAATTATGAAGAAAGAAAAATATAAACAAATACTCCTTCTGCAACAAAATATTAGAAATTTAGTCAAAAGCCATATAAGGAGCAATGACATGATAAGCCAGCAGGGTTCCGCCCAGGAAGGCAAGGCTGGTTCATGCATGATACTGTAAACATGAAGTACACATGGTTAGAGAGGTCATCGACCCTAGAGAAGAATCTACTAGTGCCACTTTCCTAAACCAATGTAATTTCCAACTATATTCTAAACACATACTTTCATATTCACAGATAAGTGTAGCTCTCATCTTTCATCAAAAAAGCTTCTTTTTGTAACAGAAGGAGAGTACTGCAAAGTTCTAAAACTTGTCAAAGCACAGACAGTAAACAACTCTGTGTGACTATTCGCAGCTGATACATCTATAATACAAGCCCTACTCCCAAGGCTCAGGAGACATTGCAGAAAAGGGGGGAAGGTAGATTTTAAGAGCCAGTGTTTCTGGGTGCCTACTGCTAGATAATACATTCTAGACATGATAGTGAAGCTGTACATACGCAATTTCCACAATATGATTGTCTAACAAGACCTGCATAATGATAAGACTAGTTGACAAGCTAGTGTGGATTGTGGAAATGACACAGGGTTCCACCTCTAGATGAAGAGCTGCAGGCAATCAATGGATGCCAAAGGAGGGAGAATCAGTATTCTCCAGGGACGAGCTCCACGATAGGTTATCTAATTCCAAGTGGTCAGCTCTAAACATGCACGCATGAACACCACTAAATGGACTCAGTAATTCTACATATATATATATATATATATATATATATATATGTATATATTTGTAAATGTATAGATATATATAACAATAACAATCAAAGAAGAGGACAAGAAACTGAGAAGAGCTGGGGGCACATGGGAAGAGTTGGAGGGGAGTGGAAATGGGTAGAAGTGATGCAAATATAATACTTAAATATGAAATTCACAAGAGAGTAAAAAAAATTTTTTAAATGACACAAAAAATCCTCTAGTTTGATTGGATAGGACTTAACATATGTAACAGATAACATATATTTCAGAATACCTGAAATCCTATGGGGGACTGTGGAGGGTAGGGAGGGTCGAGCAGGTGTAAATTTGATTAAGATGCATTATACGAAATGTGCAAAAACTCAATAAAAGTATTTGTCAGTCAAAGAAACCAATATGCGGCCAGCATCATGCAAAATAGTAAAAGACTGAATGTACTCTGATTAAGACTGAGAAGAAAGCAGACACCTCTCTCACTACTTCTGTTCAACATCGTCTGAAATGCCATAGCGCCACTTACCCAATGCCACAAGATAAATACATAAGCAAGCAAATAGCATACAGACTGAACAGAAGTAGAACTCTTTATTTGCAGACAGCATTCTTGTCTACACAAAAATCTCAAATAATCCAGAAAAAAAATGTTTCTAGAAATAAAAAAAAAATGAGTTAGGTTAGAACACAGGCTATAATCCAATATATAAAATTCTTTTGAGTTTCTTTAAAAATTTTTTAAATTTATTATTGTGTCTGTGTAAAATGTGTGTGGAAGAAAGGACATATGTATACCAAGGCATATGTGTAAAGGTCAGAGGACAACTTTGTGGAGTAGGTTTTTTCCCTCTACCTTTATGTGGGTTTCAGGGATTGATCTCAGGTCATTAGGCTTATACAGAAAGCACTTTAACCTACTGAGCCATCTCACTGACCCCCAAATTCATTTGTATATGTATATGCTACATTAATACATTGAAATTTAAACTTTAAAAATAGCATCATTGAAATAAGATCTAAATAAGAAGTACCCTGGTGTACAGGAAAATGTGTACCATTTCTGTTGAGAAGTACAAAGCATAATTAAACAAATCAAAGAAGAATTAAGTTGCTGGAAATAAATATGTTTGTAGATTTGAAGATTCAATATTGTTAAGTGCTATAGATCTGGTCCATTTCTTACTGAAACATCCACACAATTTTTTTATAGATAGTGACAAAGTGAATCAAAAACTTACATAGAAAGCCAAAGGAACTAAAGGAGCCAAAACAATTATGAAATAAGATTTGGTGAAAAAAAACCCTTATGTTTTGGGAACATAAACTAGTACAGACACTATAGAAATCAGTGTGGAAGGTCCTCAAAAAGGTAAAAACAGAATTACTGTATGACCCATATACTCCACTCTTTGGCTTATACCCAAAGAACTCTGCATCCTACTACAGAGATACTTGCTCAACCATGTTCATTGCTGACCTTTCTAAAAGCTCGGAAATGGAATCAGTCCAGACCCCCATTAAAAAAAATGTATATTGTTATGCCCAGAGAACGGCTCCTCAAGAACCACCACGGAGTCCGGGGTGTATGCAAAAAAAAACAGAGACTTTATTCAAGCTTAAGCTTGGTCCCCCAGACCTCACCAACACAGTGGATCCGTTCTGAGAGGCCTGAGCAGAGAGGTTAGGAGCCTTTTATAAGTTTGAGATAAAGGAAGGTGGGGAATAACAGTGTTACGTTCTGTTTGGTTATAGGAGCCTGCAAGCCAAGCATATATTAAATTAATTGGTTGTAATAAACTATATGCCAAAATTGGTTAATAGAGGTTCAGAGGTCTCTTATTGGTGGGTGCTGCCTTCAGGGCAGAGGAATGTGTTGACTATTATTCAAACCTTTTGCTAGTTTTTGTTTTAGCCTTATTTAATCTTGTGGCCTTGTGACTGCTTAGAAGGAACAAAGAACAAGACGGAGTTATATTTATCCATTTTCTGACGTCCTATAGCCAAGCGTTTTACAGAAGCAAGGAGAGCAATTATTGGGTTGAGAAGGGGTTCCAGGGGTCCCACATATATAAATAGATAATAAAAATGTGTCATATATGCACAATGGGATTTATTTATTATAAAGAGAAATGAAATTTGCAGGGAAATGGATGGAACCATATACTGATAACCCAGGCTCAGAAAAGTAAATGACACATATTCTTTCTTATATGTAAATCCTGACTTTGAAGCTTTAGACTTGTGTATTTAACTTAGAATACCCGCAGAAGCCAGGAAACTAGAAAAAGTTCATTGGGACAGGGGATACCTCTAGGGAGAGGGAATGTAAAAACAGAGCTGGAGGATGCTGGAGGAAGGAATCCAAGCAGGAATGGAATGGGGAGTGAGGGAGGCAGGTGCCGGGAGGGATGGCTAACCAAAACAAAGGGTGCACGAAAACATCATGTGGATACCTACTATTTGTAAGACAGTTAATGTATGAGAGTTAGCAGGGTGCTAGCCTGCATGGCTGACTAATGCTACACCTAAGAGCCATGGGTTATTAAACAGAAATCCCAGTGCCAAGTGTGAGATACCTCTTAAAGAGTTGTTGGTTAGGGATGTCCCAGAGGATCCCAAAACTATACAGACCCCTACCATTCCAGAACTAGTTGGTAAAAAGCTATTGCTGTAGATATCATACATCTTGGGTGTAAGATACGGAAAATTCAAACTGAAACTGAGAAGGAGGGAAGCTTCCTCTCTGCTGGTCAGCTTTCATAGTGCCAGAAAGTTCCACGCAGGTTACCAAGGGAGAAAAATCATCAACAGTCTTACTTAGCTGAGAATCCTATGAATTACAATACCAACTTGACAGGCAAGATATGGTCAGTGGTGCAATAGTGACACATCTGTTATAGGGGCAACCAAATGGTCTGTAACTAATTTTTAAGGCCCACTCCAAAAAAGGGAATTCATGCCTGGTACAGTAAATGCAGTAAAAAAAATATAGCTAAGGAGCTCTTACTCTTTAGTTAGGTTAGCAAAGTACCAAGCTGCTGCCTAAATACTTACATTTATGCTTACAGACAAATGCTACTCTTGATCTTAATCAGAGAAACTTCTCTTCACAGTGAATGATGATGAATGAAGAGACATATGACTGCTCAAGATGCTGATAATAAGTGATGGCTGAGTGTTCATCCCAAAACAGGACATTCACACCATCCTTTCTAAGGCTCAGGGAACAGTGCAGAAATGGTGGGAAAAATTGTAAAAGCCAGAAGTTAGGGAGGAGGGCTTTGAAATGCCATCCTCTGGGAATGAGCAACAACAGATGTCGCTTGCAATGACTCTGTACAAGGCTGGGCCTGTCAATAGTCAATCACAGATCAGTGAGACATCCATGTAATCCTACCCCCTCCCTGCTGAACTATGAGCTGTTGATAGATTCCTGAAAAAGGGTCAGATATTCTCTTCAGTTGTATACCCACTGATTAGGCTAGCATTTTTCAATGGATAAACCCATGGTCACACAGACAAGCCCAGTTAAATTCAGTGGGTCACAAAACAACACAAAAAGACATGAAGGTTGAAAAGGAACTTGTAGGGAGGGGGTTGGTAATAGGGATGGGGAGGAAAGTAGTGGAGGGGAGGAGAGGGAGAAAATGACAGGAATCAGAATGTTATACACACATATGAAATCTTTTTCAATGAATATTTTATTGAATTTTTGTACATTTCATACGATACATCTAAATCATAGTTAAGCCCCTCCCCCATCTGCACTTCCACATAGTCTCTCCCACTAGATTTCATGCATTCTATTATATATATGTTAAGGCCTACAGAGTCAAGTTAATGGACCTAGGTATCCTTCAGTGCAAGCTCATCCACTGGAGTCTATTCAGCCTATCTAGAGTCACTTCCTTAAAGAAGATCATCTAGAGGCTGCAGAGATGGCTCAGCAGTAAAGAACACTGGCTGCCCTTGTAGAGAACCTGGGTTCGATTCTCGACACCTACATGGCAAATAACAGTAGTGTCTAACTCCAGTTTCAGAGGACCCGATGCCTTCCTCTGCAGGCAGTACACAACACTGGTGCACATACATACATGCAGGCAGTACCCTCCTACACATAAAATAAAAATAAAAAATATATAAAAATGATCAACTCTCCACCACTCATAATTTTAAAGAAGATATAATTTATAAAATTTTTATTTATTTGTTTTTTATTTTAGGTGTATGCGTGTATTATCTACATGTATGTAAATGCACCCAGGTTGTACAATGCCTGCAGAGGACAGAAGAGAGCACTAGATGCCCTGGAACTGGAGTTACAGACAGCTGTTAGCTGCCATATGGGTGCTGGGATTTGAAGCCTAGTGTTGTGCAAGAACAGTCAGTGCTCTTAACCACTGAGCCATCTCCCCAGTCCCAGAAGACATAATTTTAAGATCCAGTTACTCCATTTCCTTTGGTGAATGTTTGGAAACAAATCAGTAACCCAATGCCCACTCTTCCAGTGATGTCATTCAATCTCATCTAAAGATGGACATTTTGCATATTGCTGAAGACATTATCGTAAGTCCTGCGCACCAGGTTTCTCTACTCTCTGCCTCCGAATCATTGCTATGACTGGCAGGCAAGGAAAGAGCAGGATTTGTGATATTGCTCATGGTTTCCATGTAAACAAATTTTCCCTCATCCTGTTTTCCTTAAAACTTTGACCTGATTTCTTTCATATGCTGAGTTTATTCTTCCGAAAATTTAAAGGCAGCTAGAAAAATCAGTAAAATCTGCTAAAGTTCAGAAATGAAGACCCCATTCATTCAAACCCTGTACTCCTGACTCATCATTTCTTTAAATGCATGACACAGATACATTCTTTTGTCTCTTCTACAGATAATTTTACATTAAGGCATCATTAGAAAGCAACTGTTGGGCTGCTTTTCAAGTCACAGTAGCTGAACTCATTTTCCCCCTTCACTAAAAAGGTGCTTAGTTCACATTATGGATTTTTGATTAGCAATAATCGTGAGAGTCATGCGTGATGCTCAGCAGCCTTAGCCAACAGCCTTCAAAGCAAATCTGTAAGGCCATTGGTCAAACTGTTTCTAATATTTAGCAAAGGCATATATTTATTCCTCAGAAATATTGGTGTCTGGGTTTCTTTTTAACTGATCTTGACTGTTGGTCTTTCTCATATAGGAATATTTGCTACAGGAGAAGCTAGCAGACCCAAGAAAATAGGAGGCTGAGAATCCAGTATGGGCTTACTATTGTAGGGGGCCTCCGTCTTATTTTCTGCAGAAGTCATTTTATTCTTTCCTTTTCTACCAGTAGAGGATCATCACGTCTTGAACTTTCTAATGAACTTTCATCAGAAAGTTAAAGAACTGAGAAAAGATTTAGAAATATTTATTCACTAAGAAAAACTAACAACACACAACGGATGGCCCAGGGCAGCTTAGAATGACTGATTTGAGAGTTGGGTTAGATTTTGCAAATCGCAAAGCAGGAGAATCAGTTGCTCCAGGTTTCCTCCAGTCTGTGCTCTGTAATGGTCTATTCTGTGTAGGCTCCTTTGTGATTTCAGAAACAGTACTTCTTAACTCTAGGAGCCCTGCATTCTCAGACAAGATCTATAATCCACTCATGAGTTAGCATAAAGTTTAAATTTATGCTGAGAAAAAAGTGATTGTTTCTAAAGATTTAAAGATTAGCTGTTGATGCTTCTCAGAGAAATGGATAGAATGTAGTCAGAAAAGAACCATTCTGTATTATGCAAAGTCTATCTTCCTGCACTACGATTGACATACATGACAAGACCCAAACATGAGTTTGTGCTATTTTGGGCTGTTTGTGCAATGCTTGAGGCTGTAGTTTTGGACTAAAGCATCAGAACAAATATTATTCTTCCATCTCTTATTATGTACTCATAGATACTTTGACTCATTGAAATTTTCCAGGGGATTAACGAGGGGTGAACTGACCCCAGCTCTTCTCAGCTCCTGTACTGCTGTCCTCCTGGTTCCAGTATGAGTTGGCACCTGGCATTTTTTCCCTTCTGAAATACCCCTTAGTTTCGGTGGCATCCATCACTGTGCTTGTTGACTTAGTTTTGTTTCTGTTTTTCTGGCCTGCTCAGCTGCCTGCAACCGTATAAAGTATTCCCTTCTTTCCATTTCCCTGGGTCACAAACTGCAATTTATGGAAGCATTTAAACATGAAAGGACTTTTTGATAAAGGTAGATGCCAGGGAAGTGATAAAGGTCGAAGGAAAGCTGTACATTTTAAAGGAGACAACATCCATTGTAGAAATGTCACATTTCCGTTATATAGTTTGTGTCCTAAGTAAATATCACAACCTGTAAAGAAGTCAACACAGAAGTTTAGCTATGAAAAGAGCCCGCGAGACAGCTCTGCCCATCCTCATCTCTGGCTGCGGTTCTAGAAACTTTGAAAAGGGAGGTCTCAGAAGAATTAGAATTTGAGCCAGGTACTCAGTTACCTTCATGGCTGTGCCCACCTCATGGTCTGACTCTGATAATTACATGTCTTTGATAAATGAAAGATGTTGGAAAGGAGACTAGTTGTTAAGTCAAGAGAAAAAATAGAACATGATCTTATTTCTTTTAAAGAAGCATTTAGAATAATTTGTGCTGCCGTAAAATGACTATCTGATGGTGAAACGTGAGCCGTGGCAGGGAGTGAAGGAGGAATGCAATCTCTCTTCCCCCACAGTCAGATCCCTTAGTCCCAGTATCACCTGTTGTGTAGTGCCCTTGGTGACACACACTCTTTCCATGCATATTGTTAGGCTTATAGCTCAGAACCTCACAGACATACACAAACACCACCTGGAATAAATTTTCTAACCGTTAGTCATTGGTTAGAGTCTCGTTATGACACTTTGAATGCACAGTGCAAAGAAGTTCTGACTGGATCTTCCCGAGTGTCACACTCAGCACAGTTCTATGAGGGGAGTCTCTGAATTCTACTTCTCTGTCTTCTTACTCTGACATGCTGAAGCCACGGCCCCATCACCTGCCACTGTTTGCCTCTCTCCCTCCAGTGTTACACATTCCAAATAACGTGGCTCTAAAGGCATGTGGGAGATTCGTGCTGTAGAATGGCTGGAGAGCAACAGGGACTGTCACAGACCGAAGGCACCCCCACTTTACTTCTGTTTAAATTGCTTTCTCTTATATTCACATTCCCCAGAGAGGCAGGTCGGCCGGTGCCACATCACTCACCGGTGTTTCCACTTGAACCCTCTGCCTCCACATTGTCAGGAGAATGAATCACCTGCACTTGCCATGCAAGTAGTAACATGGGTTTGCTGTGGCGCTGACCAGCAGTGCTCTCGGGAGCTCATGTTAGCCTGGTTGGTGTCGTGTCTGTTTCCCTTTTGGAGGGAAAGACAATTTTAAATTTATGTTAAATATGTAAAAGCAACAAAAAAGATCTTTTCCAATTTAGTGACTATCTTTGATATGTTTGTAAAACCTGTGTCTGAGACTTGATGAAGTTGACCCACATCAGAGAAAATGTGGCAACAAACCTGACAAGGTTCCAAAGACCAATTTCTGCTGCTCACATTGTGAGCTATTCCCCAATAATTACCCAATATGTCTTATCCTTCCTTCATACATCATGTTTTCTGGTGGAAAAAATACACTGTTATCACAAAAACAGCATGTCTTACCTTCCTCTTGCAATGAATTGTCTTCAACGACTGGCCACTCTGACATGGTTGACTACTTTTCTGAAACAGAAGAGAATGGAGAACACATAATCAAATGAAGCCGTGTGCGAAAAAATAGCTTTAAATGTAAAAATTTCACAGTGAATGCATAATGCTTCCTGTTTATTAGTAGCACTTCAATTCAGTGGTTTCGAGTAAGTGATGTACCACTGAGTCCCATGTAAGACATCACAGATTCAAAGAGGAAGAAGGCCTACCCTCCGCCTCGGGGACCCTCACCATTCAGCTGGTAAAACTGTCTTGTAAACAATTCTTTTTAATTAGATCAGACCTGTGCTACGTGAGTCCATAATAAATTGTTACATAAAATGTCATCAAGCATTGTCTCGGTAATTATGGGACACTCATCTACATATATTTCTCAACCTTAAAAGGTTCTTCTCCTTATCATATAGAAAAGGGATGGAAAATAAGTATTCTTGGACTGGCAAGATGGTTTAATTGATAAGAAACTTGATACACAAGTATGTGAACCTGCGGTCCATCTCGAGAACCCACATTAAAAAAACAAACAGCATAGTGATAGCAAGTGTTTCTACCCTCTGTACTGGTAATGTGGAGCCTGCTGAATATCTCAAGCTCACTCATCAGCTTCTCTAGCCTACCTGAAGCATTCCAGAAAAATGAGCGACTTTGTCTCAAAACAGATTGACAGCCCCTGAGAAACAGCACCTGAGGTTGTTCTCTTGCCTCCACATGTTTGTACACACACATGTACTTAGACACACATGAACATGCACATACACACAAAAAAAAGAGAAAGACAATAAGCTCTCTTCTGCCCCATCGACTTGATGTCTTGGTTCTCTGAAGAACAATCAAAAGTAGTTTCAAGCTCAGTATAAAAGTTCTAAAATTAATTATTAGTTAGAGCCAGTGTCCTAGGAGTAAGAAACAGAGGCTTGTATGTCATATTTCTGCCACCATTATCTATAGCATAGAGCTACTATGTCAAATTTTCTCCCCCTTGTCGTAGATTTTAAGACACCATGGTTATTATTGGCAAAATTGTCATCAGGTGCAATTTATAAGCAACTCTTCTCTGGGAGTAACTGAATTGAGAAGAGTAGCTTCCTTTATCACTTCCTTTACTTTCTGAGAGATAAAATCCAGAACCAGACAAGAACCCTCAATGACCCTCTCTTTCAGGCAAATGAGACAGATAGCTGATGTTCGGATTCCATCACGATTGCATCTGTCTTTTCTACTGTTGTGAGTCCAGTGTCAGAATATCTTGCCCAGCAAATAAAAGGAACAGTGGAGTAATCTTAAAATAATTAGGAATTTTAAATTCCCAGTCAATCAAAAAAATCATAAAAGAAAAATTTTAAAGCTGCTACTACATAAATATTTCAAGTACATTAATATATGCCAAAGTCACAAGTAAAAAACAAACAACTTAGAGGACAAGGAATAATATTTTCTAAAACTGTAACCAAATCGGCATATTTAACTGGTACAAACTTGTTAGTTGGGAGTAGAAAGTAGGCATGGCTCCCAGTCCTCATAATTGTGAGAAATACATTTCCTTTGTTTAAGCTGCCCAGTCTGTGGAATTTTGTTATGTTAGCAGACTAATGCAAAATTAGTGAGAAAATATGATTAACTTTAGCACAGATCAGATCAGTAAAATAAGAAAAAGATACCCTGTGTTTATACACTTTAAAATTGTGACAAAAGCACAAATCTCTAAGCGTATGAGCAGGTGCATAACTCATCTTGATGCTGAGTCAGTATCCATCCCCAGACACCAGGAGGGCATCCATTCCTGACATAGACTCTCAGCAAAGAATAAATTAAAATGTAGTTCCTACATATGAAAAACATATTTATCTGGAATCAACAGCCAATTTCAACCTCTTTAATCTCAGACAACAGGTCACAAGCTTGCCAACAAAGGATCAGATAGGAACCACTGATGGACTTATTTCAGCTGGATCCTTTTATTTTAAATTTGCTCTAGATGTTAGAGTATAAAATCATATCTTATGTGAACTTAGTAACTTTTTGGCTTTTCTGTCAGCTTCAGCTCACATAATAACTGAAGACAGCTCAGTAGCAGCTGCCAGCCCAGCTCTGGCTGCACAGTCCAGCACTCTGCTCTGCTTCCACTTCACAGCCTGGTGGCAAGGACTTCTCCTCATGACACTGCACTGTTGTCTTCCTACCATGGCCTTTGCCATTTGTTTCTCTCCTGCCTAGTTTCTGTCTGTACATAATTTCACAGCACCTCTTTAAAGACATATGTTGTGAAAGTCATGGATCATCACAGTTCTACCACCACCTTTATAAGTCAACATTATTCTGAAAGTTTTGACCGAGACATGAAAATAAAATCAATGACACAAATATTGAAAGGAAAAGACATATTAGTAATCACTTTTAAATGATGTAATCGTGTATCTGGCTGACTCAATATAAACACTATTAAAAATAATAATTACAGCTGAAATATTCATCTATCAAGCTCTTTCTTACTTAATATCAATAATTAGAGAGTATTTTGAATTCTTAAAGCAAATTCATAATTATATAACACTTGTTATGAATAATTGACCCAATGGAAAATAGTTTGCATCTACATGAATAAAGTTATAAAACTTTAAAGTCTAGAGATTATCCTTGAATATGTAAGAATTCAATAGATGATAGTAATAGTGTTTGGAATCAAAGAAAAGAGGGGGTTGATTGCTTGTATCATGCTAGGATAATAAGCTAAATTTTATTATAGGAAATTCAATTTCTAGCTACAATTTGTGATCATAAATGTACTGAAAGAGCCCTGGCGGGGGGCGGGCTGGGTGTGCTGGTGCATGCCTGTAGTCCAGAACTTGTAAGGAGACTGAGACTGAAGGACTGTGAGTGTGAGACCAGCCTGGACAACAGTGAAAAGAGACCCTGTCAATGAAAAAGGGCTTTTTACAAGAAAAAAGCAAAGCAAAGCAAATGTTTCTATCTTCATAGAAGAACTTCCTAAACAATGGGAAATCATAAAAAGTTTGGTTGGTTTGGGCATTAATTCAAATGATATACACATTAAAAATTATCTTAACTAAAATTTCAAGATAAGGGAAACTTAAAATTTACATTATGATGTAATTATGTAATTGTGGTGGTTGATATATTTTGTTATATCAAGAATATTTACAGGGCTGGACAGATGGCTCAGCAGTTAAAAGCATTGGCTTTTCTTGCAAAGGACCAGGGTTCTATCCCTAGCACCCAGGTGGCAGCTAGTAACCATCTGCAACTCCAGTTCTAGAGGATCCAACACCCTCTTCTGACCTCCATAAGCTTTGCACAATACAGGTATACTTACACACATGCAGGCAATATATTCATACACAAAAAATAAAAATAATAAAACATTTTAAAAAGATTATTTACAGAATGATTTTATAAATAAATTGTGGCTACATGGATAAAAATAAGTAAATAAAGAATAAAAGTTTGTAATAAAATGGAAAGAAATAAAAAATACTATTTGCTCAATGAAATACAAAATCTTATCTGAATACACAAAAGCAAGCATATTATTTTTATAAAGTAAATAGCATTTGTTTTATTATGAATATTCCACATCATTTATTTCAGAATCATCTAAAGTTTTAGATTTCTTTCCTTTTCTTTTATAAGCTTCTGGATTTCCTAAACTTAATAGTTGCCTGCTACTTGGTGTTTGAGCTCTTGGATTGATCGCAATTTTCTTATCTAATTTCTTTCACTTTCCATCTGCTATTTGTTCTCCTTTTTCAGTTCTTAATTCAACTTCTAAGCATTTTACTGAATTTATTTCAGGCTTTAGTGAATCTTTTACTTATTCAGTACATGTATACTTTTACCTGTCTTGTTGCCATGTGGAGGGTTTTCTTATCTTTTGTACAAGACGCTTTTTCGCCACAGCTTTTCTTTTATGTTTTAGTCTACTTCTCACATTGTCTGCATATCCTGGACTTCCTTTTGTATCTGCTGTTTTGGTCTCTGACTTTCATGTCAAAACCTTTGCTTACATGTCTGGGAATGACTGTTCATCTGTTCAAAGAACTATTGAACCTCAGTATCATGGTACGGTCTACCAAATTGTGATTAGTAAGTTAGGGTGAATCTCGCATATTCCCAATGGAAGTTTATCTTTGAGATCATCAAATTTCTCCAGGGGCCAAGTCCTCCAAATACCTGTTGAGTTTCTGGTGTTCTGGCAACTAGCAGAATTTTTCCCATGGCTGTCCTTGGTTTGTATACAGTTCTTTGTCCCTGCCTACTCAGGCTATGTGTCCAGAGACTCTCCAGAGATACATCTTTTGTACCTTGGCACCTAGAGTGGGAAGTCGAGGGCCTCTAACAGTTCCCCAGGAGGCAGAGATTCTTATTGCTCCTTATAGCGATTTTCAACCAAAACGTGTGTTTTCAACCTTTTTATGAACCTTCTCTTTGAAGATTAGTGTCTAGTTCCTAAGACTTCTCCATACCCTCTGGACAGACTGGCCACCTTCCAATCCATTTCAAGTGTCTAAGATTTTTGACTTCTATCAAGTCAGCTACCATGCATCAGTTTTCCAGAGGCTGGAGTCCTGTTCCATCTTCTTCTTGCTTTTCTTTCTAACTCTGTTGCTTTTATAATTCTGGTAACTTTATAGCTTTTAGTTCTCAGTATCATTTTATAGCAGCTATGAATACTGATGAGATAAATTTTGGGCTTATTTTGATATATTCTGCTTTAACCAGAAATCACAAATGTGAAATGAATGAACAATTATAATAAAAATCATAAGACATATTAGAGCTATTTACCTTTCAGGAAAGTGCAAATGTTGTCTACTTTCAAAAGTTTGTCAAAAATATATATAGAGAAAACACAGACACTGATAGTATTGTGGTGTTATCAAATATGCTCAGGAAGCAAACTCAGGACCCTCTTAATATGTACCTGTAGCAGAAGCCTTTTGGCTGTATCTTTACAAGCTACCACTAACTGGAAATTGCTTTCCTCCACAGTGTGCAGGAACATGCCCTTGACATCTACATCTTATCCCGATTGGCCCAATCCCTTGATCATAGTAGGCTGGACCAAAGGAATTTATCAGATCTCATCTGGGTGAAAATTATTTCCAATGAAATTTGGAATTAGGACTCAGAGGTACTATTTACTCCAAAATGAATTTTAAATAAAAAGCAAAAGTTTAAGCATGGGTAGTCAGTCACTTTCTGGATACTAGATAAGAGTATTTTATTGCCTGCACACATACTAAATAAGAAAGAAGATAAACGTGTGTGTGTGTGCATGTGTGTCCACGGCCCTGCACGTGTATCATTTTCTATCACATTCATGTGTCCTTAAAGTCGTAAGTTTGACATTTCCACTTTTATTTTCTCAGAGGAATTATTTCCTGATAAATCATTTCATCATTGAAAAAGACAGTAAGTGAGATCTATATGTCACAGTTAACTCAATACGAATTGCATCCTAAGATGCCCCAACACTCCTCAGTAATAACGCTTCACATTCTGTGCTGCTGTGTCTCTAATTGCTGAGAAAGTGAAAGTCTCACAAAGAAGGTTGTTAGGACTGAGTACACAGAGAAAACTGGAGAAAAGCAGTGTGAGAAGGGAGGAGAGAGAGAGAAAACTGAGGAGCAAGCCCTTCTGTGTAGGAATGTGTGAGAAAATATGAAACAAGCCTGCTTCGTTGTGTTTTGAGGATGATTGATGAGGATATGTCCGTGACATGTGCTTTTTTGGAGGGAAGAAACAACAAAAATTAACCAGTGTGGCTAGCCCCCCACTGTGCCCCGTTCCCCATCTCTTTGTGGGGTCGATATATGACTTTAGTTCCTTTCAAGTGTCAGCTGGTGGCTGTTGGGACTTTCTCTAACTCTCCAGGTCTCTTTGGCTTCTAGAAACATTAAAATCTTTCCCAGTGACTTAACGAAGCCACACACATGCACATGCTTGGGGCTCATCACTGGAGAGGGTCTACTGTGCCCATTCCTTCTGTCTTTGGAAGCCTCTTGTTTTCATCCCCTCAAAGTCTCATATAAATGTGGTGGTGGCAGAATGGGTTGCTGATTAAGGAAAGCCAGAAAAGAGAAAAGTTTGGAGTTTCCAAACTCTGACTTGATGATTACTCTAGAAAATTTGGTGTTCTCTGTGTCCTCCATCCTCCCCTTAAATGGTTAGAAGATCTTAGTGCTAATCAATGATCTAGATCACATTGTCAAGACTTCAGATAGAAACCAGTACAGGCCAGGAAGAATGCTGGGGAACAAGACTCAAAAAATTTAAGAAGCAAAATAAAATAAATGTAATAAATCCATTTCAGTCCTTTCTGGTTATTACAACAAAAATAATATATATAGCCACATTTTCAACTGCACTATTTTATTTCTTGTGAAAGTCATCTTTGTATCTGACCTCATGAGAGTTGACCAGTCCCTCCCTGGTCCATCCATCACATCATAATATCGATTTTTCATATAGTCACAGAACATTGTGCTGCATTGATTTATATACATAGTTGGGTCACTGTTACCTGCAGTTGCCCATAAGCTTTCTAAGAAAAAGAGCAATTTCTTATTTGCCATTCAGTTATTGACACATGGTATAGTACTATCATAATATATGGCACTCAATACTGAAAAAAAGGAAATTACTTTAATGTAGAAAAACAGATTAATTTTAGGCATTTTTTTCCCTTTCCCAGGCCCTTCAAATATTCCCAGTCAATCTTATGTCAGGAACAGTTATCTCTACCCAAGTCATGGAGCCAGCAGACCTAAATAACCTGCCTCAAGACCTAAATAAAGCAGGACAGACAGAAATTCTGACCCCACTATTTAAATTAACGGCCACAATACTAAATTACCTTGGTTTCAGAATCAAGAGACCTAGTCTGGAGGAGTGGTAGTGTTCAGCTTTAATCCCAGCACTCAGGAGGCAGAGGCAAACCGAACTCTGAAGGTCAAGGATAGTCTGGTTTCCAAAGCAAGTTCCAGATTAGCTGGGGGCTACTGGGAGAGCCCCACTTATAAATCAATCAATCAATCAATCAATCAATCAATAGGAAAAAATAGAAATCAAGAGACCTGGCTCTGTCAGTACCTGTCGATATGGAGGGTACATTTGTGGACATTTTTAGATTTCTTATAGTTCTTTACTCATTTTGATTGTACAAAATAATAGGCTTTATTATGATATTTCATGCGTATATGTAATGAACATTGATCATAGCCGTTATCCTCTCCTATTCTCCTTCCTCTTCTCAAATTTTTATACAGTCACGACTTTCTAAAAATCTACATACTGCCAAGAGGAAAAAACAGAAAATGATTGTCTTTCTGTGTCTGGTTTATTTTTGTTTAACGTGATTATGTCTAGTTCTCTCCATTTTCCTACAAATAAAATACATTTGTTCCTTATGGGGAAATATTTCCCTTGGTATTTATACTATTTTTTATTTACCTGCTCATAAGTGGATATCTGTTCATGAGCACCTAAGGTGACTGAATTCACTTAGCTATTGTAAATAGCAAAGCAATAAACATGGAGGTGCAAGTATCTCTGCGTTATAGTCTTCCGGTGTGGACCCAGGACTGGTATAGACTAGATTCCTCCAAGTAGAGATGGTAAAAATATCAATTACACTTATTTTGATTCAAAAATTGAAAGATCGTTCTACAAAGTAATTGTTTGGGAGGAGGTTAAAGTTTGGAAAGCCTAGGAGCTGAGCATCAGCAGTGCTCCGCCCAGCAGTGCTCCTGTGTTCCACCCTCTACCAGCTCTTGCAGCCAGTCGACCTCTGTAACTTGCTCTGGCTTTCAGTCTCCAGGTTCTAGCTTTGTAGGTCCAAGATCCTCTTTGCTTGATCACTCACTGTTCTTCGTTTCGATCCCTATGCTATTCTGTGCCTCTCTAGCTTAGTCTCTCTTCCTTGTGTCAGTTCTCAGAGTAACACCTACTTTACTG